>VZSZ01004110.1:80982-146317 GCA_013398815.1 Ibidorhyncha struthersii
TAATAATAATCAGTATTACTATTCAAGGTTCATTTGGCCAGAGAACCAGTGGAAGAAAGAGCATAATTCTGAAGCTGTGTGATGAGGGCACGCATCTGGGAAGGATTCTGATAGTTTTTGCAAGGGCTGCTTATGCATTTTTGAATGACTTTTAATATAACATGGTCTCATTGTGGCTCCCTTTCTTTCATCCAATGAATTCTGATTTTTATATATATATTTTTTTTTAATAGTACCATTGTTTTAGCGGGAGTTAACATGTTGCTTGATTTAGAATAGTAGTCATCAAGGAGTCTGTGGTAATCTTTGGAGCTGTGGGAAATGTGTGTTTGAACTTCCTCTGGCTAAGAGGCATGGAGTTCCTAGTTCTCCTGTGTCTTTGCTGAAGCCATGTAAAAACAGGCATCTCTTCTAGTCTTTTTTTTTTTTTTTTTTTAAAAAAACCAACCCAACAAACCAACACCAACAAATCCAAAAACAAACCAACAAAAATAGATGGGGGTGGGGTGATTAAAGTAGGAGCATGGGTCAGCCAATGTGATGGCGCACTGAAGACTTTGAGGCTTTAATTTACTTTGACGTAGGCATTCCTGGGTGACCTGAAGTGAAGTGTTTGTGTGTCTCACACAGAAACAACACAGAAGAACCTCTCCTTCTCTGGATTTCTTTTTTTACTAGCTTGCATGGTTCCCTGCAGATAGCACTTGTGTTGCAAATCCCATTTTAAGATACTTAGCTTTCCTCGTACACTGTGTATGGTGCTTAGGCATCTAACTTACAGGCCCTGGGTATCAAAATAAATAAGTGTCTCCGGCCAAGTCTTAACTGGTGAATGCAGGAATATCCCGGGATTTGGAGGTGTTTGGTCCTGCCTTCATCACACAGCTGTCTTTTCCCTCCTGCATGTGGGTTCCTATGGGCCAAAAAACAGTGCTGAGGCATGCTCAGACCAGGTTTCCGATTTAAATGAGGAAGGGACCAGGGCTGTTAAGACATGAAATGGTGTGCGCTAGCCACTGTATACATGCAGTCTTATTGAGGAAGGCCCTCAGTTTCCAAAGTACGTAACTTCCCATTTTCTTGTAAAGCTTGTTGCTGGATAATGATACTAACTTTTTTTCTCAAACCTCCAATCTCAAATTACTGTTTAAACAAAGATTTGATTTTAAAAAAACAAGACTAGCTTAGAGTTATATGGATGTAATACTGTAAAAATAATAACAAATAATTCTACATTGACAAGAATATTTATTTAAAAAAATTAACAGCCTAAAATTCTACATTTGAAAAACATGTAAAATTTCTCAAATAATTCATACTTAATCTAGTGAACTACCATTATATTAAAAGTGAAAAAGATATTAATTCGTGGAAGATACGAAAGCATCTAAAGTGTGTATTTATTCCAGAGAAGAGGGAGGTGGAAATAAAATAAAAATAAAAAAAAAAAAGAAAATTGGTGGGTACTGTTTTGTGTGCAATTCCCAAGTATATTTTAAAAACAACATTGAATTTTTATAGCCAAATTATATTTTCTGATAACAGGGAGTTGGGGAGGGATGAATAATAGAATGATTGACAAATCTTTTAGGGCCTGATTTTACAAGATGCTGCGCACCTCCTGATTGCTGCCAATCACTTTCATTTTCTTTCAGTCGATCCAAGAACATATGGCATTATTCAGATGGTGCTGAGCACCTTCAATCACAGTCCTCATAATGCCACAACATCCTCATTCTGTGCAAATGTGAGAATTGCTGTTGACATTTTAAATTGGAGGGTTATTTGGTCTTTGTCTGGACAAACTCCCAGCTGATATAAATGGATGTTCTGCCTGAGGAAGGATTGCAACAGTAAACAATAAATAATCAATTTTACAAGCCCTGTTGTATATACACAAGCTATGTGACGTATCAATTTGGTTCATAAAATTCTTTACCTCCTCCACTTTTATTTGATGGGGGAAAAAAAATACCGTTCTTGTGGAGAACTGAAGTTTAGTTTACTCTCAGTGCAAATTTTGAAAAGTGGAAACTCTGGATGTTATGTGCACAAGGCAGTTGATTTAAAGAGATCAGAAAGGTGTTTAATTTGAAAAGAAAAGAAAATCAATTTCAACATACTGATTTGTCCTGCATTACAGTTACCTGTAGAGAACCTCTAGTCATGTCTATCTGTTTTTGATGCCTCTACAGAATAACTGTCCAGCATCCTCTGCCCAACCAATCAGAATGTAGGAAAATCTACCGATATGACGGAATCTACTGTGAATCTACCTACCAGAAGTATGTTGAAATCTGTGTGAGTCTTGCCTCTAGCTCGTGCATTTAGTGCTCGTGCTGTCCCGCTATTCAGAAATTACACGTGTGTTGAAACCGTACACTTCTTGCGTGCAAAACCTCTACAGCAGGGACAGAAATATGTTGTTTAATTCTTTGGGATTGTGCTTTAAAAGCTAAAAGCAAATAAACCCCCCCCTATGACTTTAGTAAATCTCTTAGATATGCTTCTTTACAGTGCAATAAACAAGAATGTATACACTAGAAAATCTAGGCAAAATGTATTGCACAGGTGCTTCACATCTTAGGGATTTGAAAGGTGTGTTATGTATAAATTAGCTGTCACTTTTTTCAGTCGTGTAATGGAATGATGAGTTGTAATTTGCATAATCCTTTAAGAAGTCAAATTATACTGTCATGTAGCAGACTTAACATGCTAGCTAGGATTTCATAGCTTTGCAGCTAATTAGTATGTACCTTACAGGACAGTTAAATTGAAGTTGAGTCCTCTTGCTTTGCAGTCATTTGCCTTTGTCCGTTGCCCTAACAGAGCCCGCTTTTGTGTGTAACTCAAGATCGTTACTGGTGCTTCTGACAAAAGTGCTATTGCCGTGGGCAGGCAAATGCAACATGCTTGACTTCTGTTACTTTTGCAGTCAGTGAAGTTTCTATTTATTGTAGTAAGGATTTAATAATCTAATTTCTGGACGGAATTGAAAAGTATATATTTGACAGGTATATGGTAGATGATTTCGTGTTAATATATTGCAAATGAATTGTGAATTTTCTGTTATCTTGCTGAATTTTGAAACTGCTTTCTGTCGCTTACTTTTCACACTCCAACTATATCCTTGTTTTGTATCCGAGTGTTATCGTTACCATCTTGTATATAACATTTCATTTTCCAAACCCCCCTTAAGTTCTAAAAATCAATTGTACTCTGCATTGCAACAACATGTTTCTATGGCAAGGCAGTTAGACTCATTATACATTTTTAGGTCATATTCTCTCATCCCCTCTTTTTATTCCATAACTTGCTGCTTGTTTCATGAATCTTTTCTTTTAGTAATAGGTACAACCACATCAGTAAAAGGTGTTACTTCAGTGTAAATGAAGAATAACATTTTGGTTTACAGAAGTGAGAGGAAAAGAGAAATCTAGATTTATCAATATAATTACAGCATCAATGTAACTTGGTGAGCCAAAATGAAAATCTGACCTCTTGCTTGGCTTTTTTTTGTGAATGGTTACTTTTGGTGTGACATATGATTTATTCATGATTTTACATTGACTTGTAAACATTTCTTGCACTTTCTGAATTTTTGATGTTCTTCCCTTCTGACTCTCCAAATAATGGCAGTGTCCAGGGTAATGGAAGCAGTCTAGATCTCGCTTGGTTTTATATGTTACCATAGAACTTAACTAAAGTGGTTTTACTTTTCTTGCAAGTTCAGTAAGTGTAAAAATGTATTCCTTTGTTTGAATGTATGAAGCAGATTTGTTGTGCACTATTTATATTTTTAGAACAACTTTGAGACTTTGAAACTTTTTGGAAATAAGAAAACTTGGCACAGTTTGTCAGGAGCGTTAAATACAATGATGGTTTCACTGAACGCTGCAAAATAGTTGATTATCCTAATTTTTTTAATTAGGTAGAATTTATAGTCAGTATAGTTTAAAGCAGCTAGCTGTGCTGACCAGAAAATGGAATAGTAGTTCACTTACAAGTAGGTATACAACTGCAAATAGGCATTAGCCAAATGGCTCTTCAGAAAAAGGCAAAATCCAAAAATCAGACTGGTGATGAAAGTGTTGGGTTTGACTTCTGTTTTGTCATACCTGCAATGTGAATGTTAAAGTATTATAGCCCAGTTCACCTCACTTGTAAAAAGCATGGATTATTTTGAAAAACTAATGGCCAGGTCTTTCTACAGAAAATATGGAGTGCTTTTTGATTAGTGGAACTCTCTCTCTTGGTGCTTCTTCCACACTATTTATGTTGTCTGAGGCATTCTTTCTGTCTTCTTCTCAAAGGATGTTTTCGGTACTTTTCCCCCCGGTAATTTATTTTCAATGATATAACAACAAATTACTGAAAACTTTTCACTAATCGGGACCCCCCAAAAAATCCATTATTTTCATGACTCTTTTCTAGAGTTTATACTTTAGTGCTACAAGACGTGAACATTTGGTACCTGGTGTTCATGTGCATCTCTTATGCAGACTCAATCTCTCCCCTGATCAGACTGGGGAAGGGAGAATGGATGTAGAAAGGGCACTGGTGGTCAACAGAAAGGGCTATGTGACCCCTTTTTTTTTTTTCTGTAGGATAATTTCTGGGCTGGACACAAACCAGCAAACTACTTACTCTGAGAGTTAAAGGAATTTTAAGGACTGGCTATACAGAGTAGGACAGGACAGAAGATTGTCGATTGGGAGCTTGACTGTTTTTTTTGCCAACCCATTTTAAAATTAAAAGACATATTATGCAGAGAGCCTACTCTGGATTTATGCTTAACCATGTACCGACTAAAGGTATTCTGTGTAAAGGTACTTAGCAGTTGAAATAGAGATATTCTGATCCTTTCTGTAAAAAAAAAAAAATTTGAAAGGATCATGCCATGACATTCTACTGCGAAAATACTTTTCAGAAAACATTTGTCGAAGTAACCTTTTTTGGTCAAATCTTAGTGCTAATACATACTATAAATAACAGCTTGTAAGAGTTCTTCAAGGTGCAGATCAGTAAATACATTATAGTACTAAAACCAAAAATTGCAAAAAGCTTTTTGCAGCACAGGTTCCTGAGGAACTGGACTAATGATTACACTAGCTAATATATATAAAATAGGCGAAATAGTAAATGTTTTAATACAGATATCTCTAGGCTGTTCATGATCCTCATGCAATTGAGCTTTATAGCTGCTGCTAGATATCTAGCTCAGAACAGAGTGGAACACTCTTTTTTTTGCTAGCAGTTCTTAAAACTGTATTTTCTTTCTCTCCCCCCCCCGCACTGTCCACTACCTTGGTTGCCATGGGTCTGTATTGTTTTAAGTGGTTCAACCTGTTTTCATAAAGCTCTAAAATAAGCTTGAAAACAATTACAAATTGTTTCTGTGTTCACTAGCAGTAGAGACTAACACACCAAGGATTCTTAAAAGATTTTACCATTGTGTTTTTTGAAGTGGATGACATGTCTTGAGCTATGGAGGTAAAACCAGAGGCCTGTCAGTTACTGGCCTGGAATATGGCTGTCCATCAACTCCTGAATATTTCCCCTTTTCTTTTCCCATCCCTGCAGCTTTAGCTGGGAATGTCCAGACTCTTCTTTTGTGATGTCAAACAAAATTCACAACAAAAAAGTATTTCTTATTCAGTTCTAGCTACTTCACTATAATCAAACCACCAAGGTTTTTCCCTCTTGCTGAGGTTAAAAATCCTTTCTTCTGCTTGCTCGGATACCTATGTTTTTTCACTCTTGTTCACCCTTACAGAGTGTCAAACAGTGAACAAAGCCTGGGTGGATGATCTCCAGAGATAGCCCAAGAGGAGCACAGATCCCTGCCCATGCTCTATTTTCATTTGTTGCTAAACTATGAGGAGTAATGGTGTATTGAGAATAGGATGGTTTGGTTGGTTTTTTTTTTTTTGCTTGTCTGCAGGGAGTCTCTGTTGTGTACAAGCAGAGGATATGTTTTTGGTTTTGTTTTTTTTTTTTTTNGTATCACCTGGGTTGTGGCAGGAAATTCTCAGTTTGGTGGCTGTTGTGTGCTATCTCCAAAGCAAGGGTGGAAGAATCATCTCTTCCTCATTTCTTCCTGTCCATATTAAGCAGACTTAAAGGTCATGTCTCTCTCCAGGAGCCTAGAGAATAAGGAAGAGTTCTACAGTAAGGTATTTCTTCTGAAATAAAGAGGATAGAATAAATATGTAAGGAAAACACCTTGCTCATTTAAATTGCAGAAACACAACTATGGCCTTATTAGCTATTTTTCCTTCATTTCTCTGCAAGTTAGTGAAATGAGCACAGAACAGAAGGCTCATTGATTTCAGTCTAAGAAGTGGATCAATTTGTCCTGGAAGGTGTAGCTTGGTCATATAAACATTATCATAGAATCATTTAGGTTGGAAAGGACCCTTAATATCATTGAGTCAAACCACTGACACTGCCAAGTCCACCGCTAAACCACATCTACACCTTTTTAAATACCTTCAGGGATGATGACTCTACCACTTCCCTACGCGGCCTGTTCCAATGCTTCACAACCCTTCCAGTGAAGAAATATTCCCTAATATCCAATCTAAACCTTTGCTGGTACAGCTTGAGGCTGTATCCTCTTGTCTTGTTGCCTGTTAATTAGGAGAAGATAATGACCCTCACCTCAATACAGCCTCCTTTCAGGTAGTTGTAGAGAGTGATGAGGTTTCCCCTCAGCCTCCTTTTCTCCAGGCTAAACAACCCCAGTTCCCTCAGCCACTCCTCATGACTTGTGCTCTAGGCCTGTCACCAGCTTCATTGTCCTTCTTTGGATGTGCTCCATCACCTCAATGTCTGTCTTGTAGTGAGGGGTCCAAAAACTGAACACAGTAGTCAAGGTCGGGCCTCACCAGTGCCCAGTACAGGGGAACAATCACTTTCCTAGTTGTGCTGGCCACACTATTTCTGATGCAAGCCAGGATGCTGTTGGCCCTCTTGGCCACTTGGGCAGACTGCTGGATCATATTCAGCCAGCTGCCTACCAACAGCCCCAGGTCCTTTTCTGCCAGGCAGCTTTCCAGCCACTCTTCCCTGAGCCTGTAGCGCTGCATGGGGTTGTTGTGACCCAACTGCAGGACCTGGCACTTGGCCTTGTTGAACTTTGTACCACTGGCCTCAGCCCATCGGTCCAGCCTGTCCAGATCCCGCTGTAGACTCTTCCTACCCTCAAGGAGAGCAACGCTCCTGCCCAACTTGGTGTTGTCTGCAAACTTACTGAGGATGCACTTAATCCCCTTGTCCAGATTGTTGATAAAGACATTGAAGAGAACTGGCCCCAATACTGAGCCCTGGGGAACACCACTTGTGACCGGCCACCAACTGGATCTAACTCCATTCACCACAACTCTTTGTGTCTGGCCATCCAGCCAATTTTTTACCCAGTGAAGCATACACCTGTCTAAGCCATGAGCAGCCAGTTTCTCCAGGAGAATGCTGCAGGAAATGGTGTCAAAAGCTTTACTAAAGTCCAGGTAGACAACATCCACAGCCTTTCCCTCATCCACTAAGTGGGTCATAGAACGAGATCAGATTAGTCAAGCAGGACCTGCCTTTTGTAAACCCATGCTGACTGTGGCTGATCACCTGGTTGTCTTGCATGTGCTGTGTGATGGCACTCAAGATGATCTGTTCCATAACCTTCCCTGGCACCAAGGTCAGACTGACAGGCTCCCTGGATCCTCCTTCCAGCCCTTCTTGTAGATGGGCTTCACATTTGCTAATCTCCAGTCAACTGGGACCTCCCTGGTGAGCCAGGACTGCTCATAAATGGCTTTGTGAGCACCTCTGCCTCCTCCCTCAGTAACCTTGAGTGGATCCTATCCAGCCCCATAGACTTGTGGCTGTCTTAGTGGGGTAGCAGTTCACTAATGATTTCCCCTTGGATTATGTGGGCTTCATTCTGCTCCCCAGCCCTGTCTTCCAGCTCAGGGGGCTGGGCACCTGGAGAACAACTGGTGTAAGACTGGAAGGTACTAAACCTTTTCCTCAGCCTTTGTCACTATGTTTGACCCCACATCCCGTAAAGGATGGAGATTCTCCTCAGCCATCCTTTTGTTGTTAATGTATTTCTAGAAACATTTTTTATTTTCTTTTATGGTAGTAGCCAGATTAAGTTCTAGTTGGGCTTTGGCCCTTCTAATTTTGTCCCTGTATAACCTCATAACCTCACAACATCCTTGTAGTCCTCTTGAGTGGCCTGCCCCTTCTTCCAAAGGTCATAAACTTCCCCCCAGCTCCGAGTTCCAGCCAAAGCTTTCTGTTCAGCCAGGCTGGTGGTCTTTTCCATCAGCTTTCCTCTTGGCACATGGGGATGGCCTGTTTCTGCACCTTTAAGATTTCCTTCTTGAAGAATGTCCAGCCTTCCTGGCCTCCTTTGCCCTTCAGGACTGCCTCCCAAGGGACACTGTCAACCAGGCCCCTAAACAGGCCAAAGTCTGCCCTCCAGAAGTCTAAGGTAGCACTTCTAGTTACCCCCCTCCTAACTTCTCTGAGAACTGAAAACTATCATTTTGTGATTGCTGTGCCCAAGACGGCCTCCAACTGTCACGTCCCCCACAAGTCCTTTTCTGTTCATAAACAACAGGTCCAGCAGGGGCTCATCCTGACCCTGTAAATGCTAAAAACATCCAAGCTTAACAGACCAAAATAAGCTCCCCTTGGACTATATGTTGACTTAAAACCATAAATATTTATACAACTGACAAAAGGAGGTGCAATGCTAAACCATTCCTGTCAGCCTTTAAGGTTTAAATGAAGATTTTTGTTTTTAATTTATCAGATGCATAAAACAAAACCAGAATTGCTTTGTGAAGAAATCTCATGGCCCTGGTAGACAACACAAATGAGAATATAAACATTTTAATAGGCAAATAGCTACCCTAGGGTTTCTAGTGAGGAAATGCAACCAGTTATAGGACATGGGGAAGACAAAGGATTTCTTGGGGTTGTTGAAGTAGTCTGCAGCACTCATCACCACCTTAGTATGGAGAAAGCAGTAAAAGTCTTTCAGAGAAAGAGCTAATAGTTCCAAATAGAGATTCAGAACTTTGTGAAAGTGGGTTAAAACTCCCTGCTGGCTCCTCTGCAGCTGGGCATGCTGGTTCAGGTCACTATAGCCATTTAAGCAGCACAGAAAAGTTGATAATGGCTGAAAGGTCACTATCTTTTTTCCATCTTTTTGTTTCTTAGTGGTGGTGTCGCACATAAATTGACTTAAAAAGGTGTAAGACTTCTCAGGCTTCTTGTTTGTATATCCTGACTCATCTGATATTGTATATCTGAGGAAAAGATACGGTAGTCTGAAAACAATTATTTTAGCTGCAGGAAAACCGTGTGACATAGGACAACAGTGCTGCCATTCAAGCTAATGCTGTAGGGTACACGAGCTTTTTTCCCCAACAATGACTTCAGTATCCCATGTTTAGGGGCTAAGAGAGAACACACTGAAGAAGCTGCTATTTAGTTTGATGTACTCTAGTAAAACAAGAAAGAGAGGTCCCCATCTTCTTCCACGGTGGCTCTTTCTGGGGTGGTGTTCCGTCACTTCACATCTTGATTTTAATCCTTACAATGTGCATTTAGTAGATGCATTTAAAGAAAATTCTATGCACCTTCTCTTCATAAACTTGGCCTCCTCTTAGAAGATATTGAAAGCTAATAACTTAATTCAGTCTGTATCACCGAATGGCAGAGAAACCATGGCTAAGTCGTGTAACAGGTCTTTTAATATAAATCACCTGATTCTTACAGCCCCAGTGTGAGGCTGCCTGGCAAAATTTTATCCCTCTTACAGCTGCCTGTGTCTGCTCTCACCTTTGTGTAGCTTTGAGCACATCTGCAGGTTCTCTGTGCTGAGCTGTTCTAGATGTCTTTTGCAGGAAGAAAAAAAGAAGTCTTTAACCAAGTTTAAAACACATCCAAAAGTGAGCCAACGTCTCCTTACATGTAAGGCATAAGTGGGCTTTCTCTGGGTAAGAAATGAGATTAGCTGTGCCACTTTAAAATGATTAATGATCACTGGCTAGCATTAAGTTGAACATCTAATCCTTGGCTGATTGGAGCATTTGAGAGAACAGCACTCGAACCCCATAATTTTTCAATAACAGAAATTTTGTCATATTTCTATTATGACACAGTTAAATGTTGCACTGGCTTTAACATTTTACTTTGAGATTAATGGAACATAGCCTGAATAGAGAATAGGTGTGATGTATACATGTTACCTGAAAATTTTCTTCCACTGAATAATAAAGGGCAGTGTTCAGGTTTACAGAATCCTGTTCAGTGTACAGTTCAATACAAATTTTGAAGATTCACTTAAGCTTTGCAGTATCTAATTGTAATATCTATTCTGAGTTTAATCCTGAAGTGAATTTGGTATTGGTCAATTGACCAATTAGGCAATTACCTTTTGCGGTCTTGCACGTGATCCATGTTAAACTGGCTGGGTCTTCAGGTCCCTTAACCACACCCCTTCAATAGGATATTAGTCACAGTCTGCTAATTCCCCGTTAAGATGGGTTTTTTGATATTCTACAGAAATGGTTTTTGTCTTTCATTGTCATTTCAGATATGAAGGGTTCTTTTTTTTGTTTTGTGTTTTTTTTTGTTGTTTTTTTTTTTTCCCTGAGTCGTGGTAGTGGTTTCAGAAATGGAGAGATCAATTCAAATTATCTGTGACTGAGCTACTCTGTATTCCGCAAGGTTTCACTTTTCCCATGCTCTTTTAGTAACTCGCTGTTTTGCACAAATACAGAAGCACTAATGCCAAGTATATCCAAAACATTACGTGGGGAAGCAGTGAGCAAGAAAACAAGTTCTTACTAACAGTTTACCTGATCATTCCACAGTTTGGGCAACGGGGAAATAATTATGCCCCAAATATAAGGAGTTAGCCAAATACCTTCCCTAAAGCTCACGTAAATGCTGTGGGTTGCAGTAGCAAAGCTATCCTGAAGCATTTTAGGTATGCTTTTGAAAGGTGGAGTTCCAACTCTTTGCCATCTTTTCATTTAAAAGAACAATAAAAGGTAGTAACACAGCCTCGCAACTTTTGGTTCTTTTTCGAAGGAAAATGCTGATTGTAAGAACTTCAGGTGAAAGAAAATCCTGCCTTTCTTTAGGTGAACTGTACTTACTCTTAGTTAAAGTATTATCTTATTTTTAGTCTGAAGTTTTTGAACTGTTATGTAGCAGAAATGTACTAAATCCAGCATTAAGAATCTGAAAAAATCCTTTTTTTAATATTCATGATACTCATCAGTTCTTACCTGCTCCCCCTGCCCCTGGTTTTAGATATTTGAAGGCAGTAACCCAGTGATCATTTATCCTCCTCTTTGACACAGATTTCTCATTCTTAGCCAGGCAAGTTTTCCAGAATGTGAATGCTTCTTGGAGCTGTTTGATTAAGTCTTCCTAGTTTGAATACTCACATAGTCCATTAGTTGTTCCTGTGGTAGTGCTCAGGAATCACAGATATAAACTAGAACCCCATTGTCACATGGTGTTTGAAATGGAAAGATTCTCTGTCTCAACATCGGTAGTGATTTTTATAATCCTTTCCTATTGCCACTCTCTGTTTACTTCCTTGTACATCAAAGGATCTTTTTTTGCTGCTCTAGCCAGGGTATTGCACTGTAGGCTAATATTAAATTTGGTTATCCACCATCATCCATATGCCTCTTCCTAAGTTATTATATTGTCTTTGTTTGGAATCTGTGCTGTTAGTTACTAGACAGACAGCTTTGTGCTCAGCTGTGTTAAAACACATCTTATTCAGGTGAGCCCAGACTGCCATGCAATCTGTGGAACTGACAACTCCCCGGTATTTACCATTTTATTATCTTTTGTGTCATCTGCAAATTTTACTGGGAAGGATTTTATGTTTTCTTTCACATCACTGATTTATTCTCCTGCACAGGTACTCCGTAGGGAATAAAGAGCTCAAGGAGTTCTTTCTCTGTGCGGAGTACTTGGGGTAGACCTAATCCATATTTCAGAGCTGCTGGTCATAATGGCTGGGAGCAGATTAGGGCTGCCGGCACTGATGAGTTGCAACGAAACAGGGGCAGTGAGTCATGAGCACACCCTCTTTACTTGCAGCGGTACGACATGGCTGCAGCCTTTCTTTAAAATAATGTGAGGCTTGTTTTGCATAGTGATGCTGTTGAAATACAGAAGACAATTCTCCCTTGAAAATTTGTGTGTCTGTAATGATGGCTACTGTGAATTCCCCCCTTTTTTTGTTCCCTAAAAAAAAAAAAAAGGCTGTTCCTGAAAACAAAGCTAGGTTATTTGCAAATGGTTAGCAAATATAGTGAATGTGTTTTCCAAAACTCACCTTTTTGCCCATCTTTTTTGGATAACCCTGAAATCTTTCATATTTGTCTTCTTCCTAAATGAATTATTTTTAATTTCATTTCCAAATTATGCTTTTATTTAGAACTAAATCTGCTTTTCAGATTTCTAGGAGGTTAAATAATGAAGTCATCAAACATAATGTTTTATCGAAATATAAGTTTACAGCTTATCAGAAATGAAGCTTTTGCATAACATTTTGTCACTCATTTTTCCTCTATCCCCCCAAAGGATTTCTTTGAGCAAACCTCAAAATTGCGCTCTGAAGATATTTTTTTTTCCTTGTTGCCTGTTTAGCAGACCTGCACAGCACTGTACACTGCTTAAGATTTAAGGCTTAAATTACATTGTTTAGCGATCTATTAATTTGCCCATCTAGCCATAGGGCTTCGTGATACAAATTGTATTTCATATCCAGATGCAGCAGTATCACTAA
This sequence comes from Ibidorhyncha struthersii, assembly GCA_013398815.1. NCBI lineage: Eukaryota > Metazoa > Chordata > Aves > Charadriiformes > Charadriidae > Ibidorhyncha > Ibidorhyncha struthersii. The sequence continues at coordinate 93,815 of VZSZ01004110.1, forward strand.
ACTTCTGACTTACCTATGACAAAATTATCAATTTTCTGCTAAAATTCCTTTATGATAGCAGAATCTGTAGTCAATTTAAAGTATTTATACTGATTTGCTTTCTCTTTAAGACAAATACTGCTCTGGTTAAAACATGCAAAGATTTAGCTTAAGTATACCTCAAACTGGTATACAGCAAACAAGACTTCTATTACACTTCGTAAAACTAATTTATTTTTTTATACAAAATAGAAAATATATATTTATATAAAATATTTTTTGTCAGGTGTTCATTGTCCTAAATTTCCATGTTCATATACACACATGTACATATGTGCACATACATACACACACTTTGAAAAGAAAGAAAATACAATAATTTTAGGGAAAAAAGACAATGGAAGCATAAAGCTTGCTTCTACCTGAGTGCAACAGGAAGACAACAATTTGTAACTTATGTTACTTTTAGATATAAAACAATCTTGTGTTCTTGGGTGGGTTTTTTTTTTTGTTCTTTTAAAAAACCCTCAATACAATATATGACCCAAAGATTCTATAATTAGGATTTGCCCTTAATTTCTGGAAAACAGGGAGTAACAAAAAACCTGATCGACAATAAGGAAAGACACAGCCTGTCACACTTAAAGTTTTCTGCTCATTCAGCAACAGGAGACTCATGAAAGCAGATACCTTTGCCTGTTATAGTTGCATTGAACTTTATCTCACAGTTTCATAAGTGACATTGGGTCTGTGCCATCTTTGAGATTGCAGACTGTGATGCAGAGTAGTTTAGGATGCTGTATCGTGTACCATTTAATCAGGCTGCGCTATTTAGAGTATGTGTTGTGTACTGGGAATAATTTGTGTGTAAAGTCTTTCCAGCTGTATCTATATAAAAGGTGAAATTCCCCTACCTCTGCACAAAAGTCAGTTAAACGGACTGTGGGGAACGGAGCAGCAGTCGAATGAATTAATTTCATGTAGCTGTCCATAGCTGGCTGTGGCACTGCAGTCTGTGTTTCTTCCACAGCTGACTCGCAGCCAGGGCCCGTACACATCTTTGCGGAGTTCTTGGACTGCTGAATTTTTTTGCATTGGTCGATTTTTTTTCTTCCCCTAGGAGTGTCCTGTATGGTTTTCCACCCCCTTGCTAAATTCCAGTGACTCCTTTACATGCCTAGGGCAGTTGGTCTGTAAGGCTTGCGACTGCAGTGGACTTTGCTATCTATTATTATCCTTTGCTACCTCTAAGATTGGATATCCTCACGGCATTAGGGGAGGGAACACTAGCACTGTCCACTTCTTCTGCATATCCTCTCATATAAGCTACTGAATGTGCTGGTTCACATGGCTGGGGGAGAGGGGCTGTTGTGTATTCCCTCTTTCCCCAGTGGAAAACCTGCTGTTTCTGAGAGTCCTCTCCACTGGTGATTCCCAGTGATGCGCAGTCCAGGCAAAAGGAGGCAACACCAAGATTTTCAAGCTGTAAAACGGCTTGTGTAACCAGTCACACTGCAGGGTGCAATGAGTTTGGCAGTCTTAGTCCTGGGGCTGTCTGGAAGCACCCCAGGGATTGCAGAAGCTCCCTGGGTTAGGCTGTAGACTAGGCAGTCCGTCACCTGTGTAATCAGTGACCGATATTGATCAACGTATTGATCATAATTGCTTTGGTATAGCATGTAGTGTTGCTTTGTCTAGCAGTATTTTCTTTGCCTCAAGAATGTTGCCACGCTCTACATCTTGAGCTGGATATTATACTAAAAAGGACACTCATATTTTGCTAACTTGGCAAGTTGAATTGGGAGGTTTTTGTTATTCAGTAGGGATAGAAAATGATCAAAATATTTTGAGTGAAATACTGAGCCAAGATCAAGAGCAGAATACAAGCCAAGCCTAGAGTATATTTTGGTATAGCTTGGTCAATTGGAAGTATTTAAGTGGTGTAGTATCCCACTTGGACAAAGCTGCATCAGCAGAAACTGCTCTAGCAGATACTATTTTACTTGCAAAACTGTTCTTTTACTGATACTGCTTGTTTTGCTAATAAGTGGGGATTTTTCTGTATGAGCCCAAAGCAGACCTTTGCTGATATAGCTGATTACATGCTTAGTGCCTTTCTACAGTGGTGTACCAAGATTGCTTTATTGGCAAAATGCTTCTAATGCAGACCTCATCTGATTTTAGTCATTCACTTCTCTTGATTTCAAAGCTCAACAAAATAAGACGCCTATTGTAGAATTTGAAGGGATGTTAGTTGTTCCATGACTCTGTAGTGAATAATCATTGGGATAAAGAGACCCAAGAGCTGTACTACATTTAAAAATCAATCCTATTTTTCATAATATAATTAAGGTTTTTGTCATTTGAGATATTCTTGTTGTAGACTTGAATTAAGGGTGAGAAACCTAATCTTCTGAGTTGCTTCACATGTTTCACTTTAGGTCTTCGCAGAATCCTGCTGGTGGTGCGATTTGGCTGATTAATTGTGACAGCGCTATCCATATTTAATCCCACATGGTTGAGCTCCTTTGCCTTGAAATCAAATGATGTAAATGAAAACCCACCAAAAGTATTCTGAGCTCTTTGACCCCCTCAAAAATCTCTCCCCCCCCCCTCAAAAATCTCGATGTTTCATTACAGTGAAAGGCCTGATGATCAGAACCTAGTTGGGCACAATGCCTTGCTGTGTGCTTTGGGCAACACCTAGATCTTATGCCTAAGGGAGCATTTTATGGTTATCGTAGCAGGAGGCCTTCTTGCTTCCAGGGCTAGCAGCATGCTTTTAGAATCGCTGCATTGCTGCTTGATTGCTGGTGATGGTTACATGCAGGACCCAGCGTGACAGAGAGAGGCAGTTCTGATTCATATCACTCTGGGGAGCATCGGGCATGTATCCAGACCATGCATCAGCATCAATGGTAACTGTGGCATTGAAATTGCTAGAAAAGGCATAGAATCAGATAATCATCCATAAAAGAGTACTGCTGAATGGCTGTGAAGTTCACAGCTGGTAGATTCATATCTTATGGGAGCATGGTACTGTGTAACAGGCAAAATCTATTAAGTTTACTAAACAGGTTAAGTCAACTTCATTAGATAGTGTTTTTCCATTGTTGGTGTTGTCTTATTTTTTTAACTGACTGCCTCCCTATGTGTACTTGCAAGTTATAAACAGATCTTTTGTGAGATGTCAAAAGAAGAGCAAATCAACTGCTCCAGACCTAGGTTGTCTCTTGGAGGTTAAACTGAAATCTAATTATTGACATTGTTGCTAAATGAAATGAAATACATCCCAGAATGTCAAAAATTACATTAACTTTTCAGACTATCATACACTCCAGGTTTTTTAATTTCTCTTGCTTAGATACTTTGATGCATTCCTGCAGCAATGTCTCCTTCAGAAGAGTAGAAATAGTTCAAGCAATTAACTATTCATCCTTCCCCCTTGATTACATCAGATACCATCTATTTTAGGTTGAAAACCAGGAACAGATCTCTTCCCTTAATTTGAGGGAGAGTCCTCTTAGAATCTTTTAAGAATTCATAGGAAAGATGAATAAATGTCATGTTTCACTTTTATACGGGAATCACTTTTATATGGGAATTTGTTGACCTGTCAATGCACTGGTCCTTATTAGAATAAGTGCCCTTTTCCTCAGCAATGATCTAAGGAGGTGGAGGAGTTCTCTGAGCTTCCAGGCTTGTAGAGCCTCCTCACCTGGGTGCTTTCTAAAGGATAGTTAGCACTGGCCATACAGCTCTTGTAAGCATCTTGGTGACATGGCAGCAATATGCTTATGGTTGCAACTGGGAGGTTTCTTGGTTTCTTTTAATTACTACTGGAGAAGACCACAGTCCTAACATGAGTAGTCTTACTCCTGGCTGCCTATGAACACTCTCTATCCCTGTGTTGTTAGGATGTTTGCAATAATCTGGGGTGTAGCAGAAAATGCTATTCATTTCAGGCTTTGCAAAGGGCAAGTAGGCCTTTACAAGGGCTCCTCAGCTCTAGAAGTTGCTGCTCTGTGTGTTCTAAGTGTGTTTAAAGGCATGGTGTAAGGATTATCATTTACAGATATATATTTGATAAGAGGTGATTTGGTGAAATATATTAAAACTTTTTGGTATGTAGCTTCTTCTAGAGTAACATTTGTGTATTGTTTTAACTTCTTCCATGTGCTTATCTTAGACTAGTTTGTAAATCTCAAAGTAAATAAATAAGTGCTTACTGATGGTCATCATACCCTTCTTATTTGTACGCACAATACCATATCTGTGGCTTTGCAGACTGGCTTGCTTTGATGACTCTTATGTGTAGATATTTTTGATTGACAGACAACTAAATTCAGCTTGGATGGCCGAATCCAATGTACACAAATATCAGCCCTTTATTGTTGTGTTTAAGCAAAATTTTACATTAGAATGAAAAACATAGTTTGAGTTGATACGGGTGTTGCATATTGCATAAAGGTAGCAAGATGACATCAAGAACAGAAAGTTATTGTATTTTAGGCCAAATGCAGTAGTAACTATAAACAGGAAATTACTGTCATGCCCCCCCTTTCTTTGAGCTTACGTTTTGATACTGAAGTTCTCCCCATCACTAACCCATATTCCTGTTTATTCATTGCTATCCCCATAACTTCCTCTGTCACTGCTTGCACTCACTGTTCCTTAACCTCCAGCCCTAGAAAGACGGGTACGTTGTTTGTTATGGCAGGCACACCAGCACTCTGTAGAGCTGTCGGGAGCACTTGGGTAGGTAGATCAGTGCCTGATACTGGTTTTAATGTGCCCGTTGCTTCCAGCGATGTTTCCCCTGCCTTGAAGCTTGTGTTTAGGAGACCACAGTATGCATTCCAGATGGCACCGCGAACTGCGTCTGCTAGGGAAAAACAGGTAAATATAATGAAGCAGGGAGGTAATTGGGGAACTGTACTGCGTAATTTCGTTATGGTCTCAGATGCAAGGGACTCAAAAAATACTAGTTAAAACATAAATACTGGTGTTACAATGTTTATTATATGATAGTAAACAATCCACTCAATAAACATGAAAATTTAGGTCAGAGCTGTAATTTACCACACTGGTGAAGAAAAATGTTGTGGTAGAATGAACTATCATGCTTTAGCTTACAGATTTTTTTGGCATGTGGCTTTTTTAACATTGTATTTGAATGCAGATTTAGAATATGAAAATGTTGCTGTTTTTTATCCTCATTTTAGTCAGATGAAAAGAACCTTGATTTGTATATGTACAAGAGAATTTTTTAAAAACATGTTCTTCTATGTGATATCAATTTTTATACGTGCACAGTCCATCAGTGTCTCTTCTGTCTGCCTTTTTCTTTTTTTAACCCCCTTGCCCGTGCCCCCTTTCAAGAACTGTTAAGAAAAAAGTCTGGATACCTTGAATAACTTTTTTTCGTCATTTAAAGCCTTCCATGTCCTTAAACCCCAACAAACTGCTTTCTGGCTCACTAGTATTTCTTGAAAACAAAGTGGTTTGATGAAAACTATTTTCTTCCAAAGCACTGGTCATACTTCTGGTTTTCAGTTCTTACCAGAATAATTGGGTGGCTTTTTCCAGAAATTGTTTTTCCAGATTGTCAGAGGAAGATTGGATTTAATATAAATTCAATATAAGATCTACCTTCCTTGAAATGCATGGGCCATTATTAGATAGTAGCTGCTATTACCTTTAACTATTTCGGTTGCCATAAGACTAGTTGCTCATTTGCCTCATTTCTTGCATGGTCACTAACTCCTGTGTGCGTGAAATCCTGTCTAATTGGAACAGTAGCATTTTACATCTACTGTAGACTCCCTCTTCTTAGCTATATGTCATAATACAGTGTAAAATAAATTTATATAAAATATCTATAGCATACGGATCAAAGAATATTTGTGATGGAAGGAAGTTCACTGTTAGTATTTAGGCTGAATTTCTATATTACATAGTTATTTAGGATAATTCCCCTGTGGATGTGTGGCTCGTATGGGGGGCGTGGGATCACCATAGAACTCTAGCTTGCTCTTAGTAGCTAATTACATCTGCAGACAAGTATGAGTTTGGTTGTCACACTGGTGTGCATATATATATTCAGGGTGCACAGACACATACAACAGGAAAGTTAAATCATTCCCATTTGAGTCAGAACATGCCTATAGGAACACTGCCCAGAGGAGTGGAAAAAAGAGAGCACATGTTAACTCTGAGTCTTTTAAACTGTAGAGCTAGAGACACTCAATCACTGGACTTGGACTTGGGAGGGATGGGTGAATAACATGCTTACTGAGACAAATGAAACTGGTACAAGGTGCAGGAACAGGGTCCCTGGTTAGCTGAAAGTCAGCTGAGGCAGAAGAAATGTGGCTGAAGAGAATAGCACAGGCAGAGGCTGACTGCTGTGGTGGTGAGGGGAGAAAGGCATATGCGTAAGGGGAGAGCCCTGCAATCCTCAGAGGGCACTGCTCGAAGCCCAGACAAATCTCATGAGTGATGGGGAAACTGGAGAGTTGTATCGCCTATCACTTTATGCGCTAGCAAAAGTCAAGGGTACTTGTTTTTGGAACCCATGGAAAATCTGTATATACTTTACTTCAACTTTTACATACACTGGGATGGGGTAAACTCAAAACCACCAGGGCTAGAGCTCTTGGATTCTGCTCCTGATGGCTGGAGAACAAGGCCAGCATTGCCTTGTAGGAATAAAGTAGGCTGTTGTGGAGGGGGAACCAGGAAAGGCCAGGCCTAGTCATCGTGCCAGGGAAATCACGAAAGCCAGTGATACAGTTTCCTCAGACTAGAGGAGGCTTAAAAAGCTCGCAGAGGTAGTGAAGCCCAAACACAACAGCTAGATGAGCTGAAAGGAGTCTTCCACGGCTGCTATGGTGTTATGCTTCAGAAGGAAGATCTGTTGTGTGCCAGCTTACTGTTTAGATTTTGGGGATCGGTCAGGTAAGCTGAACATGTGTTGACTGCTGTTGTAATGTTACTGGAAAAGAAACAAGGCCTTTGAGTTCGCTATTCATCTAGAAAATGTGTCTGGAGAGATGTAACCACTCCATGCAAGTAGCTAATTGCATTATGAGTGCAGAGTCAAGCCGGACATAGCAGAGGAACACTTAGTTAAAACACTTCAGTGCCCCTTCCATAATCACAAGTGACTCGCTCTGTGACCCTGGAGCTTTGGGATTTTTGCTGTGTTTTTTTTTTTCTGGGGTCCTTCTGGATGAAGAAGGATTTCCTTATTGTGTAGTACACTTTTTCTTCCCTGGACAGCAAAAGTGTAGGCCTTTGAATGGCAAAAATGTTCAAATCTTCCCGAAGACTACCGCTTGTTATTAGTCAGATTTAAGCACTAAGCTTACCTATGTTTACTGCTGAGTGCTTGTGGCTGTATTTTGGTTAAATATATCAGGATTTTGGCAAAACTCCATTGTCTGGTTAGGGGCTAGAACCAAATAATGATCTTTAAAAACAGAATTATTGATTTAAAAATTGCAATCTCAGTGCACAAAGACAGGGAAACCAGCTTTTTGTGACTTCAAAATTGGGATCCTAGATACTCCAGTACACTAGAAGATGCAGAGAGTTTTCAGATCTAGAAGGTGGACTTGCTTCTTTTCTATTGAAACGTTTTAAGAAAGCAGGATGAAATCTTAAGCTTTTTTTCTGTTTTTAATCTATTTTGTATTTCTAAACTTTCACTTTAATGTCATGCTTACTGTTGCATCATTAGTTTTCCTTTATTCTTTTGTCTCAGAAACGTGTCCTGAACATGCTTTTATCTCTCCTTATTATTTCTTGTAAACCTTGTACTACTTCACCACTGTGGCACAGCTAATGCTCTTTTCCCTTGCTTAAGCCTACCACAGTCTCTCTGGCCCTGCTGTCAATCACCAGCTGGATGCTGAGACAAATTTTTTATAGCAGCTTCTGTCAGTAAAGAGAAAATATTTTGAAAAATAGAGTCTAAAAGATGAATGTCAGCCTGCTGAGTGGCCTGGTTAAACAGGAGAATTGACTCTGCCAAGTTTTTGTTGTTTAGCTTTTTTCTTAATTTAAAAAAAAAAAAAAACGGTTTGGGGTCTAGCCCAAATAATAAACAAAATAAGACTTTCTTGGCAAGGACTCATAATTGACTAGCTTGGTAAAATTCTTAAGCATCTCCATGACCGCTTCTGTCTCCCCCTTTCCAGTCCCTGTAACATGGAAGTTTTCAGTCTGTTTTGGATGTCACACAGAGCAGTAGCAAAGGACCCATTAACTGCAGTAGCTCTGTCAGACCCCCTGGAGTCCCCTGTTTTGTTTTCATTTTCAGCAAAAGCTAAATGACTGTAAAAATGTGGTGTTTCTGAGGTTCAAAACCCTGAAACAAGCAATATTTTGTCTTTGCAAGGAGTATTCTGGATGTCCTGAACAACTGTATTTAGCCTTTATGACCAGGGCAAAACACACTCAAAAGAGTTAGATAGGCAAGAAGCCATGTACTTTTTAAAAACCACTTTGAAAAAGGATGGTGGAAGCACAAGGCATAATGCATAGTAAATCTTGCATTGGAAAGCCACAAACCCCTTGTTGAGAAGTTGCATTGGTCTCTTGAGCCAGAGAATATTGTTGTCCTACAGATATATTGTTGGAAGCTGCGTTGAGAAGTGCAGCCTACTTGTTAGTTGATAAATAGAGATTAGAATCATCTACGAGGCTATTTTATGGTGCTTGTTAACAATATTTACCTTCCTAAATTGATTCAGTATAATCCTCGCTATGGCTTTACCTCATTTCTGGAAGACATATAGATAATGTGGTACTTATATGAAGTCTTGCATGTCACTGAAAACCTGCTGTATTTCCTTCGTTGAATTGTGCAGCAAGATTATATTAACATAGATTTTGGAATATTTGAGCTCCCATAGGGGATGGTGTGTGGTTGATATGACATGACTTGCCTTCAACAGTTGTTTTAACAAGATATCCTTCATATAAAATATATACCAGGCTGAAAGGCATAACTGAGTGAGTTTAGTAAGAAACACTGTTGGCAAAATTCTTCACTTTCATCTTTATCTGATTTAATTCAAGGCTGAATGTTACCGAGAAAGTATTTTTAACCTAGCATAGTATTTGGTATGTTTATTTAAAAAAAATCCCAACCAATCAAACAGCAACAACAAAAAAAACCCCAAACCCCTACCCTCAGAAAAAAACCTTTTTATTTAGTACAAGATCATTTTTAATAAATTGTTAAACTCATTGCAAATGTATGTGCATTTACTCTAGTTGAAACCCATACTGCTTAAAATATCTTCTCACTCCTTCTAAAAACTGCTTTAATAATACATTAATTAACACTTCTGTAGTACTTGGCATATTTAACACACAAGATAATTTACAGTTCCTAATATTTTAAACTGTGTATTAAAAAGACTAGTATTAGCGAACAGAAAATATGCTGTATATGAATAAATGCTAAACATATAATTTACATGTAGCTTGGTCTTTAATTTATTAAAAATAGATATACTTTAATGTCTTGATAATACTGCTAATGCTGTTTGAATACTATCAACATTTTTTCAAAATCCTGCTGGTGGTTTATTCTTTTTTTATTACCATGCAGGGACTTAATAGCTAATAATACCAATAATTAACTTTTGGTTTATATAAACAATTAATTTCAGATTTTATGGCATAATATTGTACTCCTGTTTTTATCTGTTTCTCCTTGTACAGGGGCTTTTTGTATTGACTGAAAGATAGTCACTCAAATTAATATCTGAAAATTCATCTCAGTGTAGTTGCATCAAAAGGCTTTGACTGACCATGTACTTGAAAACAGATTTCAGATATAAACAAATTTCTACTGTCTCTTGACTTTATGCTGCAGGGAAAAGCTTTACTACACGAGGATACTAAATGGCTTGAGGGTTTGGTAATGGGAAGTGGAGACCTTCACCTTAGGTCACTGGTTTGAATGTAGCCCAGGTGGGTGGAAACTAAAACCCATTATCATCCATTGGCTCCTGGATGGCCTGTGTGAAATGAATTGGTGGTCCCAGTCAACTTCCTAGTAGAAAGATGTCAATATTGCAGAATCATCATCACAGCCCTCGCAGAATGGGACCCTTGCTGGAAATGCTTGCAGAAAAATCAGTGGCCAGAGTGGGTTTAGGCACTGAATTGTCCTCTGCGCCTCAAGTGGTTTGCGTAGGACAGGCACGAAGCGTAATTGTGTTACAGAATGGAGAAAGCATTGGCACTTGTTAGGAAAGATCTGGCTTGTAAATACACTTGAACTGTTTAGCTATATTTGGCTCCCACTATCATTGCTTACAAGGTACTTCAGAGAAATACTGCATGCTCCTTGTTCATAAGTGGAAGGTCTGGGAAAAAAGAAACAAACAAACAAAAAAAACACCCCAGAGAACTTTTTATGTTAGTTAATGCCAAGCCTGGAGAGGCTATAATCCTGGTTGAATTTTCCTCTCAAACTAGCTGGTTGAATCCCTTAACTTTTCTGCCTGTGATTTTGCCATCAGTCTCCAGTTGGTTTAGTAATCGTGGTGCTAGAGGAGGAAAGTAATATATGTTTATATTATTGTCAGAAGCAGTGAAAGACACTTACTTGTAATCACTGTAAAAAACTAATGTTCAGAATCTTTGTTGTGGGGCATGGCAAAGCATACAGTGTTTTCCAACCCACAGAGAACTGTTGTCATCTTACAGCTTTTATGCATAGTGGCCTGTGTGTCTGTCTCGAACATGGTCGCGATGAGCTAATGAAGCTCACCAGGCCAGCTATATGTAGCCTCATCAGGCACTCTCTGCTTTTTTTGCTCAGGAAATTGAAGGAGATACCTTTGTCTTTAGAGTCTTTTGGAGAGCCAGCCTGTGGGATTACTGGTCCTCATTACTACTGCACCCTCCCAACCAAAAACTAGTTCTTGTTTTCTATACGTGGGCCAAGGGGCCACACCACTGACAAGAAAGACCATGTTCCCATCAAGTTGTAGATACCTCCAGTCATATTCACATCGGCTGGGCATGACATCATCAGTCAGAGATATTTCATCCTAGAAAAGTCATGGGAGCAGAGTGGCTGGGGTATTTCACCAGTACTGTGGGACAGGCTGTTTCATCAACACTGAAATCCACCTCACTTCCTGCAATATTTGTTGTTTCGTGATTATGGCAAGATGATAGCTGGTGTTTTCAGCTTCATTCGCATTCCTCAAACTTGGGCTGGGTACTTGTGCATGCTGGTGCTCGGCTGGAATTACTTTAGAACAGAGACAGAAGCATGTGTCGTGTTTCTCATAAAGTTCAAGCAAATATTTATTTCTTCTTAAAATACAGTAGCCCCTTCTCAGATAAGTTGAAGAGTGAATTAACTAATGTTAAGATGCTGGGCAACTTTCCGCTGGATGTGTTAAATTTTATGTTAATAAGCACATGAATATAAAGGGTTTATAGTCGGTATCCCAAGAGCACATATAACTTAGCATATTCTGTATGCATCCTCCCTAACAAACAGATCAGATGCATAACATTAGAGTGCCTGAATACCCTCATTTCCTCAAATATTCAGTGAGACTTTATGGATATTCAGTTGATTTTTCTCTATTTGTTAAGATAGTAATGGATTCTTCTTTGCAGTGAACATTGTTTACAAAATTGCTGGAGGATTTTTTTTTTCCTTGAATACTTAACAAAACAAAGTTCTAAATGGAATATGTGTTACTGCTTTAAAAGAAGATTTGCCTATAATAGGCAAAAATAGTATTTATTATACCTGTGTCTATTTTGAGATCAATAATTATTAAAGTTTTAATAAAAGCATCCACAAAGCTTGTATATTGTGCAATATAAGATGCTAACCAATTTGAATGTTCTGTTAAAACATTATGATGTAAACAGAATTGCAGGAGGCTTGAATTTAATATTATCTTTTCAACGCTAATGGGGGAAAAAAATTGGATTCGTTTGTTATATAGCAGTCTTTATTAGCTGAATTTCTAAATAATGGCATATTTAACCAGATCTAGCTTGATAGACAATCCTAGCGTTTTTTGGTTATGGGTTTTTGCTGTTTTTTATAAAATAAGCACAGTTGCATATAACAACAAAAAGAACTCTCTGATATTTTTTAATATTATCTAGTAATTCTAAATTTAAATGTTTGTGCACGTTTACCACTGTGGCTTTGTTTTATGGTATGGGTAGTTCCAATCTGTAGTTAGCAGAAATATTTCTATCAATTTGCTTTTTCCTACTGTGTATTTTCAAAGCACCTAAACGTAGTGCTGGAACTAGGGATGATGATCTAGGGACTGCAGGAGTTAGAGAAGTCACAGTAAAGGTTTGTAACTTCTTTTAATTTGCTAATCCATGCATGGAACAACATTTCCAGCATTACCCAGAGATTAAGCCCCAGGGCCAAGGGCAGGGCCTCAATTTTAGTTTGCTAGTGATAGGCATACTGTGGTTAGAACTAGGTCTCTGCTGTGGACAATACCAAGCCTTTTCAATTTAAATTTCAATAATGGTAGCAAAATATTAAACATGGAGAACACGAATTAAAAAAAAACCAACACACCACAACCACAAACAGCGAACCATCCTGTCTTTGCATTCAGTCATTTCCCTGGATAAAGTGTATGCTGTAATATTGGAGACCAAAAACTTGTTAATTTTTTTCAAAAATGGAAAGAAATATAAATGAATATAGTATGTGAATTTTATGCAAAATATTTATTTCTGAGGGTGTGATTATTAATGAGCAAAGAACAAAAAAGATAATGATTTTTGTGTAGATGATTGCATTAATGTTTAGCAATGTAATAAGTACTGCACTTCAATACAATTTTTTAATAGATTTTTGTTTACTCTGATGATTAACTAGTAATTCGTTCACATTAAGTTGGCTGTTTTTAATGTAGGTCACAGGAATGGTAATCACTTTATTTGTTGATAGTAACTTTATGAGAGTGGAAAGATTTTGGAGCCATAGATTCAAAACAATACTTTATATAATAAAAAGGCACTAGTTTATTGCAATACATCATAAAACCTCTTAAACCCGCGGAAAACATACCTGGTAGCGTTCAGATTTTTTTAATTACCTTCCATTTTAAATATATGTATTTATTTTTTTAAAAAAAAGAATATATATACATGCAGACATGTTTTTTTCTGAATTCAGAACTTTCAGAAGGAGCTCTTCACTTGCATAAATTTCGATGAGCTGGAAGCTGTACATAGCCCAGTCAGACCAAATACAAGTAGAAGAGCCGTCTGTAATCACTGCCTTTAGTATTTATTGGAATAACATATATTATGTGCTCATCTATTACTGCTGTATGTATTATGAATGTAATTGTGCAGTTGATTTCCCTCCCGTTAAATTCCCTCCAATGCCAGTTTTTAAGAAGGTAGCAAGAATATTACAATGCACTCAGCTAAAAGGAAGCTGTAGTAGTATCTACATCCAAATAGATGATGCAGGGGTGGTGAGTCTGGTGTGAACTCCAGAAGCTTAACTAATAGGAAAGACAAATAGAAAATCAGATTAATGAGTCCGAGAGTTCTTGAATACTCACTATTCTGTAGAAGTGCTGCATCCCAGGACAGAAGAGTCAAAAGAGGAACACATCATCTCCCTTATGCTGATGCTTCTCTAAGAGAAAGGTCCTAGTCCAGCCTGTTATGTATACCTGTGACTGCTGTTACCTTTGCTATGAGTACTGTATGCAGAAAGCTTGCAGAATCTGCCAGGAAGTAGACTTCGTATTAGAGTTACGTAGGTGTAACTCCTGTAGCTAAGGTGGAGGCGCAGGTATAGGATACATTTGCTATAGCGCTCTCCTTTGTGGAGCCTTCCCTTTCATGTAGGTTCTTCTGTTATGCTCATTCACATCCTAAGACATTTACAGCATTAAACTCGGGTGTGTTTGGTTTGTTTCCTGTCCTTTGAGTTTGGAAACAATGGCTGCAGATTTCCGTGTGGACATCTTTAACTCCTTTGGGGTTGTTGTCCTTATTAGATACTGAACTAGCGGAGGCTCATGGCAAATGGTCCCATGGCTCCAAACTATGTAACATACCTGTTTAGCCATCAGCACACTGAGGAATGGCAGTTCAGAAAGGGTGTCCTGGAAGCTGTAAATCTTTTAACCACTCAGATTCTTTCTTAGAGAATATATTTCCCTACAATGTTATAGGATCACCATGCAGTTACAGTTTTCATTAAGCATAGTGCAGAAGGATGTTTTTCATCATCTTTTTCAATAATTGGCTATATTTTTCATTGCAAATATACCTCAATCTTTAACAGGTCTCTGATTTTATGGAAGTGTTATCTTAGGTCATCGAAAATATAAGGTAATGAGATACTGCATTTGTTTCTTAGTCCTTGTCATCAATAAACATGCTATTGCATGCTGAAGTTACCATCTCTGTATCTCTTTTTCAGGAGCCTCGAGTAAACACTTCAAAAAACCCTCTGTCTTTACAGACATTAGCTTTTCCCTATGATTGTCTCGGTGTTTGAGGAAAAGAATAGTATTAAACAGTGAAGTAACTCCAGAGTGTTCGAAGGAAGATTTATTTAAATAGCTTCTCTTCATGCTAACTGAGGTTTGTTAGGTGTTAAAACCCCTCTGACCACTTCATAATGATTATGAAGTCGCACCTATAATAAATAAGTTTTAGGTCACTCAGTTGCGACTATAATAAAACTTGTTTCCTTGCTTTTTTATGTTTGAAAGGTAGTAGTGCAGTATGTGTGTGGTCTGAGTTTTTTGCAGACGTGATCTGCATTTAATCTGGTAAAATTAATTCCCTAAGCTGCTGGCAGGCAGCATGTACTTGTTAATTATTCAGGTGGATGACAAATGCAGAGCAGAGGTTCTCGCAAAGACAAAGTTTGTATGATGCATGTTTAGTAACTGATAGGCTTGACATTCTGTGGTGTCTTATTCAGTGCTAATCCTAATAAGCTGCCTGATGAGATGAACGCCTATCCTCCTGTCCTTTAGAGAGAGAAAACCAGAGATTTGAAAGAACTTCATTATAGCAATAAATCCCATACTTTCTGTTATTCTTGGTGAAAAGAGATCTTGTCCAGATGAATAACACACACAGGAAAAAGTCAGAATAGTACTGTAATACGGAGCACTGAAAAAAATAGAAAACTATTGTAAATGCCTCCACTGTAAATGTAGCTGCAGTTTATCAGTAGGCCAAGTTTATGCTGTTTAATGCCCTCAAAATCTTTTGCTTTTATTTACAAGTGATATAATCCTATGGATGTATGATTTCACCAAGACTTGCAAGTTGCCAGGGAAGTAACTTGAAAACACTGCATTTACTCTAGTTGTTGTTTCTCTTCTCTCTGTTTTTTGGTAGTTAAGTGCTATGCTGTAAGTATTCTATCAATTGTACTAGGCAATGGTGAGGGCCAAAGTTACCCATGGACACTGGAAGCGCTAATAACCAAGAGGCTGCCAGTGCAAATAAGTCCTGGATTTTGCCAAATGCTTTTATTCTCAGTTGTCTTCTCATGGTTTCTTTTATTCTTTCTGTATTTTTATCACAGTAGAAAGAATGATAAGAGATTTAACTCCTCCACTGCAGCGCAGAGCACCCAGAATCAATCTTGAGTGACACTTCTTAAGTTATTCTAGGGCATAACTACTAAAGGTGTATCTCCTGTCTGTTCACTGAGCTCTTCCATGTGATAGGCTTTTCTTGTGGCTAACTGAAAGAATAAAAGATGGGCTTTTTGAACTGGAATTTTTCTGTAAACTGTAGGTACAAGAAGTTCAGTTTCAAACACTGTAAACTTTACAAAAAGCAAACTTTCTACTGTGTAACTTTTTTTTTAATTTGGAGTAGCTGGATATTGATGGAGGATTCATGTATTTTATACTTCGGTGAAACTTATTTCTGTCTGCCTTTTCAACCACATTTAAACATATCCTCTAGCTCAAATGAAGGTGAGGCTGAGAGAGAAGAATCACTGGATTTATGTCAAGGTGGCAGTGCTTTAGCTTCTCCCACAGTCCTCCTCCTTGTGTGTGTGCGCGCAGTGGGGGCAGAGGGAGCACAGCATAATAGGGTACTGTAGGTCCAGGTTCTGGTCCGTTGACAGAGGCCTCTGATAAAAACAGAGTTGCTCCTGCTTTCCAGACTTTTCTCAAGTATGGTGGATACCTAATAGCAATCGGGGAACAACATTTAAATATTTTGAGAGGAATATGTTGTGGCTCATGAAGGTTAAAGAATTACAGTAATATAATGCACTTGTTTATCTTTAGAAAACACGTGGTGCATAGAATCCTAGCTCTGAGCAATCCTCCTGTCTTGAGGTGAAGGAAAATGTTAACTTAATTTACAAGCTAGCAGAGTCCTGGGCCTCTCCAGATTAGGGGCTTTTAATCAAATGAAATTGTAGCTAATAATTGAAGCTAGTTTTCTGATGCTGACTGTGAAATTCAGCTGAAATCGCCAAACTCATTTCTACAAGGTTTTAAGAGCTGGTTGAAATTAGAGTGTAGCAGGAAAGGGCTTTCGTGTGTTCCACCAATTTATGTATGCTCTTTTCTTTTTCTCTTGCACAAATTGTTGGGCATGGCGATTTCAATTCTGAGACCACCAAACTCACTTCTGCTAAGATTTAAGGTTTGGCTGAAATCAGAGCATACATGGATAAGGCTTTCGTTTGTTCCACTAATTTACGTATCCTCGTTCCCTTTTTCTTGTGCAAATTGTTGGGCATGGTGATTTCATTGCTGAGACTTAATTTTACCTAGCAGAAAAATGCATTATGTACTGTGTAAGTAATTGGTGTGTACAGAGTAATTTCATAAGGTTCTTGATGCGTAATGGCATGTACTGAGCTATTCGTAACAGAAAAGTTATTTTAAACAGTTTAGCCCCTATGGTTAAGCTTATATTCCAAAGGATAGCCCTTCCTCTTTGTGTCATTATCCCTTTCCTTTATATTCGCAAATGAAAACAACATTGTATGTATTTAAATGAGAAATAAATAGAAGAAAATATAAGGAAAATAATAATTGCAGTGTGCATTTTAGTGAGTATGTGCAGAAACTGTGACTTGTTCTTTGAACAAAAAAGCAAAGCCCTGGTCACAATTCATTAATATAAAGAATCCCTACTATACTCAAGCAAACCTTGAAAACATTGTGTGTTAGCAAAACCTCATTAAACTGTCATATACACACTTCGATAAACTTTACAAAATATAATATTTTAAGAATGCCCCATTAAACTGTCATGTACTTTTTCTGCATTTCCTTTGCCATTATTGCTTGATTACAAAGATATTTGTATGCTAACTGAAGCTTTTTTCCTCCTTCTAATCGGCCTTCTCCTCTGAGTCATTTAGGGCAGAATCGGAGATGTGCAAGAGAAGCAAAGATTTATCTTGGTTTCTCTGAGGAAACTGTTCTTACCTGTGAGCTTCCAGAAGAGAATTTGCGCTGCCTCTAAACAACATCTGTTTCAGACCTACTGTTTCCAGAGAAGCACAAATTTTACCCCCAAGGAAGTATTTTTGCCCTACTAGGTGCAAAAATCTGTAACTTCATCCTATTTGCACCTTGGTACCAGGATGAGATGTAATGGAATGTCCCATGCTCTGTCATTGCCTCTCTTCTTATGTTTGCACTCACAGCTTCTTATCAAATGAAATTTTAGGCAGCATTTTTGAGGGGTGTTCTAACATCTTAAGCTGTTCTTTAGACCAGCACGTTGGGGTCAGTATTTTGTCCAGTGCCTGGTTGCATCCTAAAATTGTGTTTGACTTAAGAAGGTTAATTCTTTGCCTCTTCTTTCCTTTGCAATGGCATGATTATGTTGCTGGTGCTCTGATGTTTTTAGTGGGGAAAAAATGAGTGTGGGAAGAGAAAAGACAGGTAAAAGAAAAGAACACTTATTCTTGCTCTTCTGATGTTTCAGCTGGAAGCTCAGCTACCTCTGTACACAGAGTATAGTTTCTCTTGCAGGCCATTCTGCGTAGGAGCATACCTGATCACTTTTCCCTGGCAGGAGAGGAATGAAACAGAACTGAATTGGTGCTGGTGTTGCTGCCTTGACTCTTTGTTCCTAGACCTGGAACAAAAATAGTTTGAAGAAACTTACTCTATCCACAAATGAAAAGAAAGTAGAGCCCCATGTAAAGGAACACCCTACCTATTGCTCTACTAGCCCTGTCTTTGATTGCAGAACTGAGCCACTTCTCTACCTCTTCTACTTTTCAAGCTGTTGCTCTTGTCAAAGCTAGAGAATGAAACTGGTGCCTACGGACAGAGTTACTTTTAGAAGTGAGGCAAGATTTTGGGGGACAGCTATCCCAAAGGGGCATATATTAGTAGATTTATGATAGGAATGCATGTTTCTCTCTTACCTTCCTGAAATGCAGCTGTGATGATAATCTTCAGTGCCTTGTTCCTCTGCTCCTCTCGTCACAGTGCAGTGTGAAAGACCAGAATTGAGAAGAATGGACCATAAATGTGGCTTGGACTTGTGGGGCACACAAATCCTTCCCAAGGGATTCCTACTTCCTTTGCACAGGAATGCTAGCAGATTAAACCAGAGCTAGAGAATAGCCAAGTCAGCAGGAAAAAAAAAAAAGGGAAAGAAAAAGAATAAAAAAAACCCCACACAACCCAACACCCAACCCTAAAACTGAAACCCAAACAAACCTGACCACACACTTTTGCCTAGGTGTGCACATAACTATAAAACCCTGCTTGAGGTATTGGTGCCTGCATAAACAAGAACATCTCTACGCCAATAGGTTTACATCTCTCCCCAGACTGCTTGAAAGAGAACAATGGAAAGATAGTCTCTTTGTTGCACACAAGTAATGGAGGAAATACCCAGCTGTTGTCACAAACTGCTGCGGTTGGTTATCATGACTTAATGACTGAATTTTCTTTTCCCTTTACCACTGCAGAATCTTAATGCCCAGGTCAAGCTGCCACAACAGTTGGGAGTCATAAGGAGTGGTTGGAAAGGAATCCTGAAAAGAAATCAGCAGATGAAAAAGATCATCTTAGAGATTCTATTTTCCAATTTTATTTGTGTCAAACCTTCATGAAAACTTTATAAAGCCAGAAATTCCTCTTCATGTAACTCCAGCCTCTGTCACTACTGAAATTAAACATGTCTATTCTACCAGGAAATCAGCATTTTTTTACTGAGGGAGGGCTTTACTCAGCAGAATTATCTCTTCACTCTGCCAGTTGTTACCACCTTCCCAGTTTAGGCAAACAGGAATGCAGCCACCTTGTTCCTCTTATGAGGGCCCTGAAAACAATAAAGTAACAAGAAAACCCAAAGACGGATTATTATTCTAACTGCATCTGCTTGTTTTTCAAAAACTTCTTGCCAAAAATGGCTCCCATCAGGCTACACACTTCATGAGCTTTCTCATGGGAAAAGTGGAAGGAATCAAGACTGAAATCCCTTTGTGGAAGGAATCCAGACTGAAAGCAAGCTCTGAAATCAGGTACTCAATTGGATCAATTCTGAACTATTGCAGTTAGATACTGAAAATATTTGAAGGGTAAATTTGAATCCCACAGAAAGGAATACAAATCATGTGGTGCACTGAAATAGTTCATGAAGTAAGGTAAAGTAAGTCTTTGCATGTGTTGGACAGAATACGTGAGGTAGACACTCCAATTGCATCAGACGTCTTTGTGTATGTCAGCCATTCTTCCTGGGGTAGCAGAGGGGAAGGATTTCAATACAGAAGCATGTAGAGTATCATAACTTTGTCATTGAGACTGCTAAATTTCATCTAGAACTGCTACTTTAGTAACATGGAAAGGAATTTCAAGAATAACTCCTGGTTTCAGCTACCCTGTATGGCCATATATGAAATTAAGATCAATACAGCTCAACGTATTCCTACTGCGAAGGGATTGGAAGTGAGCAGAGCAAGACTCTGCTTGTGGCTTCTAAATAAGCTTTTAAAAAAGGCTTGTCTTCAGAAGAATATAATTTACCATCTTCAGATAACTTTTAGATTTTGTAGGTGGATGGGACCTTTTTTCTTGTGCTGACTTTGATCACAAGCATTCTTTAGTATTCCTTTGGTGTGTCTCTTAGGATTATGATAGTAATAGTGTCTTTGGGGAACAAGGAAATGAACTTATCTTTTTCTAGCTGATCTTTTTGATCAGGGTTCTATACAAATGGAAAATCTAAACTACTACAGAACGATAGAGTTTCTCAGATTCACATATAGGGCCATATGGTGCTAAAATAACCCAATAATAACAGAGGAGTTATGTATGATATCACCTTGAAGAAGGTCTTGTCTAAGTTGACTGTTAGCATTGTTTGGGAAGACCATGAAGATAAACAGTGTCAGAGAAACAAACAAAAAAAACTTCATAATTCTTTTTTTCGGGGTCTGTTTGGAGGAAGTTTTATTCCATAGGTCCATTTATGATCAAGATGTCATGCAATAGCTAACCAGTAATTTTTAGCTTGGCTTTCCATACAGTGCTCAGTCTCGTTTATGATCTAGGTGTAACTGCATATTGTGTGATTCTGCTCCATGTGTAACAAATTAAGTAAATCAGGGCTGTTCTCTAGTTGTGTGTCTCAGCTCTTTTTCATTCTGAAGATTTCTTTCTCTCCTTAGATTAATGTCTAGATGGCAGACAGAACGGTTATGGCTGTGATTCACTATTATCTCTGAGATCTGGTCTTATCGCTAGGAGACCTGTGTTGGCTATGACAGGGAAATGTGTGAGAATTCTTTCACAGTAACTGGCAAGAGTAGGATTGGTCCCGCTCAGGAAGTTCTCCTGCATCAATCAAAGTAAGCTTCCTATCTCAGTACACCCAGGGTGAGGGGAAAAAAAAACCCACAAAGATTCACAGAGCTTAAGTTTGCTTCACATAATGGCTTTAGCGCTCACAAGTATCTCATTCATTTGAAATAAATTTGGGCAGGGTAAAAGGAGCATAAGATCTTTCTCCCAGAAATCCTCCTTACTGATATGTAAACTTCCAGTATTTACCAGGCCATAATTCTCGTGTCATAAAAAATCAAAGGTCATTTTATGGCCAGAAGTCTAAGTCTTTTGTCATATTCACATGTAGACTCCCAAATACTCCCAATTTGTCCAATTTGCCTCTTCCTCCAAAAGGAAGCCTCTGTGTCCCTAGCATTAAGACTCTTGTTATCTCTTTTGTTGTTGTATTATCTTCTTTTCATTCCCAACTGATGTGCAGATAAAGTTAGGCAATTTCTAATGTGGCTGTATGGATTCTCTAATGCAGCCCAGGAAACCATTAGCCTCCTTAGCTGCAAGGGTGTGTTGCTGGCTCATGCTCGACTTGGTGTCCACCAGGACCTCTAGGTCCTCTTCTGCCAAGCTGCTTTCCAGCTGGGTGACTCCCAGTATAATATTGGTTTAGAACTTTGCACTTCTCCTTGTTGAACTTAATGAGGTTGCCACTTCTCCAGCCTGTCGAGGTCCCTCTGGTTGGCAACGTGACCGTTTGGCATGTGAGCCACCCCTCCCCGTTGTGGGCAGTGTCATCAGCTCACTTGCTGAGTGTATACCCTGCCCCATCATCCAGATCATTAATGAAGATGTTAAATGTCTTAATGTTCCTTGCCTCTTGTATTGGCCACATGTCCTTTTCCCTTTGAGTCCTATTCTCTCTAATCTATTTTTTCAAGTGAATCAAGTTCAAATTTTTCGCCTTTATTTTTAAGGATCATCTCAGTTCTCTGTCCCTGTACCTATCTGCTCTCATTGCAGTGCTGCTTCCCTCCTGCTGCTAGCACAAGCTGAGAACACTTCCTTGTCTCTTTGCACAAACACCTCTTGCATGAGGAATTCAGTTCAACGAGTAAGTGCCAAAAAGAGCTGGCACACAGCTGGGATACAGTGATTTACTGACATCTCGGAAAATTGTTGCTGTCGTGGGTAATAGACTGGTGGTGTTTATAACAGTCAAACATGCCTGATAGGGTTTCCATAATAACTGGAAAGAGCGTGATTAACCTTACCAGAGAAATTATGCTGTAGTGAGCAGTCTCCTGTCTCTGAGCTGGCTCATGCTAGAGGCGACCACCACAGACAGCATTCTTCTTGGAGCAATGTAAAAAAACCTCACCTCTTGAAACTTATCCTCAGGGTTCTTTTTTTGTACCAACAGACATTAAGTATGTTTATCCGTAAAACATTGCAGCTATTTAGGCCTTCTAAGAATTGCATGAGTTAACGTGTGTAACTATCTGGTATCAATTGTTTTGCTGTGTTTCTTTTCTGTTCCTTGCCCCTCTGACCTCTGATCAGCTATACTTGTGATGTAGGCATTCATGTACCATTATCCTACAACTGCATGTGTGTGATGATAGAAACAATGATGACTGCAGCTTGTACTTCGGCAAGAACGTTGATGTAATAAAATTCCCTGCTTCGGGGCAGGAGAGAGTGTCAGAAGTGAGACTGCTTCTGTTGAGGTAGCATTAATGCCATTTAGTTGAACATAAGTACCGAGGCTTTCTATGGGGTGGAGTTTTGTTGTTGGTGTGTTTTTTTTCTGGTCTTTGGTGGTGGGGGAAGTAGTTCAAACCACCTGCAGCATTAGTTCTTTTGGGGAGAATTGCTAAAGTACAGAGTGAAGGCAGGCATGAAAATAAACCTATCAGTGCTGCTAAATTCTGATGGTTCCCACTGTAATGAATTTAGCAGGGAACTGAGCCTTCTCTTGACTTGTATTTTTTTGATTTGGGATTCTGCTTTCTAAAGGATGCCACTTCACACACACTGTTTATTTCTGCATGTCAAAGAAATTATGATTAAAATTCTGAATGCTCAAAAGTACAAGAATTTTCACCACATAAATTTAAACATTTAACTGCATTGGGGAGGAGCGAGCGTACAGGGTGTTATTTGTTTGGTGGCTATTTTATACAGAAGCTCTTTGCCTTCAGAGAAAACTTCAAAGGCAGCCAGGGACAAAATGTGACTGGGCAAAGGGAAGGTTGTTTTTTTTTTTTTTTTCCACAGCAATACCATAAAAGCGGGGAGAAAGCAGGGCTGAGATAGGTTTGGGATTTCTTTTTTGTAAATGAAGGGTATTCATGGCTTTTATGTAATAGTGTCATGGCAGTGTGAGCTGGGCAGCCCTAGGTGGTAGGGCAAAGCAGCAGGCAGTACAGAAGGCTGCAGGACTTGCCAGAACACTGACAGCGCCATGTTTGTGTTTGTGGCAGTACAAGTTTAGCGCACAAAACAAAAATGGTGTCATAAAAGCTGGCTATGAGAAAATATATTTTGGGTTTTTTGATAAACTAAGGCTATCTTCAAGTTTCATAAAACAGTGAGAACGAGAGGCTTGGAAATGCTAAAGAAGGAACTAGTAGCAAAGTAATGGGATCTTGAAAACCTGAGAGAGAAACTGTATTTGAACATTACTCAGTGTTGAATATGAGAGCCAGTCTGAATTGTTTTAAGGTTATGAAATGCTTTAAGGATAAGAAATGTTTCCTGGAAATACCCTTTCCTTAGTAAACAGTGTCTTTTTTACAACAAGACAAGTTTTTGTCAGGTGTTGTAATTAGGACAGTAATTTTTAAACCAAAACTAGATAGTTCCAACAGAGTATCTAGAATGAATACTAAGAAGCAGTTGTTATTTGCTCATCAGGAAAAGGAAACCTCAGTCTAGAGAAATACCTCTTTGTCCCATTGATGTTTAGATTATGCTGTGTTATAAAGCGCTCAAAATCAGTTTCAAGACTGAACTTTGATCAGAAGGAGGAGTCTTTGGGGCGCTTGCAGTGATACGTTTCCTCTCTGAGCTGGTCAGAGCAACGGGCGTGATTCAGACCTGCAGGTCCCACCTTGCTGACTGGACACTTCCATGTTCTTGAGCCAGCCAGTTGCCTGGAAGTCCATCAGATGCTAAATGTCACAATACTTACATTCTTTGCTAAACAGCCTATCTTTCGGTCCTCTTACATTAACTCCTCTGCCATTCTGCAGGCAATTCCTCTGAAGGATGTATCTAATTTTGTGTCTGTTGTTTGAAAAGCGACTTCACTTTGGTTCTAGAATGCTGTCAAAGCAAAGTGCTTCCAGGTGGCATCCAAACATGGCTTCACTCTGAGTGCAGTGAGCAGTCTGAGTGCTCTCACGAGACTTGGAAGTTTCTCGTCTGCCCAGCCATGTTTTAGTGTGCATACTTCCAGTTTTACCACAATGGAATATTTTCCAGCTGGTGTTCAAAAACATTTGCTTCACCTTTTAAAGACCGCATTTGCTCTGTCAAACAAATGTGCTTGATTTTTTTCTCTTGTCACTTACGTTGGGATATATGTTCAGCAAATGGATGGAAGAAAAGAATGCACCATATTGCAAGAATCTTTTTTTTCATCCTTTTTTTCTTGTCTCTATCTTTTTAACAGAGCTCTCTAGCAGGAAAAAAGCTTTCTGTGATGTAAGGAAGGAAAGGGGTACATTGTTTCTTTGTGGTTTTTTTTGGTTTGTTGGTTTGTTTTTGTGGTTTTCTTTTTTTTTTTTTTTTTTTTTTAAAAAAACCAAATTTTTTTTTCTTTTTATTTTTTTTTTTTTTTTTTTTAAAAAAATCCAACTTTTATTTCATGTTAGCTATCTCTTCCATTTCTGGGCAGGATGCATTGGTTTGGGTGTTAGCTTGACTGCTTTTGGTTTGAACGTGCTCACAAATTTCTCAGCAAACTGGAAGCTTGCAGATGTAGGCTTGAAATCAGTAAATGTTCTACTTGTTAAACTTCCAAGTCATTGTGTGTGTGAAGAATATAGAATATTAATAATGGAATATATTGTGTGAAACCTGTGGAGATATTTGTATATTTTTTAGTCAAAGTTCTTTTCCCTCAAGAAACAAGCAAACAACAGAAACCACTTCTGTAAACATTTCAGGCAGATCTAGCAGGATAAAGTACTCATGGTACTGTTCTTTTCCTAGTACTGAAAATTGAATGGGTATACTGATTTGATATTATTTTTGCAAGTCCTAGTTAAGTCATTGTGCTAAGATGCTGTGACTAAATTTCACTTACCATGGTCTGTATTGTGTGACTGTTTATAAGTGCTGTCCGATATGTAGAGAGGCAACTTTCGTTACTAAATTCAGAACACTAAAAAATACTAAGTTTCAGATTTCTGTCAAGGAAAACAAGGTGAGCTCACAAAAGAATTTCTCCACTTAATACATAAAGTATGAATGAGTTGCCAAATCATAGATTTGATTATAACCTTTTTTTATTCTGAAAAAAACCTCTTTTCTTGAATAACTGAAAGACTTCTGTCAAGGTGAAAGATTGTCTTGGGTAAGCCATAAAAATAAGTGACCATATTGTCTCCCAGCTATGTTATATTTGTGCTAATTTCAAGTCCAAGTCATCAAGTAGTTCAAAAGAGAGTGACATATTTAATTTCATTTTGACTTGAACAACAATTACAAAGGCAATATTTTGGTTCTTTTCCAAAACTGTGCTAAATACAGCAAAACAAGGCTATTGCTTTTACAGTTTGGGGAATGCTAGATAGTAACTAGATACATTACCAGACTTGGCGAGAGCTAATTTTCATTAGCTCTCAGTTATTAGACAAGTTGTAAGTTGCTACCATTGACAAAATGCCAATAATGTAGTCATATATCAGGCATCCTTTGTTTAGAGGAATGTCGATCAGAACCCACTCTGGAAATTACAAAGTGGATGAGAGAGGTTGCTTTGGGATATAATTTGATAAAAATATAACATAGTAATAAGTATTGATTACCTAATCTAATTTTTATTCATTAAAACCTTTAAAAAGTATTTTATTAAAGGGTCAGATTGCTCTTTTGTGCAGAAATGCTTGACTGGGGGGGCAAGAACCTTCCTAAAACATCCTTCAGAGACTTCTTGCAGTTTGCTTGCACCAGGAGCCATTCAAATAATTCCACACCCTTTTTTCACCTTATCCACCCAAGCCTCCCTTCTTGTTGACAGAGATTTGTAGCATTCATTCTGCTGCTTGGATGACTTACAAGTTCTCGCCTTCCCTGGCAGCAAACCCTTTAGAAGGCCCAGGCTGGCAGCCTGTTACAGGCTATATGGTATTACTGGGTCAATCAACTTTTCTTATTTCACCAAGCTTTTTAGACAAAGAGGAAAATCTGTGTCTACTAAGTGGATCCGCAGGAAATGCCCAAGGATGTGACCACTAACAGGGATAGGCTTAATTGGTTTCTAGAAAAATACAGTGCTGGCCATTTGTCTTCACAGAAGTTTAGGCATCTCAACTTCGGCCAAATACAAATATTAGAAAGGAAACATAACTAGCGTTTCTCAGTTATGTGCCGTCTTTCTTTTGGAAACTTTCTTTTTCAGTGGACTTTGGCCACAAAAGCAGTTTAAGCTTCTAATTGAGTGAATCTTAACCCGTTTTCAAAATGGTTTAATCATACATTGACTACAGAAGGGCAGCTGTGTGACTATGGTTAAATAGACAAAAATTATTTTAATTCAAGGATTTAATTGCATTTTTTTTATATATTTGATACCGTGACCTTTAGAGGTCCAGTCATTTTAAAAGGCCACCATTTTGCTTCTGGCTTAGCAAACCCTTCCTGTAGAACAAAGTGTTTTTGGCCACTGCTCCCAGGTGGGGCTCCTGCCACACCAGACTCCAGCATGGTCGCAGAACTGCAAAACTGGCCCTAATCATCATCTTCAAACCCTGCGTCTGCATTCAATAACTTCTCCTGCATTTTGTTCACTCATGTTTTGAAATTACGAAAGTTAAAGCCAGCATGTCAGTTTCCTCAGTTTTTGGGGGGTTGGATTTCTTTTTTGAGAGACACATAACTATTTAATCTACATCTTTAGTTACTTAAAATGTTTCATCTGTTTTCCCTTTGTTAGTGTTTATTTAAATAACTCACAGTTGTATGCTTCAGATACTTTGCACTTGCTTGATGTCTTATAACTAACTACTTTTACACGTTATCTGCAAATCAAGTATTCTTACCTTTGTGAAAGAGTGGAAGTCATCCTGCATACTGGTGGCTTTCCAAATGCCTGCATATCTTTAAAATCCTGCTTAAGCTCTCAAATAAACCGTAAGCATGTTTTTAGTAAAATGCAGGCACAAACTGTGTAGTAGACCTCTAAACATGATGACTTTAACCTAGACAGATATAGGCTTGATGCTATCCTCATTGGAGCCAGGGGCTGAAATTTTTATTAGCTTCTGTAGTTCAAATTCAATCCCTAAATGACTCTTTCCAGACACACAGAATAATTAGAAATGGTTCTGAGCTCAGCTTGGAGGGCACTGTTGATGTTGGTGCCATGTGCATGACTTCACTGCCATATGCTGAGCTTGCACTTAAGCTTGGTTTTAAACTGATGTATCAGAAGTACCTGCGTAAGAGTGAAATCAGGGAAACTCAGTGCTGGCCAGAGGAAAGAGGTAGAACAGTTAATGAGGATAAAGACAAGCTCTTTCTATTTTGTTCTATTTGCTACTGTGAGCAAAATAAATATTTCTCCCAATTAATTCTTGTAGCTAATCAGACAACCTGTCAGAAGTGGCTGAGTGGAAACAAAGTTTTCAAGTAGGTTTGATTTCTTTCTAATTGAGTCTAATTTGGCTTTGATGCTGATCATTCTCACCAATATGAGAGCTAAGTAACTAGTCACAGTAAAGACCGAAATAGAGATCCAAGTGTTAATCCTCTGCTGTGATAAATAAGGCTTAGCTTCCAGGTGAATGGCATGTATGTTTTTTTTCCAGGTAGGGAGCGTTGAAGGTGTGGTCCCCTTTCTGGGATTCGTTAATGGGTGTCCTAGGGGTCAGGCAGAGCGTGGTCACTGGATGCTGCGCTGTTCTTAAAAGCGGCAAGCGAGATGCATGTTTGATAGGAAGTAAACTACATAGTGTCTCTGAAAAGTTTCAGTTTTTCCAAGCCCATGATTTGTTATCTTTCTCTCTGTGTTTTTCAAGAGCAGGTCATGGGGCATAATTGGCTATTGCTTCCCCTGTGAGCTTCACAGGCAGTTGTGCTGACAGCTCTCGAGTTGCCTCTGGGTCTGTCATATAGTAAAGCTGCTGATGGGCTTTCTGTGTTGCTTACCAAGCTACTGTGGATTTAACTGTGCTTCCTCCTGAGCTGTGATGTACGATAGAATTCCCTTATTTAAGTGAAGCACACCAAGATCTTGTGACTTCTGTACCCCTATCACATCAGTGGGTACAAGAGCAAAGACAGCGCTAAACTTAGTGCCATCACTTTACTTCTAGCATTTTGTAACAGTAGGGATTTAACAGAAAGAAGTGGTTGGAGTTATTAGTGAGCAGGTAAATGGGAAGCTTAACTCTTAAATTTTTTACATTATTAAAAGGAATAGTAAAACACTAGAGCCAAAGATGTCTTAAAAGCAAGCGAGTAAGAAGTTGATGACTTGGGAAGAAGGTGGGGGGGGGAGGAAGGAGAAAAGAAATATTGCTCTTGAATTTCTTTATGCAGAGAGAGCATTGAGTTAAATAGAAAGGAAAAGGAGTTAAGTGGTTTGCAAATGCAGTTCGTTTTCTGGCACTAGAAAATTCTTAAGAGAATTTTGTGGTATGCAGGAGTATAGGAGTCTTGCAAAAGCAGACCTTTGAAATAGCTATTAATATGTTTACTGTCCTGTGATGGTAAAATTTTTCTTTATTTATTTGAAAACAGTTTCCAACTGTATCAAATCTGTAACAAAGCCATTGAAACACCAAATGTAGCCTCTGACTGTTTTTTTAAGGAGAAGGTATATTTAAAAAAATGCTGTGAAAAATCAATATAAAATGTATCTAAAATTACAAGTACAAATAGAATGTTGTTCTTGACTGGTTTGCTTATAGTGAAACTATATTATTTTATGTGAAGTATGTGTAATAGAGCATTAGATTTGAAAACTCTGTGTTGAATATTATTTCTGACAGCCTTTTCTAGGGTCACTAAAATTCCAATAATTCAGTACAGAATTGAAGTCGATTCCAGAGAACAATTTAATATAGTCTGCTTGCCTGCCAGCTTCAACATAGTTCCTGAGTATTGAAATAGTTTGACACATTGAAATATAAAGTGCATTTGTCATATCTATTGGTAGAGTATTTTATGTGATCACATCTAACAAAACTCAAGTCAGAGTAAAACTTAATGTTAGTCTTCTATTTTTACCTCCCTTCTTCTAAAAAGAAAAAAATAATCATTAGGGAATATAAACTATTGTTAGCAATAAACATACAAAGTCTTATCTGATAAATGTTATATTGACCCTCAACTAATTTCTGTTGTTTACTTTTGGTTTAGTGGTTTTATATAATACAGATGTTGTTATGTTGCAGTGATGTGCAGGTGTTCTATAAATGTGCATTTGTAAAACTTCTGTATCTTCTTTCTCTGTCCTTGCACAAGCAATTCTGCATTTTAAATGCAAATACTTTATGAATATCCTGAAGAGAGACTAAATTGTGGTGACCATTGCAACATAAGTTCATGAAAATCAGTAGGTTTTTTTGTCTTTGTTAAAACAATAGCTTTACTCATTACGTGCTCCTACAGGAGCAAAGAGAGTAAAAGGCAATGGGAACGTGTGCTATCCTAATACTTACCAAACCATCTTCATGTTAGTACAAGGCTTGTTTTAATTTCTGTGGACTCTGGGTCAAGTTCATGGTTCACGCGGAGCAGAAGCAAGGCAGTTAGGCTAAGATAGGGATGTAAATGAACAGCTCTGAAGCAGATGAGCCCTAATAGTAAGACAGCGGGAAGCCCATATTAATGCCTTGTCCATATATTTCATGCATGGAGACTTTAGGAAGATAACACGACGGTGTTCCATACGCGTAGGTGCTCAATTTCATGAGGCTATTGCTGCCTCATGCTAAACATGGACTTGGCAATTAGATTAGATTTACAAACCTGAAAAGCACGTATGGTGTCTGTTCACACCCTATAGTTTATGTTGTTATGAGGCAAGCTCTGCTGCCTCTTTAAAATGTCACAGGGCTTTCCCAGGAAGGAGAGCAGAGCAAAGACGTTTCCTTCCTGAGGCTCATGCCCAAGGGTAGACTTGATGATAAAATATAGCTTCTTAAAATGCCACTAACATTCTGCACTTTCACATGTACTCCAGTCCTTTGATAACTTGGTGGCGTTACTGGCAGTAAGTTTGCCTACTGTTTGCTGGGTGATTATATTTCTTCCACTAGCCTTTTTAGCGGTCTTCGATCTTCTAAATATAATATTGCAACTTAAAGCATTCCCAAGCAATGCTTCTCTATTACCATTGTAGTTTAGTGAAAATATTTTGGTTTGTTTTTCTGGATATGAAGGGCAAGTCTGTTTGACCAATAATGTATTTATTGAATAGAAAGTTACTACATGAATGATCTGACCCAAATATTTTTCCTTATAATATTACAAAAGGAATACTTTTTTGGTAGAGTTTAAAAAGTATGCACACTTTAATACTGCAGCTCAGTACAACTGGGCATACACAAAACTTCACATGATTTTGAGAATTCAGGTTGCTTGCCCACTTTTGGGGGGTGGGTGGGGTGTTAATCTTAACTTACAAGCAGAAATACACCTATTCGTTATTAAACATCTCTGTTGCAATATAGGAAGCATAGTGAAGAGTGAACTATGTATTTTGGAGGATCTGGGAACATGACAGGGGAACTTTCAAATAAAACTTGGTGGACCTTTTTGCTGCATATTTGAAAATAAGTCCAGAAGGCTGAGCTTAATATAACATGTGGCAGGTGGCCTGCATTTGCCTGGAGAATTCCTCTAGGGCAAGACAGCTCAGCAAACACATAAATCCTTTTTTCTCTGTTATCTAGTAGCACATTTAGTTGCCATGGGAATTTTATTTATGCAGCAGATCCTCTGCAGTTCAGTTTGTGCCTAAAGTTTAACTGTACAGCTGTTACCGTAAATACTACATGGCAATATTTTCAAAACACAGCACCTTTGAACAAAAAGAACATGTCTTCTCTATTATTGATTTTGTTATGTTATCAAAATACCATTTTGATTACACTAGGATAGTGTTTCCCCAAAAGCTTCATAAGTCGATCTAAAGTGTGCACCTCCTGTACTGCTCTTCCTAATAATTATTTATTTACTTAGAGAAATACATCCAGCATTTTATCTGAAGAGTATATTACAGCGAGTGAAATTCCGTAACTTGGGGGAGAGAATTTCATATGAATACAAAGTGAATACATAGAGCGCTCTGCTTACTTTCAGGCTATTGGTTTTCCTAATTTGCTATATGTAATAAAATATTAACATAGATCCTATTTTAGATATTTTTTGTTTTTGTTTGGAGTTCTGCTTTGCTCACCAGGGACATGTGAAGAGTTTTCAGTTCATTGGCTATGGTCTGATTATTAGAAATAAATTTGTTTTAATCCTGATTTGTGCAACAGCAAATAAATCACTGAAGTTTTCTTTGTGCAAAACAGCATGGGTTTATGAATGAAAAATAGAACTTGTGCTTTTCTAGGAGTGAACAGATTATCCAATGCCGTCTGTATCCTGACGCGTTCTCTGTAATCTCTAGATTGCAGAATATATTAACTAAAGGAATTAAAAATACAGTTATAGTGCCGAGAGTTCAGCAGTATCTTGCTATTGATTGGGAAGTTTTCCCTGTATATAAATGAAATATTTACTCTTTCCAAAAACAGTGGACAACTTCTTCTACAATGCTGCCTTACATAAATACAGCTGTGAACAAAATACAAAATTAAGGCTTCAAGACATAATCTTAATGTTAGATTTTAATGCCATTTTTTTTTGACACAAATCATACCTGTTTAAAGTCAAACCATATTCCTGCAGTAACAGTTATTAAACAAGATTCCCGGTATAAGCACACAACTTCCAGGTATTTCCTCTTCTCAGTATAAACTGTCTGAATATTCAGAAAACAAATTCCAGCAAGATTAACAGAATAAATGATATGCTTTAAATGGCAGCAGTTTGGAGATCTTGAGTTTTGCTGTTCAGGTGGTGGTTTGGGTCTCTTCAGCTTGTTTGCTGCTAATCTTGGTGCTAGAGAACAAAAAAGCTACCTCTACCTGCACAAATGTCTGTTGAAACTTATTGCGTGTTAAGCCAGGCTGAATGTAACATAGCAGAGCACTTCTATTCCCTTTTCACTGGTAGTCATTTAAAAGTATATGAGAGGGAAAAAATGCGTGTATTTGCTAGCAGCTTTACTCATTGCCTGTGAGAAAAGGAGTTTATTGTCTGGCTGACTGACGAATGCTATGTGGGTGAAGCCTGGTCAGGAAATTTCCCTCGTCAGGGTTTGAGACCTGCTCAGTTTTTCCCCGCAGTACTATTGATTGCTAGAAATTTGGTATGGAGGACTAGGTCAGCAGTGCTAGAGGGCTGGAGCTGCGGCTTTGGTCTCATGCTGTGAGTGTTTTTGTGGACTTAATGGATTTAACACAATTTTGCGTTTTTAAGAGCTCACTAAGCTGATATGCAAACACATATAGCCACACCTACTGTAACAGATAGAAATCTTACTTTCTGCTGTGCCATGTGAGATCATATGGATTATGGGGATAGGGTCTTGCTTTGGTACTGACAGAAAAGCAGTCTGTGAATCCTGCTCATATCTGAGGTGCTCCTCAGAACTGTCCATGCAAGAATAATCCTAGAGGTTACTCAGGAGAAACATTTAGAGTGGACTGGAGAATGAAAGATTGTGAGCATCTAAATTTAAAAGATTTGTGTGCAGGAACTGAGTGTGCTGATCAGTGCTGTCTCTTCATGACATTAGGACTTCTTTTAAAAAGGGCCTTTCCTCTTTTTCAGATGATGGGGGTTGATGCAATTTTCTGACTTCAGGGAAAACTTATTTATCTGGCATATCTTAGTCAAAGAAGACTGAAAGATGACTTGATTCATGTTGCATAACCACCTTCATGGAGCAAAAACTTGGGGTGCCACAGTTGCTTTAAATGAACAGACAATGGTAACAGGAGTCCCTGGCTGGGACCTGAAACCTGACGAGTTCAACCAAGAAACATGGCACTCTGGGGGAATTAGTCTGAGAAAATAGTGGACTTGCCATCTGTAGATGTCTTCAAATTTAGATTTGCTAAATTTCTGTAGGATGTGCTAGCCAGCAAAGTCACTGTCTTCAATACAGAAGTTCAGAAGCTGTCAGCTGAAACTCTATGATTGGTTATGTAAGAGGCCAAAAGTAGAGAACCTATTGGTTATGTAAGAGGCCAAAAGTAGAGAACCTAACAAGTCTTTTTGGTCTTAAATTCCATTATCAATGAGCTTTTACAGGGATAAACTTGGGGTTTTTTGTACACCTGTAGATTCTCCTGAATGTGATCTGAACACAAAGACGGGAACCTTCTTCCTTTGCATGCTGCAGACAGAATAAACTGAATGCCCAATAGTACATCTCTGAGAAAAGAAGTCTTAGCAATGTTCCCATGAAATTCCCAGACCAAAGCAAGAAGCATGTGTATTGCTTTCTCTAGATCAAAGGGCATTTTTTTTTTCATTAATAACATGGAAATTTTTGTCTGATAACTTTGGGAATTTCTTTAATGGAATTCATGCATTTATCTGGATATTCAGGAATTAGATGCCACTGCTGCTCTTGGTCCAGAAATACTTAGATATGTAATAATATTAGACAGTTATTGCAAGACAACTTAGTGCTTCCTATCTAGAGTTTTTTAATCACAGAATAGTTTGGGTTGGAAGGGGCTCCTAAAGGCCATCTAGTCCAACCCTCTCCCCTGCAATGAGCAGGGACATCTTCAACTAGATCAGATTGCTCAGAGCCCCATCCAACCTGACCTTCAATGTTTCCAGGGATGGGGCATCTACCACCTCTCTGGGCAATCTGTTCCAGTGTTCCAGAAGCCTCGTTGTAAAAAAACTTCTTCCTTATATCTATTCTAAATCTTTTCTCTTTTAGTTTTAAACCCTTTGTCTTATTGCAACAGGCTCTGCTAAAAGTTTGTCCCCATCTTTCTTGAAAGCCCCCTTTAAGTACTGAAAGGCTGCAATAAG
Source organism: Ibidorhyncha struthersii (assembly GCA_013398815.1). NCBI lineage: Eukaryota > Metazoa > Chordata > Aves > Charadriiformes > Charadriidae > Ibidorhyncha > Ibidorhyncha struthersii. The sequence goes on from VZSZ01004110.1 coordinate 127,939, forward strand.
GTCTCCCTGGAGCCTTCTCTTCTCCAGGCTGAACAACCCCAACTCTCTCAGCCTGTCCTCATAGGAAAGGTGTTCCAGCCCTCTGATCATTCTTGTGGTCCTCCTCTGGACCCCCTCCAACAGGTCCATGTTTTTCCTGTGCAGAGGGCTCCAGGGCTGGGTGCAGTACTCCAGGTGGGGTCTCACAAGAGCGGAGTGGAGAGGCAGAATCATCTCCCTTGACTTGGTGGCCACGCTTCTTTTGATATAGCCCACGATATGTTTGGCTTTCTGGGCTGCGAGTGTGCATTGTTGGCCCGTGTCCAGCTTTCCATCCACCAGTATCCCCAAGTCCTTCTCTGCAGGGCTGCTCTCAATGCCTTCATCCCCCAGCCTGTATTGAAACCGGGGGTTGCCCTGACCCAGGTGCAGCACCTTACACTTGGCCTTGTTGAACCTCATGAGGTTCACACAGACCCACTTCTCGAGCTTGTCCAGGATCCTCTGGATTGCATCCTGACCCTCAGGCATGTCAATCGCACCACTCAGCTTGGTGTCATCTGCAGACTGGCTGAGGATGCACTTGATCCCACTGCCTGTGTCACTGATGAAGATATTGAACAGTACTGGTCCCAGTATGGACTCCTGAGGCGCACCCTTGCCACTGTTCTCCATCTGGACAGTGAGCATTAATGTAAGAATTTGTATTTTACCATCGATTGTGGCAAAAACTGTAAATTTAGGCAGCGGCTCAGATTCTCTGCTGGACAGGGCAGAAACAGGAGAAAAATGTTTACTACTGCATATTTTTCAGAAAGAAGAAAAAAGCTGTAGGTTCTTCATAAATTTGAGAAGCCTCTAGTTTTGCATTGTATAACCTGTTTATGTAGTAAAACTCCAGCAAAAGTAGGACGTTTATTTTTTAAAAAGGGTATATTTAATAACAAAACCCTAGTAAGAGTTTTAGAACACATGTATAAGTAGATGATTTTTGTTACTATAGGCTCAATTATCTCAATAGAGATATTGATATACAATAAAGAAAAATGATAAAAGACAATTCCTGTGCTTACTTGATGTAGTGATTTTGCAGAATTAAGTAACATGCATTTTAAAATATTTTAGTCATTTCCCGTATACTCCGGAAAATGTTAAAAGGTAACTTAAAAACTTTTTCCATTTTTTCCATCTGTGCATGAAAATGCTGCCGAACTCAGTAGGTGTAAGCATCTTTGCCAGAAATTGAGCATTTGTAGTAACTAAACACAGTTAATAAGTGCTATTTCTGACTTTTGTGGGTACTAGTTTAACCTATAACTTAAAAGCGTCATGAAATACTAATTTCTCAAATTTTACTTCTTTTTTAGTGGTATGTGTTACTTTTAGAGGAGCCGCTGAAACAAAATATTAAAAATAATTAAAATATGTGTAAAAGACATCAATGCTTCGCCTCACTCATGTTTTAACACTTGCTTTCTCAGTAGAGTGTAGCTTCACACCTAAAATTGCGTGGTTTTAAAGGATGTTTACTCTGTGTCATATGGCTTTTTTTTTTTTCTTCAGGTATTTGTAGTTGACTGAACTGCAGATATGCTATGTTGGATTAGTGAGAGAGAATATAAAATTAGTGAAATTAGGATCGGTTTCTCCAAGGCAACGGAAGCTTTTCACATCATTCTGCTTTAGCAGACCCAAGGTACTCAGTGATAACCCTCAGGGGTAACTTGGACTGGAAATATTAATTGTTTCTACGCATAAACACTAGAAGGAGATACTAAGAGGAAAAAAAAATGTGAGAAGGTAATAGGTTTGGATCCTAGACCCTGTAACCCATCCTGTAACAGAATTGAAGAAAATCACAGCAGAAAACTTGCCCCACTCTTGCCTTTTCAGAGCTCAGCGAGAATCTGTGGTGTTGACTATTATACATGAATGCACATATTGCTGTCTCCATTACAGGCTTCTGTACTGGTCTAGATGCTAAGGTTATTGATTTTTTTTTTTTAGTGCTAGTAGCTGGCAGAAAATACCAAATTCTTCAAACCCTTCAAGGTTTTCCCTTGTTACGTGAAAGGGTGGGTTTTGATAGTCATGGTGCTCAAAATAAGAAAAATACAGGGAGAAACCTGCAAGTCAGCAGCACACATGGGAAGTAGGAAACAGAATACAGGAGGATGGGAGGAAACACCATCAAAACACTGGTGCCGGTTCTCTCTCTCAAAAGCTATGCACTCTATTGTTTTAAATTTTTTTTCCCCAATTTTTTCTTCTCCCTATTAAATCAGTATGTGAAACTTCATTGCACAGTTTAGAAAAATGTTATATCCTGTGTCTCTTTTGGGCAGTGAGGATGGGGGAGGGATGATCAAAGCTTGTTTTCTTGGGGCTCTTGATCACTTTGAGCGCTATTGATAACCTGTTCTTCAGTCAGAACCAGGTGGAAAGACCCCTTGATGCCTTAGCTTGTGTGAAAAATTTGGGGCAGGTCCTTACTGGGCCAGAAGCTGCAAACCTTACAGCTGCAGAAGCTGTTGCAGGAGCTGTCAGTGAGGTTTGGGGCTGCTATATCAGCGCAGCTGCTCTCCATCAATAACTGTTTTCTCCCCTTGTGTTTGATATTCTACTCCAGTGAATAATATTTTTTTTCCTTTTTGTTCTGCAGAACCTGAAGCCCAGTGTTCTGTTTTTTTCTCTTCACCAAATCCTTTGAGAAAGCTAAATAGCGTTCTGCCTATTTCCAAAGTGCATTTATTCCACCAATTTTTTTACCCAGAGAGCTTGAGAACAATTACTTTTTAGCTTTGTTTATCACCACTTTGGTGATAGAAAGGAAGATGAAAGTTTTGAGAATTCTTCTTACCACTTTAAACTGCCTTTGAAAGGTTCAAGTATGCTTTTTATATTAAAAAAAAAACCAAAACAAAACAATTACACTCCAAAGTCACCCATTGGTTTTTCACATTCAGAGCCTGGAATCTTGGAAACATTGAAGTTGTGTTTAATCAAATTTTACCTTTTAGTAAGGTAGAAGAGAAATGCTGAATACATCCACTAGAAAGCTTATATAAATATATGTTTTGCAGTTCAAGCTTACGATTTATTAGTATAATTTTGCATTTTCTTTGTATGTCTTACAATCTTCTATCAAATACTCTTTTTTTGTGAAAGAATCCTACTACTCACTGGCAGTTTCATTCCTTTTGAATAATGGTTATTTTTAGTAAAGTTTCTTCTATCCAGTTGGCAACTGGTAGATTTTTTTCTTTTTCCTCTCCTCTCCCTCCTGAGCTGTTTGCTTTTGATAGTACACTCGAGGACTTTGACTTAGAAGCCAGTTTGGCTTTGAGGGTGTAGCATCAAAGACACCAAGTTTGTATATTGTTTGAAGACTGAGCACTTTCAGGAATGTGTAAGGCGCTGCAGGCAGCATGCTGGGACTCCAAGGAGGCAAGGGTGCACAGTTCCTCCTGGTGAAATCCCTGGGAGAAGTCTGTGTTTACATATGCGACTGACATACATACAACTTTTCTTAGTTCCATATGATATTCATTAGTAACAGTTCAGCAAGTACATTTTATAAATATATACTGTGTAATTATAGAAATTGTATACTTAGCTCCATAATGTTTAGAAATATCAAACAATCTTACTGGTAGCATTCTTGTCTTCCTGCTACCAGACATCATGCTAAATAACAATGATGCATCAGAAATGGAGAGAACAAGAGAGACTTATGTGTGATTTTTATCTGCCTGGTTTCTTCACATTCTTAGTTGTACCTAAAATGTCTTGAGGCTGTGGACTTGTATTATTGATGTCTAGAGAAACTTATTGAGTCATTTTGTTAAGGAATTATTTATCATTTATTCTGAAAATACAAAAATGTTATCAGCCCTTTTTAGAAGAGAACTTGTAAGGTTTATATTTTTTTATATCTGTGTGCAACTTAAGCTTGTTGGAGAAAGGGCAAGGGTTGCTTTTGTCCTCCTTAACTTTTCCACTAAGTCACATCTTCGTACGAAGAGTGTTTCTAATTAGTTGTGAAGGAATTTGGGTGACTTTAAAATTAGCACTTAAAATATCATTTTAATATTCCTTACTGTTTCATCCTGCATATTTATTTTGTTGTTGGTTACATAGTTGATACCTCACAGCAGTTCAGAATATGGAACAATATGTTGCCTCCTTAGCACTTCATAGCTCTCGGTGGAGTTTGAAGTTGCTCAGGATCAGGCCCTGTATCTGTACTGTTTTCTCACTTGTACAGCTGTTGCTGGCTGCTTCCTTTTCATTTGGAAAAACAGAGATTTAGAAATTTCCATAATCTGATATACAGTCTGTACAAACAGAATTTCAGATGCTAATTTTCACTTGTTTGCTAATCAAAGGTTTTGAAAAGGCAATGTTAGTGTATTATTAATAACTTTAAAGTACATCCTGTTTATGAGGTAATAACCTTCTGTCGTGGGCTGAATTGACTTTGAGTTTAATTAGCTCAGAATTTGTTTAACACAGAGTTAATCAACCTCACAGTGGTTGTGGAGGAGTTTTGGATTTGTTTTGTTTTTTACTGAGCCAAGCTTCAATAGATACAAAGTAACAGATTATGGACATGTCCTAAGGCAATTAATACATGTAATATGTGTTTAAAAAAACCCCAAACCTATAAAATTAATGTTCACTATAAAAATCACAAACTCTTTAAACAGATTATTTGCATTTTTTTTTTAAAAAAATCCTTATTGTTGTACAGTTTCACAGAATTTTATTGCTCAGCATGAGCACTGAGAAAGGAAAACAAGACAGGGAAATGGCATTATATAGATATATGTCTGTGTCTCTATATCCTTAGACTTTACAGAGTTTATTTGATTGGAACTATTACAATAAGAAAATTAATACATTTATAATAGTGGTGTGGAACAGGAATACTTCTGTCTCCTTTGAAACTGGAGTGGTTGTTATAAAATGCCGACCTAGTATATCCCTGTCTGTTTAGAATAAAAAGATATGGCTATAGGATCTTAACAACAAACTAGCACAAATGGTAGAGTTTTAATGCATGGAAGTTTGTTACATGAATTTGAACTAAAAATGGGACTCACGTTTTTAATATTAATGTTTTAAATAAGTTTAGGTATTGGGAGATTTTTCTACAGCAATTCAAAAAAAAAAGGAAAATCAGTTCTGATGTCTTTCTAAGGTGTGTGCAATAGTTCAAACAAGAATCAGTTTGAGAATCCCATAATCTGTTTTATACAGGAATCTTCTGGTTTTGGAATTTAGGCATCTATATAGCTTATTTCTAAGTTAACCTGTTACTTTGTACTTAAATGTAATGTGAAAGTACAGTGCAGTATATTTTTGTTTGTAACAGATACTGGATGACAGTATCACAGGGCAGCTCAGGCTGGAAGGGGACCTTAGGAGGTCTGTAGTCCAGCCTCCTGCACAAGCAGGGTCAGCTGCCAGGCTGCTCAGGGATTTTTTCCAGTCAGGCCTTAAAAGCCTCTAAGGATGGAGATGCCACAGCCACCCTGTACAACCTTTGGCACTGCTTGACTGTCTTTGCAGTGAAAAAGTTATCTTTTATATCCAGTCTGAAACTTTCATTTGCATTTATGCCTCTTGTCCCTCATGACCTGCCATGTACCACTGCGAGGTGCCTGGCTCTGTGCCTTCTCTGTGCCCTCCCCATAGGTACTGGCAAGCTGGTCTTAAGTACGCACCCCAAATCCACCTCTTTTCCAGGCTGAACTAGCTCCAGTTCTGCAACCCCGGCTTATAGGGCAAGTGCTTTGGCCCCTGACCATCTTGGATAGTCCTTTGCTGAACTCCTTAAGCTGACCAATATATTTCCTGAATTGATGAACTCAAAACTGGACACAGCATCTAGATGTCATCTCCCAGGGCTGAGCACGGGTGGATAATTTCTCCCCTCGACCTACTGGCTGTGCTCCTGTGAATATTGCCCAGGATGCTGTTGTGCAGGGGCACACTATGAGCTCATGTTCAGCTCACTGCCCAACAAGACCCCATGGCCCCAGGCTTTGTCCATGTGTAATTTTGCAGGGTTCCCATTGGCCCAATCCTCTGGCCTATCTGGATCCCTTTGAGGGTTGCAGACCTGCCTGCAAGTGCATCAGCTGATCCCCATCAATTTGCTGTCATCTCCACCATTGACAAGAGACCACTCCGGTACTTCCCCAAGGTCACTGATAGAGATTTTGAACAGGCAGGTCCTATGATAGACCCCTGTGGTGCTCCAGTTGTTATCAACCTCCATGACACAGTGCAACTCATTAACCACTACCAACTGAGGCCAACCATCCAGCCAGTTTTTGTACCCATTTAGTTATTTTTAATTTTTTACTAGTATATGTTGAAGAGAATAAATTTCTTGGATAACAACTGGACCTACCATTACCGCTGTCAACTGAAAGCATGTTGCCAAAGTATATTTTAAAAATTACTTTATGTGTGCTTTTTAACAACTTCTTATATTATTCAAAATTGACTGTTCCAACCTCAGTAGACAATTCACAAGTTCGTAATTTTATCATCTGGTTACTTCTGATGAAGTGCCTTATGAAATCAAGAACAGTATCCTAGAATGGCTTATAAATACTGTAAAGTGCACAGAAATTTTTGGCAGGCTTCATAAGCTATATGAGTGGGACACTTGAGGATTGCAAAATTCTTTTTTCTTTTCATTCTGTTGAACATGAACCGTGTTCAAAGTACTTCAGCATGGACTAAATATGACACTTCAGAAGTTCAAACCCAAAAAAGGGGGTGGGGGAAGCCCCATTTAGCTATTACTAAGATGTTAATCTGGGAACAAACACATTTCTGTAATAGGTCTACAGCACAAAAATGGAAGTGGGGAAGATAAGTAGTTATGGACATGTGTGTAATTAAACGAAGCTGAAGCTATTTTTATAAAACCAAGCCCCTTTGTATCATTGGTGTTTCAAGACTTGTTATCAGTCTAAAAACAAAATGCTTTAGCTCAAGCAGAAGTTATGGATATGGTATACAAACTGCTTGGCAAAACCTGAATACTCGTACATTCTGGTGGTCAGAACAAATGGTTATAATTGTCCTGGTTTTAAACTGGAAGAATGAAATTTCAACTGTATTCCTTTTCCACTTTTTTTTCGGTATGGCTTCCAATGCTGTTAACTGTGTTGCTGAAGGAATTTTCATCTTGTAAACAGTAAACATCTTGTAAATCTGCATAAAACTTACAGATCCATAGACAAATGTTTTGGCTAAATGCTCATTTTTAGAACAGTAAAGATGACATTCCATGTAGCTGAAATGCTTCTCTGCAGATTTTTTTTTTCTTGCATTTTATTCAGCCTGCAGAAATATACTGGGCTTTCTGACATGCACTGTCTCAAACTGGTCCAAAGCTGATGGGTTCATCAAGCAGTGTTATGTTAGTGGGGGTGATTTCACATCTTCCAATACGATAGTTGGATCTGGTGTTTTAGAGAGTTCTGGTTTTGGCTTGTTCCAGCTAGTACTTGTATGCCGCCTTTGGGCCAGATTAATCATTGGGTTGATATTGGGTTTCATTTCTCTGCTGAAGACATGCTAATTCATTTGTCAGTTAAAGCAGCAAATCCAAACTGTGCTTTTATTGCCCGGATCAGTTTCCTGGAAAACCTTAACATATAAGTTATGTTGATTTTCTTTAGTTAAATTCAAATAAAATGAAGATTTTTCATTTTGTGGCTCTAGCTATAAGCTTAACGCCACCTCAAATTTTGATGTAGCTTTTATGTATATATATTATTTGCAGTACAGGATTACCTCTTCAACATCCATATTTCTGTTGGAATCTGAAGCGTCCTTTAAATATCACACTGGGCAGATTATTAAGACTTCCTACTGTCATTTGAAAAATGAAACCCATACTTTGTCCGTATTTATCCTTGTCTGTTTATGAGAAGCTGGCTCAGGGTTTTATCTCCTCCAAGCTAGACAACTGCAAAGCTTTGCTCACTGGCCTGCCAAGTGGTCTCATTACCAAGCTCGAGCAAAATTCTTTTGCCAGAGAAGTGTATCTTGCAAAAAAAAAAAAAAAAGACAGCATATCTTCCTAATCCTAGCATCGCTGCATTGGCTACTCAGAAACAAAGGATTGATTGTGAAGTTGACCCGTCAGCCCCTTTGTGGTCAAGGTCCTGAATATATCTCCTGATTTAATTTTGAGATGTATCGCTTCCAGGCCTCTGTGCTCTTCAATGCCCTCTTAGTGCAAGTTCCAATTATGAAACTACAAACCTTGCGTGATGGAGGATTTTACCATTATGCCCAACAGCTAAGGAATAAGCTGCCTTTCTCAGTTTAGGAAGCTCATGCTCTTTGCGTAAATCTCCTCTTCTGAAGATTCGCTTGTCTGTCTTTTTCCTTTTATAGTGAGTAACATTTTATACACCGTAGCTCAGTCATTTGGGGACTGTAATATATTCCATGCTGCTATGTAGAATGAAGTGGTAATTGTAGTTTTAAGTAGAGCTGTTTAAGATTTTTTTTCAGTTGATTTGAAAAAAATCTTTTAAAAATAAATTATTATTATTGACAAAAGACAAAGCAGTTAATAGGAAAAGATTCTTAGATTTAGGAGAAGGGAGCAAAAAGGAAGGAGTGCCTCAAGATTACTGCATCCTCCACTATCCAATAATTGGTTGCTTATTTCGAATTGGAAAGCCAAACTTAGCTATCTTCTCTTCACTGAAGTATTTTAATTATCAAGCTGTTTGCTGCTCTGGAGTGAGGCTTTCTAAGTCACTTTTATGATGAATGTGTTGTTCATATATCTTAAGGTTAATTGATGCTTGGACCTGAAATGAGATCTGATATATCTTGCTATAGACTATATGCTGTTCTAGAACAAATATTTGTATCTTGCCTCCAGCTTGTTATACTGTCAGAGAAAACTGAACAAAAATCTAGTTTTCATCTCAGCAGGAAGGAGCAAAATTTCTTAATTGTTTGTTGAAAGTTAGATACTCCATTTTCATATAAAGAGACCAATTTACTTTCATTAAGACCAATTTACTTTCCTTTGCAGAAAAAGTGTGTTGTTTCAATGTTTAAATTAAATACTGGAAATTAAATTGTTAATGTTAAAATATTTTAACTCCTCCAAAGTGAAGGAGTGTCGTGGTCAAAGAAAAAAAATGAACTTTGTAGCAACCTACCAAATGGAAGAAATAGAAAGAAGGTAAGATGATGTTTCTTAGAGGGAGAGAAAAGGAGGATGTAGTAATATAGACACAAAATGATGACAACCTGGATGAGACTTCTAGCTGTTTGGATCTTGGAAATCTTGTATAGGAAGAATGGGCAAGATTTAGTTATAAGCTGCATGTGCCAGCTTATAGAAAGACACGCTGAAGCAGCATTCGAGAGCTAGAGGAAGAGTTAGGATGATGCAGTAATGGAAAAAGTGAGAGGGTGAAAAGGAAGAGAAAGCTTTGGAAAAAGAAATATGGTCAGTGTTGAAGAGCAAGTAAGGTGTAGAGATAGACTGCCGGCTGTGGAGGGATTAGGGATTCTGCTGAGGAGAGTTACAGCGAATGCAATTGTAGAAATCAAATGGAGATTGTCTAGATGAGAATGTCTAGAGAAACTCAAATGGCAATTTTAAATTACATATTCCATACTTGGAGAGGAATGAGAAATGGAGTGGTAGGTAGAAAGGATAAGGGAGTAACTGTGAAAGTTGTCTTGTGGTGCCAAGGTGATGTGCAAAGGACATCTGCATTTGGATTTGGAAAGCCAAACTTAGCTATCTTCCCTTTACTGAAGTATTTTAATTATCAAGCTGTTGGCTGCTCTGGAGTGAGGCTTTCTAAGTCACTTTTGTGACTTGTCACTAAGTCACACTTTTCTAAGTCACATCCATCTGCAAAGGACAGGTGTAAGAACACTAGACATCTTTGCTAATAAGCATATATTGTATTATAAATAGGGCAAACCATAACAAGTCCTGAACAGTTTCATGCATCACATAGTAAACAAACTGCGATTTCAGCAGAACTGGCAGGTTTGGTGGGAGAGACTGAAGGTGACAGATGGTTCTTCTCCCTCCTCCCAGGGGGTGCTGCTTGTCTTGTGGGTACCACCGCACGAGTCCTACCAACAGCAGTATCTTCTAGTGTCTACATGCTATGCCTTGTCAGGGTACCTATATTTGGCAACACAATGATCAATTCTTGCCAGTTATGTGTCTGTTTACTAATAGGTTGTTGATAAAAACAGCCTTAGATATACTGTATAGCAGGAACAGATTCTTTGCAGCTGCAGCTACTACCAAAGCAAGAGTTTAAAAGTTTCTGCAGTGCCCAGGTGAGTGATGAGGAGGTTTATGAAAGGGCGGAGGCTAAGGCATAGCTCTGTCTTAGCCTAAGTAGACCTATAGGAAGGTTTTCACAGTATTAAAACTTTTTTTGGCAGTGCTTATGGGGAGGCTAAAAAAGGNATATATTTAAAATGTATATAATATTTATACATATATAGTTTTTGATAGGAAAAAGACGTTTTTCTGTTTTCTCAGGAAAGGAAGGAAGGAGTATAGTATTATGGAAAAGAAAAAGGGAGTCATTTTCAGTGATGTATCTGCTTCTGTTAAACTTGGTTAGCTGATATTTATGTGGAGCTTCCATGGTCATCTTGTTTTATGTGCTAATGTGAAATCAAATTCCATGCTGGATGGTAGTGTATGGTTAGGATTTTTCCTACAAATTAGTAGTTATTTGTAAAATAAATAGCAGTTGTTATCCTTTTGCTAGAGAAGGTGAGCAAGTGGAGGAGGACATGAGATGTTGTTAAATGGAAATGTATGTGGTCCTTCAAAATAACTGAAAACGTTACCCTCAAAGAATTTAACTGAATGCTTTACTGTACTATAGTATATATAAGCACCATTAGTGCATAAAAATATGTCTTAATGTAAAAAGTTTTATCAGCATAGTATTTTCCTTTTACCTGAGCTTCTAACAGGTTAATTTCTTACTTTTTCCCTTGTGGATTACAAATAAAATACTGTAACATGAGAGGTATTAGCAGCCCTTTGTCAGCCAACTGAATGCAATGTTTCTGCCAATTAAAACAACATGTATAGTTCATATAAACTCATCCACTTCAAGTTACAGATATTTAGGGCAGATTTGGAATGTTAAATTACTGCAGAAAGCTTTGTGTGTCCTGCATATGCAAAATAAACTTAACATAGTAGTTCTATAAAATTAAGTTGTTCTCAGTTTATTTTTGCAATAAGTGACCACTTGGGGAATCCCAGTCGTGTTATAACTGTTGGTTTTTTGTTTTTTTTTTTTTTTTTTTTTTTTTTTTTTTTTTTGTTTGTTTGTTTGTTTTTGTTGTTTTTTTTTTTAAGCAAAAAAAGGTGGCACTGATTCCTTTGCTGTTTGGCTGTTCAAAGTACAGGTAGATTGTAAACAAGCATTCTGGTACTTTAAAGGAAAGGTTTTAGAGAAAGGGCTTGATCTCATGGTCAGTGCTGTTGGATGTGCCATGTTGGAGAACTGACCTTTTGCAGCTCATTTACAAGGCTTCATCTTCCCTTCTGAAACGATGGCTTTTTCCAGTAATTTCTTTTAGCTTTTCTGCCCTTGCCTGAGTAGATGTTTGTACAATGCTTTGGTTTTGCATACAGAAAACATCAACCCAGAAATTTCCCTACAGGCTTGTCACCCCATCCCTATTTCCTAAGCCATGTGATACGTTTTCAGGAATACATTTGTAATGCAGTTGAAAAAACAACCAAACAAACCGACCAAAATGCCAACCTGAACATCTAGCCTATATAATGTCTTGGAGAAAAATATCTTCACCACTCTTCACACCTTTATTTTTCTTTGACCACATACTTCATCGTTTTCATTCATTGTAGTATCATTGGACAGCAATCAAATAAATGAGGTCTATCAGAGCACAAGTGCTTATTGAAGTTAAAAGAAAACAGTTAGAGTTTTTAGATGCTAATACTTTATTCAGATGTTAGCAAATGACTTATACACATGCAGGCAGTGACAAAGAACAGTACATGCTCTTGGTAATACATGATCTGGGCAGCACAAAAAAGAAAGGAAGCTTGGAAAGTGTAGTTTTGTCTTTTTGGCAGTATTCTGCTCCACACAGTGCTGCCAGAGCAAGAACAGTAGCGGACATTGTCTAAAGCGTCTCTGACCATCCTCTGAACTCCTGGACCACCCTATGGATGGATGGTTGCCGGGACATTTCTTTCAGGGGAAGAGTCTCTTCCTCTGCTCTTGCATTTTGGCTGCCTTGTCCTTAATTCAGAGTGTGTTTCTTTTTGAGGTGTTAATCTCTCTGCTTCTCCCACAAATGTTGTCATTCGCACTGTAGGCACTCACTGAATTCCTGTGTCCTTCAGGGTGCAACTTCCACTTCAGATTTCAGTCTTGTTTTTACTTGGCTTACAAAAATAAGTCAATGTAATTCACAAATCCAGGAAATCTTCTGAGCAGTCTTACAGGCACCAAGCACCCAGCAGGAATTAAAACCTGTCTCTTCCCTGATAGCGTATTTTTTTCATTTCCTGGTTTGCCAGAGCTGAGGAATGAGAAGGAGGTCCAGGGAAGCCGAGCAGAGCACCGGACAAAAGTGCTAAAGAGAGCGAGACACCTTAAAAGGCGTTAGGAGCAGCTGTGTTTTGAACTTGATGAAGGAAATAGAAAAAGCTATTGACTAAGGCCAAATGCAGCCTGAAATTCCAAAAGTGACCTGCCATAAACCTGCTCAGCAAGCTAGCCATCTCCGGGTGTTTAATGCTGACATGCTCTGGGGGATATGGAGAACAGCCAAGTAGCATGATTCCTGTATGCTAAGAAAATAAGCAAGTTTTCATTTGTGTTTTTTTTGTTGGTGTGTTTTGCATTTCACTGGAGTACTTTCACGACTGCATGCATCTAAGCCCATTCCATTGGTACTCTACCTGACAATTAGAAGTTCCACTGCATGTTCTAAGTTAAATATATAGTACCCAGAATATTTTCAAAATGTTATTTTTTCTTTAATGAATAGCAAATAACACTAAAATATATTTTTTTAAAATAAACTAACGCAGACAAAAAGGAGGTGTGGGTTATAGGTTCTCAGTGAAATATAGTCATGCTTCTTATGTAGAGATGACATGATGGGTACATTATAGCATAGCATAATTTTTCAGCTAACGTAGAGGGAGTGCTTTTGCAGACATAGTTTGTGTGGTGCTGCAGAAGATTTCATTCTATCCTTGTTATATCTTGAGTGAATTAAACTTGTGAGAAAGAAGGGTTCACATAATAGGGCTCTCTTGGGCAGAGCTTGGCAGGAAGGTATAGTGGCCTTTGAAACTTTAGGAGGTATTCTTTGATACCTTCAAAACTGCAGTTGTGTGGTGGTTTAAAAAAAAGTTATGTAATAAGGTTTCTGTGACATAAATAAGCTTGTTTGCTTTTAGCCTCTGAATAAATAATACATTCCCAGTCTTAGATTTCCTGTAACAAAGTGAAATGTGAATAGCAATATAAAGTCCCAAACATTTTGATTCCTTTATATTTTTTCTTGCCTGCCTTAGTGCATACACGATGCTCAGAGACTTAACACCGAGTGGAATTGAACACCTGCAGCTCTCACTTTGAGTTATGCTGTATATTGAAGATGAAGGGAATTGCAGGTGTTCTATATTTCCCAGAACTTATCCCATGTGCCATTGCCTATCTGGAAGGACTTACTATTCAAGCAATCTCAGACTGAGCTTTTTGTTGCTGGATGTATTTAAGGCTTTGAATACGTGACAGTTTATGCCTATTCTGGGTTTATTTCCCCCTCCCTAATGATATGTTCACTTCACTCATTTTTTAAGTTCTTGGTATGGTTTAAAATTATTTAAATATAAAGATCTCATATTGGGGTGTTCTGTAACTTCTTTGCAGGGAATGATTGTTTGCTAGCCATCAGCTATATCCTCTCTGTATCACCTGTTTTCTCTTATCACCTGACTTCTTTACTGCTCTTGCCCATGATTCTAGATTTCTACATGAATAATTGGCATCTTTTTCAGGGTGAGGAAATAACATTGTTATTCCTTGCATGTCTGTGCAAGGAATTGATTTTTGCATTTGATTTTGATTCTTGGAGAATAGTGATACCAACCGTCCTATTATTATAAATTTGTTATTAATAACGAAGAGGAGAGAATAAAAAACATTCTGGTTAATGTTCTCTGAATCTGCGTTGCATCTTAGATCTGGGTACTCCTTTCTCATTTTCCCAGAACTATCTTCTGTTACATTCAGTTGAGCCAGACATTCTTTCTAATCTTTTCAGCTTCAAGGAAAAAAAAAAATCAACTAGTTTTTCCATTTTAGAATTCTGCCCTTTCACTGGAACCTTTGCCTGTATATGGACCCAAATTGTACCATTTCAGGCATGCAGTGTAAATGCGCAGTTACCACATATTAATATAAGAGCAGAAACAGGGCATGTGGGTTTTGGTGCGTAATTTAGGATACTTTTATTATCGTTAGAAAAGGAATAGCATGACCTTGCAGTCTTGCACATGTTGCTCAAGGAATGAGCTCCAACATTTGAACAGAACTTTCATAGAATCATAGCATGTTTTAGGTTGGAAGGGACCATGAAGATCGTTGAGTTCCAACCCCCCTGCCATAGGCAGGGACACCTCCCACTACACCAGGTTGCTCAAAGCCCCATCCAGCCTGGCTGGACTTTAGTTCAAAAACAATCACATAAGAAATTACAGGTAAATTATGTGGTAAGGAAAAGTGGGAAACGGTACAAATATTAAATTTCAAATTAATGTTATGAAATTAATCATAATGAACAAATAAAGTTTTCTGTGCAGATCAAGGGAGGATATAGCTTTTATATGATCATCACACATCATAAAATCTGGAATGCATGTTTTGCAGGCCATGGTAGTAGATGGTGGGAGAGGGAGAGAAGATGGGACAGTCCTTGTAGCTCTTCCAGCCAGCCCTTCCATTGCTGGGGCCCGTGAAACTACCTGCATCACTGTTTAAACAAAGTAAACTATACCCAGACCACTTAGCATCTAAAACTCTTTGCAAACAATTAATTAATCTTGACAGTTCCCTTTTTGAGAACTTAATTCTCAAAAATGTTTGTAAAATTAGGTGAAAAGACAGGTAGAAGTACAGGCCTCGGCTTTGAATCAGATCCTAAATATTTTCCCACATCTGTGGTAATGCCCGTGTTACTTTGCTGCATTTGATCTTCTTTGCTCTAGTGCATGTCAGAAATAGCTCACGGAAGTCAGAGAAGTTACACATCTGTACAATTGATGAATGTCATTAGCCTGAGAATCACACTGGAATGATATTTCATGGTTAGGTTTCAATGTCTTTGGTTTGGATGTCGCTAGAAAGGCGACTATCAAGTTTGCCTCACAGGGCACTTTTTTTCATGTGTTTTATAACATTACTTTAGTTGAGTTTCACTGAATATATTTAAATCTGTTGGAATTCTTTGGATTTTTTTTTAATTTTGCCTTATACCACATCATTATGAAAAACAGACAGAAAACCCTAGTTCATATATAATATGTACCACTTCTGATAAATGCAGATTGGCAATAGACAATATAGTCACATACCGCATTTTCTAGCTTGCCTTTTTAAAATTCCCTTAATTATTTACAACAAGATAAATCATTTAACATTTTAAATTTTAATTATCTGCAGAAATCAGCACTTAGTATTCTATGCCAAACTTTTAAACTCTGCATAGATACTGAATTTCCTCTTAAATAGATTTCAATTAGGCTTCTTGCTCTTTTTTGCTGGGGAATAATTGAAAGTATAAAAGACCCATTTAAATCACCATCCCCTTCTCCAAAAAGGGGCACGATTACATACCCAGCAGCCTTTGAATTCTTGATATGCCTTCAGAAGTTTTCAGATATTTGTTTTAATAATTGTTAAGAATTTATTATGATGCATTAATTGTGTGCTCTCTAAGTTATTAAATAAAGAGTTCAACATATTAATCTTTCATGTTATTGTTGTTAATGCTATATTTAGGAATGAAACATTAATTAAAATATTCCTTTAAAGATTTTTCCAAAAGAAAGCAGTATGTATACTTATCAAGATACATATTTGATCTATGGGGAAATGATTTCAAGCAAAGTTTTGATATAGCATATGCTGAACTCGAATTAAAAAGATTTTGGTTATGTAGAGTTCAAATTACCTTTGACATATTTTTGCAGGTTAGTTACATATTCTCAACTAAACATAGAGCTCTTCTTTATCGTAGAGCCTAACATCAGATTTTAATCATATTTTGTACCCACAGGGTTTTAGGTTTCCAACAAGCCACCTGTCTCAGACATTAAAAAATTCACAGGACAGATGGGAAGGTGAAAGTAGTTGTCCTTGGATAAAGAAATTCTTACACTGCAGGAACAGTCACAGTCAAGGCTGGCCAATATATCACACATATACTCCTTTCTTCTAGCATTGCTGTATCATGATTGCAAATTTCCCTTTAGTAGTATAAATATAGAATTCATCACTTATTCTTTTTCAATAGCACGATTTGCAAAACCTGTCTCTTTTCCACGTGGTCTATGAATCACTGAGGGATAACATGACATGCATAGTACTTCAGCAAATATAGTGTCTTGTACACATACCAGAGCTCCTAGAATTCCAGTGTTGTTTATTAATGACAACAGCGTATGACTATTCATTTGTGCAGACCTCTGGCACTGGTTTGATAGGTGTGATGTATTTTAATATGACAAATGTACCAACGTAAAGAAAAGCGGTTACTGGAAAGAAGTGTAAACTGGTGATGCTACCTCCCATGTATTGTCACTGCTTCCCATAGAGATAATAGTTTTTGAATATTATGGGCCAATACAATGTTGTGGACCAACTGTCAATATTATATAGCAAACACTTGGCAACATTTTAAAGTGCAAGGGGCAAATTCTGACCTCAGGTGTATCTATCCAGTTTTCATTGGCCAATGAATTTAAGAGCCAACTAATCAATTGGAATGATCAATTTGCTATGTTTGTGATGAACGAGAGAGCAGGTCAAACAGCAGACCCTCCTGTGTTTGGCTCCAGTGAAGATCCCTTTCTGCTTTGGGCTCTTTCTACTCTTCCCTGACACTAAAGAAGGAAAAACATTAATGGCAGTATATACTGTTCAACAGCTGTTAAGTGTGCGCAGGTTCAAGATCAAGTATTAAGCCTGTGAGGTTTCACCTGACAGAGGGGTTCTACCATGTGGCCTGGAGACAGGTCTGTGCAAGTGCCCTGAAACTGGTGTCTAGCCTGTGGCACTAGGAAAGCTGAGTTTCCCTGCCTAGCAATTCATGTTTCTAGGTATGTGTTTTATAAGGCCAAGGGAATCCAAATGCAGGAAAAAAAAAAAAAATAAAAATCTCCTAGTAGCTTTTGGAGGTTACAAGTTCATACTTATAGGCTGCTTTTTCAGTGTATCTCTTGTTGCATACCAGCTACTAATTTAGTCATTGACTAGGACGGAATCACAGTCCTCGTGCCTGCTTTCCAAGCATATGCCCTGGTCACTAGTTAGGGAGGCTCTCTGTGTCTACACATTCTTTCTCTCTGGCCCAATTAATGATGATTCTTTCGTTCAGAGTGCCCACCTGCTCTGAAAGGGATGATGCTGATGGTTAGTGTGGGCACCTAGGGTTTGATCCCATGGGTAGGGGAGGAAATTGAACATGCTATCTCTGTTTTTCATGACTATTCTAACCATTAAGCTGCTGTGTGACTAGAAGCACATGTTCTTCTAGTTTCTGGCTTTGAATAAAGTCATAACTGCAGTAGTATTTTGTGCAAAACCTAGCCACAGAGATGTGATTTAAGCAGGATCTGAGGACACATCAGGGCATGTTACTGGAAATAGGTGTCAGGTAGCTGCATAATGATTGTGCCCTTACCTTGCTTGGGCGAGAGTGAGGATGTTTCAGGCATGAACAGAAGCAGAATTGTAGAGGCCTGGGGACCCTGTGGGAGCTGAACAGTCTCTGTTGTTTAGAAGCTTTCAAAATTTACATGGAGCTGAAAGAATGTAGTTCTGATCCTAGGTGCCTTCCAAATTTCCAGCTTTTCATGCCTCAGTCCTGTGGCACATATTTGGTAATTAATTAATGCTTGCAAAGAATTTTACATGGAAAGCCCTCTGGTTAATTTGTTTAAACAGATATATAGGTAGTTCCACTTGTCCCAGTAATGACATGTCATGGTGTAGGTCTTCTTTGTAGAGATATGGGTCCTCTTCAAAGTGCTTTGATCTCTAAATCTAAGAAACAGGCTTGGAAAAGACTTGAG
>VZSZ01004110.1:146323-191096 GCA_013398815.1 Ibidorhyncha struthersii
CTTAGCACAGGTCTTTGATATCAGATGTGATCGTAATCTTTCTTACAGACTTGCTTGGCTTCCTCTTCACATCGTGGAGAATGCTTGACTCTGTCTTTACTGCTATCTGGCCCAAACTGTTACTCTCTTGGTAGGTATGAGACCAGTGTATGAATGAACCCAATACCGGAAGATGGATGGCAAAGCACTGGTCCTCTTAAAGAATGTGGTAGCATTTCCTTTATAATCACTGGGGTGTCAGTTAGTGTGTTTGTGGGATACATCTCAGTCACTAACAAGCTTGACTTGTTCATTCTTTACCTACTGATTTTCCTGAAAGTTTTTTCTCAGAAGCTTGGATGCATTAAATCTTCTATGAGCAGGGCTCACTGAGAGTTATACTGTGCTCTGAAATCTTTAAGAAAGTCTATTCTGACAATTTCAGCTCTATGGACTATAATAATTTTGTGTGCTCTGGTATTGTGGTATTTACATAGTATGTAATCTCTTATTTATCTCTTTCTTTCTTTCATCCACCCTCCCTGTCCCCCCCACCCCGCCTCAGCCCCTGCTTTGTCCTTAATAAATACGTTTGTTTAGAAATAAGGATGTGGAAAGACAAGCATGCCTAATATTGAAGGACAGTAT
This sequence comes from Ibidorhyncha struthersii, assembly GCA_013398815.1. Classification (NCBI taxonomy): domain Eukaryota; kingdom Metazoa; phylum Chordata; class Aves; order Charadriiformes; family Charadriidae; genus Ibidorhyncha; species Ibidorhyncha struthersii. Next base: position 146,951 of record VZSZ01004110.1, read on the forward strand.
GCTTGTGCCTAATACATTAGAGCAATTGTTCAAGAATAATTCATCTTACGTGAAGATTACCCCTGTAAGGCTGCCAAGGTCACAGGGACTTTAGATTATCAGCTGCATAAATGCTGCTTGTGTGTTTTAAAGGGGTAGCCTTAACATTTCATTACAGTCCTTTGAAATGCTTGATTTTTATTTATTTATTAAGTTTTGTATTCCCTATTTAAACATTCGACACATTTTTTTTCCCTTTCCTTTTTTTTACCCCCCTTGTCTTTTTGTTATTCATATCATTGTAGTAGAATTACTTCTAGATTACTTCTGTTCCCCTCTAGAGCAGTAGCTCCCAAATGTGGGGTGCTGAGCCTGGAGGTGGGTTGTGAATGAAACCCTTGGAGCTGCTGCTTTACAATGTATAGGTGTTGCAGGAGACATATGTCAATCAACCTTGTACAGAAAACATGGAGTGAGGGAGGGATGCAAGCCTACCAGAACTGCAGGAGCACTCCTGTAATTCAGTGTTCTTAAAAGAAGCCGCTTTCGTACATTTAAAGTAGAGGAGCCATAAGTAAGTCTTAGGATTCAGGTATTTCAGAGACATGACAAAAGTTTAAACCAGAAATAAGAAATGTTTTGACAAATTGTGCCTTGTTCCTGTTTTAGTGAAGGTAGCTTCCCTAAAGATAAAGGGCAAGACCTTTGTTTTCTGTAAATCTAGGAAAGTCTATTTAGATTACTAGAGCTAAGGCACTTTACACCAGCTGAGAACTGGCCTATAAACCCTTTAAATATATTCCCGCTTTCTTCCTTTCAAGCTATTTTTTCTCCCTGGAATGCCTAGTATCTGCGGTTTTTGTAACGAGCTTTGCATCTAGCAAAAAAATGAAATGAATTTGCTTTGTTTTAGAAAGCAAATCTGCTGTGGACTGCCTGTGACCCACTGGTCTCATTGGTCTCTTGGTTTAGACTGCTCGATTGTATTAAAAGAGGCTTTGCAAACTAATTTAAATATTTTACACTGATACTTATATGGATAATAAAGCTGTAGTTTTAACAGGGATTTATGTGATTGTGAACTGGGAGTGAGATGGCCTGCAGCATCATATTTAAGAGGGAGAATTTCTGCACAAGGCTGTCAGCTAGAATGTTAGTTTGCAGCTGGAAGATGTTTTGAAAACCCTTGCCAGCATTAAAGAAAATATGTTGAATTTGAATCTCTACATTATAACGATTGTGGGTAAATCCTGTGGCTGTGTAATCAGTATAATCCCATCAGTGAAGGGTTTGCACATTTTATTTGTGAACGAATTAATGAATTGATGCCAATTTTCTCGAAGTTTGCTCCAACTTTCCCCACCTGTGTGGGTAAAAATCTTGATGTGTTCATTCTTTACAAAATTGAAATGGAGAATGAGCATTTGATGAACTCCTGACATGGTTATGTTATTGCGTAGACTGCTTGCGTTATCTGGCACAGGGAAGGAGAGCACAGAGTTCCTAACATCATCATCAAAAAGATAGTTACTGTTGACAAAGAAAGAGACTGGCCTCATGACACCAGCATGAAATCACAAAAGCATCTCAACTCATGAACAACTTGCACTTAAAAAAATCATGTAGAATTAGTTTGGTTAGAAAACCTCTGCACCGTTCATTTATTATTTAATCTTATTTTACTTTGTACAGACAAGCTATCTGGCCTAGTGTGAGGCTTCACACAGCCAATTACTTCAAGGTGTTTAGTTCATTTATTATTTAAAGCATAAATCTAGTACAGGTTGTCCATTGACGACCCTGTGAGGAGTCTATAGTAAATGCCTTTCATCATTGCTGACTGACTCATGCACACAGACCTACCTGCTGAGCTAAATAGGCCAGGAGAACTGATGGATTTGTAAGATATTGGATTTAATAGCCCTTTTTTTTTTTTTTTTTTTTTTCTTAAGTGATGGAAGTTAGTACATACAGTTGAAGCCCAGTGTTAGGATTTAAGAGGAAATGAAATTGTATATAGTGTCATGAATTGTATTTGGTTCTGCTAATTGAAAACAGTGCACAATTCATTTTGTATGCTTTGTACCTTAAAACGTATTTTTAAAGCAATCACTTGTGTATTTGAATAAATAAAATGTTGTTATAGGAAGCGACCTAATTTAATAGAATATTCATAGAAATTCTCTCTTTAAGACATAGGTTCTGTGGTTATGTTTGCTTTCCTCCTCCTTCCTCAAATCATTCCTGTCAGGCTGATTTTTCAGTCTAGTGCAGTGGTACCAGCAAGGTGCTCTCTGAATGGCTTGGAAAGAGACTTGCTCAAGTAATGCACCGATTGCATCTGATGGGTTTATGTGCCATTAGAAGTGTCTGTCCCACACTGAATGTGCCAGGTATTTAACTGGGGACTGGTACTAATTTCAGAGCTAATACTAAGCCGTTCCACATCAATGCTTACAGCAGGTGGTTTGAATTGACAGTGTAAAGGGAGGAAAAAAAAAAGTGAGAGAAAATTACCATTGTACTATAGAATTTCTCTGATTGAATTGACTGATTATACTGTCAAAAGAGCATTGGGAAACTGGCAGTGCTTATGAGGAGGAAAGAAATGACAGGATTCTTTAAAAAAGAGGTTCTCTGACTGCGCAGTCAAATATTTCAAAACTATGATAAGATTTGATGTTAAAGGTTTTAATCTAGCACTTAGGAAGTCGGTGTGTTCTCCGATTTATGACTTTTAAAGCTAGTATCCCGTGTAAACTGATCCTGTCATTTTCTTAGTCTTTACCATGCCCTTTCAGTACTCACCAGGTGATTCGGCATGAATCACCATAGGTGATTCAACGTAGTGAATCCTACCTTTCTGTACTACCTTTGGGTTTGAGTTTAAAAAAACAAAACCAAACCCAATCCAACCAACCAAAAAAACCAAACAACCCTCAAAGCCAACAGCACTGTTGTATTTGAAAATTGAATTGTGAAGGACACCTGGAGAATGTATATAAAGGAGGTGTGTACTCAGTGGCTTATAGTATTGCAGAGTTATCAAATATATAAATAAACATCTTAAGTGAATCTTCTTAACTGCATTAATACCTAATTCCACTTGCAGTTGAATTATTCTTTTAACACTTATTTTCGATGGAAGAAGACCAGACACAAATCAGAAATAGTCTGAATGACTTTTATTTTAGTAACATAAATTGTTCAGTAATGCCCAATTATCCTGTTCATTGTAAGTTATTAACTATGCCTTGTGATAGCACTGGGATTTTTTTTTTTTCTTTTAAGTTCATGTCTCATGGGACAAATTTTTTCTTGATTGTATAAACCCACTGATTTGACCTGGCAGAATTGGGACTTATCTCCTCCACTAAGGGGTTTTGCACCTCTTTGGTGATAGCACCGGTGTCAGGGAGAATTCTCTCTATAAGTAGGCTCCAAAATTGGATGATAACAAAAGCAGCTTTAAAAGGGCCTCCAATCTGTCCTTGCATGAGTGGCATAGAATTTCATGAATGTAAATAAAGTAAATATTGCCCGGTTCTTTCTGACATTACAAAACAGAGTTGGCATAAGAGTTTTTCTTCTAGTTTGTCTAAAACCAAACTTGGCTCATGAAGAATAAGAGCTAAATAGAACAAAAAATGATTACTCTATCAGATAGATCTTAAAAATCAATCCAGAAACATTAACATTTTGATTTTGGAATTCATGGCAGTTAAACTTATTGGGGGAATTGTGTTCAACCTGTGAAGAGACAACATAGTATAGGCTGCCAGAGTAGATACTCTCTCTCATTTCTTGTACAAACACGAGTGTGTTTTCCTTCGTGAGCTTTGTGGTTTATATGATTGGGGGACCACTGAAAGAGAGGCTACAATGAATGCTGGGGAGTGGGGGAGGAAGTGGCGACCAGTCTGCTAATCTCTTCAGCCACAGAATGTTACATATAAACTAACACATGTATGATGATATATTACACATAAATAGAATTACATTTATATGAAATACATAAATATAATGCTAGTAAGAAACATAATTGTGCTTGGAAAGGAAAAATTCTCTATTTGTAAGTGTGCTAGGATGTGTATGTGTTTGATGCATTGTTTATAATGTTGAAGGCTATGGGTACATTACAGTTATTCCAGCATGCTGTTGCAAACCAACAGTAAACTACATTCCGTAGGATTTCTGTGGTGACTACGGAGAGTTTGTCCCATTGTGTCCAGACTGCAACACATCATAGCTTATAGTAGTTTTAGGGCTAATACATGGAGCTCCACAGTTCTACTTGCCTTTGAACTGTAGCACTGAAAGCAAGTGCAGCATAAATACAACAGGCAATATATTTTATAATCTGCAGACTTTATCAGACCATTTATAGTTTGGCAAACATAGCAGTAGAATCTGGAAAAAATGCAATATCTTTAAATTGTTTTCTTATGTCAATCAAATTGTACAATCGTTTCTTCTCTTTGCATTTGAAAGAAACACAATCCTTGCTTCTTTGGGCTTTTACTAGTTGTAAACATTGATAATATAAGGGGAAAAATATTTTTGTTTAGACCACATTTATCTAGGAGACATGTTTGCTTTAAGTTGGTGTTCAGGCCCTTTAACAATTTGAAAGGGAATAGTAGTATGAAAGAATGACTAGCCTTACTGCTGGATTCATAAATTTAACTTCCCTTTGTGTATGGAATGAAGAGATATATCTTACTGTTTCATAGCTGACAGCATGAATGGTGTAGATTGTCATATTTATAATGTGAGGGGAAAAAAGTCAATGCTATGTAGCACGTAAAACAAAAATAAAATGCCCAGTGCATTGTATACAAAGAAGAGAGGTTAAACTGATTGCTATTCATTGCTCTGAACATATTGCTAGGTGGAGATTAAGGATCAATTCTTCTTTTACTAACTGTCACTCTCTTTACCTTTATTAGTTTTTGGCATAACTTAAATTGAAGATCTCAATAAATTTTATTTGGCTGTCAGTTTAATTTGATGCAAGCTGATGAAAGTTAAGTCCAGTTCTACAAAAAGAAAATCAGTAGTGTGTATTAAGCTTTGTTGAAAAATTTACTCGTGACCTCATTCTTTTCCTCAAGAACTTCTTGTGTCATTATTTATCTAACATGCACATTTGTTTCCTATTCCTGCTCTCCTCCCTTAAATTAAAACTTCATTTCTACATGTGTCATGGTTTCTTATTCCAACTTGTGGTGTCCCGAGTAGGAGCACTTGGTAGCAGGGAAGGGTGAATGGGATATATCCAGAAGCAGTAAGGCGTTATATTTGTGGAGTGAAAAGTAAAACCTTTTAATACAAGAGAAAAATAGTTGCAAATAGATGGAAGCTTGTTAATTTGGATAGAGCTGCCCCATGCACACATTATGTGGTGGATGTGCAAAACAGGTGAAAAATGGAAAGCAGAAGGGATCTTCTTCATTTTTCTGAAGTCGGAAATGGAAACGTGACCCGTGGACAATGCTTCAGGCATGTTGAAACCATTCTTTAAATCTACCCCATCTCAAATTTTATTCTGAAAGTGTGTTTGCCAATTGCAAAGTAATAAAAAGCTCTGTTGAATTTTTGTGGCTTATCTCTAAAAATCAGTTGAAAACTATGCTCATAGCAAATTGGAAATGACATACAGAACATAGTTTACTTTGGAAAGGTTGGAAACTTTGTTTTTCAGTATTTTGGGAGTTCTGTAGCCCTCTGGTGGAATGTAAGGAGAATCTACAAGTGAAATATTTGATAATCGTTTATTATTCAATCATGTTTTACCAGATAGCTGAGTAATATATTCTTTCTCTAGTTGTTTATACAGGAGTGGTGCAATCAGCCGTAAAGCCTGTTTCCAAGCATTGCTTGAAAAGTCTAGATTGTCTTTTTTGTGAAAATTTTTGTCTGGCAACAGTGCAGGACATGAGGTAAAAGTCTTAAATAACTTGACTGGCTGGGGAGAGACTGCTTGATGAGAAGGGTAGCAAGAAGTTGCCATGTCCTGGCCAGAAACGTTCAGCCTTCCTGATCAGAGATGTTCAGTCCGTATCCTTGGACAAAATGGCTCTATTAAGAACAACTGTTGTATGTGGTTCGGAATTGTTACTTAGTTCTGACAAAGATTTTTTTAAGTTTTTTTTTCTTGCTGAGAGCGTGAGTGAAAAGCAAAATGTCTTCCAGGGTGCTGCTCTTCTAACAGGAGAGAGGCTGAGGGATTTGGGTCTCTTTAGTCTGGAGAAAAGAAGATTGAGGGGGGGATCTTGTTAATGCTTTCACATACTTGAAGGGAGGATGCCAGGGGGATGGGAGCAATCTTTTTTCAGTGGTGCCCATTGATAGGACGAGGGGTAATGGGCACAAACTTGAACATAGGAAGTTCCATCTTAACATGAGGAGGAACTTCTTTACTTTGAGGGTGGTGGAGCACTGGAACAGGCTGCCCAGAGAGGTTGTGGAGTCTCCGACTCTGGAGACATTCAAAACCCGCCTGGACGCTGTCCTGTGCAACCTGTTGTAGGTGACCCTGCTCTGGCAGGGCGGTTGGACTAAATGATCTCCAGAGGTCCCTTCCAACCCTGACTATTCTGTGATTCTGTGAGAGGAATAAATAGTGACGTATTAGTAGCGTGGAGTCATTCAGTCTTAAGAAAAAGTGGAAGCTAGTTTCTTTGTAGCTAGTATAGCAGAGGTGAAGGAAGAGAACAGAAGCAGCAGGCTTTTTTTGGGTGGAGGTGGGGGGACAGCAATAGCAGAGGTCCTGCAAGAAGTGGTAGGGTGTTAGCAACTTAGTTTTCAGGTGGCATAGCCTCATTGCAGTGGAATTTTAGAGGAGACACTGGGGCATGACTCCTATTGATGTACATAGAAGGGGTCATGTCAGAGTGAATAGAAAGGAAAAGAAAAATAAAATCATGGTAGGGAAGAATAAAAATTTGGAGTTTTGGGAGTTGGGGAGATGTGCTGAATACCTGTGTGAGGATGAAAGGAAGACAAAGTAGTCTATTCCAGTGGGAAGAAGTAAGTGATTCTTCTGGGGCTGGGCCCCGAACTCTGATCATCATGTGCGTGTGTTTGGAAAGAAGGGAAATGCGGGCACTTTTTAGGGGATGGGGGTTCTGAAAGCAGGACTTAAAAAGTACTCTATTCCTGCTGCGTGGCCCAGCTGGTAGAAGAAAAAAAATCCGAACAAACAGCTGGTGAATCTGAAGTTTTTAAGAACTGGCAGTAGGAATCGCTTATAGAGTCTCAAATTCTACAGCATGCAGGTTGGCGGTGGCCAGGAAAAAAAAAAAAGATAAATGGCAGTTCTGAGTAGTCCAACCCTTCTCATTGAAGACCAGGCAATTTTTCATAGTTTTAGTGCTTAGCTAAAAACAATTTTCTTGATGGGTCTACAGACATAGAGAGGTAAACTATAACTTCAAACTGGAAAGTTGGTAGACCAACACTACAGGGTAGGATTTTCCATATTCTCCATTCCTCTACTACCAACTCAATTTCTGCAAGAGTCTAATGTATATTTCTCACAGAAAGTATCTACTCAAAACAGTTTCAGAGTAGCATAAAGATCTTGAAATAGTTGTCAGGATTTCTTGTGTCAACGTTAGCGGTGTGGTGCAGTAGTTCTGTATGACTCCAATCCCAGTCTAGTTAAGATAAAACAACCAGAACTGAGAGGTCGGTGAAGTTGCAAATAAAACATGACCATTTAAATTGAAGCTTATCCTGATATAGCCATGTGGGAAGAACGCTTTTAGGTTAATGCACTTTTGGAAACGCTCCATTCTGGTATTTGAAGTCACATGCAAAACATATACTTGTTGAATTTCCAGATGCTACAGATGTTGCTGGGATGCCTTGCTGTATTTGTTTGATAGTTTGAAATACACACAGCCAAGTTGCTCAAAAGAATGTCTCTACCCTCCCTAGCTCAACGGCACTCTCCACCTCCTGCAGGACATTCTTTTGTCTGTATTCATTTCTGCGCAAAACAAGTTCTAAGATCTGCCAGCAGAACTTCATCTCTTAAAACCATGAATGCGTTTCTTTCCCTTTTTCAGAATTTCAAGACTAAATCCTTTGTTAGCTTTTTCAGAAAGAAATTTAATTGCTCCCAAGCCAGGATGCTTTATGCCAGGTTTCAGCCTGTAGCCACTTCTTACTGCCAAGTTCTGAACCCCTGAAAATAAGGGCTTATAGAACTGCTGACACAACCTTAAATATAATAATGCGAATGACACCACCATAACACTAATGATAAATGGCATACATTTAAAAACATTTAAAATGATCATAGCCTTAAAGTCAAACACATCTGGGAAATATTAATGGTATATGAACTGCCCTGTGTGGATCTGAATTATGAACAGCACAGAGATGGAAAGAGATAAATTGCATAATAAATCACTTTACTTATTGTATTGTTTACTTTAAAAAAACCATATATACTTTCTGTTTATGCAGCATGTCAGCTGTTTGAAAAAAGATGAATAGTTCTAAATTCATATTTATTCCAAAGAATGAATATTTAGCACTCTGTGGTGTCACGCTGACTTCAGACAAATAATTACAGTATATGGTCTTACCAACAATGATGTTCAGAGGCCATTGAGTTTGTATATATTTAGCATGGTTTTATCCTCTGATCAGTTTGTTCTTTTTCATTTCATGAATTTATAGAAGTCAGGTGTCTTTCAATCTTCTGTTCTAATTTGGCAGAACTGGCATACACAGCATTGTCTCCGATGGTGCTAAATGGATAATTGAAGAAAGTGTTTAACAGTGTTTCATCATTTATTGTATTATAACACCTGAATTCTCAAAATGTGTGTAATAATTCTAGATTTTTTTTTAATAAATGTCACTTTGCCAAACTGATCAAGCACAAGGGATTCAGGGAGCTTTCCCCATCTGTAAGAACATTGCTTCTGTGTAAGTCAGATGGACTTATTTTAAAAATGCTTGACCGGGTTCTGAAATAATAATAACTTATGGGAAAAATTCAGATGTGCACCTGAAGCATGAGGATTTTTCAACAGGCTGTCTGTGGGCCAAAAGCCCCACAGTCAACTTAAACCCATCATGATAAACTCACAAACATTTCTCCCATCCTGTTCATGCATGGATCAGATTATGGTTCACCGATTCTTATCCCTTTCTTTTTATTTTGTTTTTTTCTTCTCCAGTCTCCTTATTGAAGAATACTGATGCTTCCCCCCTGCACCCCTTCTTCAGTCTTTCCCCATGATTTTTATCTCTGGTGATGCGGGGCCCAACACAGAGGCTTTCCTTAGCTAGGACAGGTTTAAAGGTGACGTGCAACCTGAGCATCATTTTTTTTGACAGCTAGTGCAATTGTATACATAGAGGAGTAACACTGTAGCGGCAGTGAATGTTAAGCACTGAATGGTATTTTAATACGTTCAACACAATGATTGCTTTTTCCTTCTTGAAAGCATGAATTTTACGTTCTGTGGTTGTTTTTGATGTGTTTGTTTTACTTCTGATGTCATTTGTCCTTTTGTCTGCAGACCGGGCCCTTTTTGCTTTCTGGCTTCTTCAGGTCCTTTTCTCCAGACTAATGCTTTTTCCTCCGGTCTTCCCTGTCCTATTTTTGTTTTCAGTTGGTTGGCAACATTTAGTTCTTCCCCTGCTGGCAACTCAGTTCTGTTTCCATCATATAATAAATTAAATCTGCTGTATTGAAGAGCTAGGCAGGATCCTCCCCTTTTGTTTCCTGCTGTCACTAGAAAAGGCTTAATTTCTTATGGACAATGATATTCTTGGTCACCATTTTTTCATATAATCTTAGAATGGTAGGAAATGTAAGAAGAATCAAAGCTAATAAGTATAATAAGTTTAAAATGTGCTATTCTGAAATAATATTATTTTTTTCCTACCTTTTTTCCTACAAAGGTACTTTTTCATAAAGTGTAAAGCATCATAAAATACAGAGCGTGATTTTCTGCTTCTCTGCATTTACTGTACTGTGAAGTGTAAGGAAAAAATATTTTCCTTTTGCAAAAGTATAATGTGGAGGTAATGTTTTGCTTTCAAATGAAACTTAACCGGAGGAAACTTTTGCTTCCATACAGAAAAGGCACAAATGAAAGTTCCACAGAAAGATGCTAACAAAACAATCCCACCATTCCCAAATTACTTGGGAAATTACAGTTATATTAAAACTTATAAATCTTAGACTTTCAATTTTGTTATTCTAAATATAAATAGTAATCATTGTTGCTTCTTTACAGTTTATCACATAACAAATTAAATAAGGGAAGTGAGCATTCAGAGTCTTCAGAAAAGTGAAAATATTATGAAAAAAAAAGACAAATATTTTGAAAGGTACTAACATTTAAAAGAGTATATTGCTATTATGAATTAGATGTTAATATCTAAAGGCCAGGTTCTGTGAAATGCAATTTAGCATAAATAACAAAATAGCCCTGTTTAATCACACATTGTGACTTAAAAACCCCAAATGCTTAACATCCAAGTTTTCAAGTAAAAGTAGCAAGATCAGCAGTTTGGAAAGAAGAAATGTCTCCCTAGATATTCTTTACATAAAAAATGGGAGAGGAACTTTTTTTTTTTTTTAGTGTTGCTAGCAGTTATTTTAAATTTCATCTCTTGAAACATTTGTGTGTTAGATTGATTTTATGTATATTGCCAAATCTTATTGTTATCAGTTTGAGAGATTAATTTGGAGATTGTTCATAGCATTCTAAGTTCTTGGGTTCTTCTTCCTTTTATGGGAATTTTCACCTGATCATTCTTTCCTTAATCGCTTTCAAAAATCCTCTCCAAAATAAGAGTTTAAGTCTCTTGAAGAGATCTGCAAACTTGTTCACACCTTGAATTATGCTGGTTGTAATAGTTAAGGGCACTGAAACGCTGAGCTGGTACACCAGGTTCTCTATCATTTCCTTTATATTCTATACTGATTATCCTACGCTGCTGACATATCGTGTGTCTGAAATGTACTGTTCCTGCACAGGATCCCAATAAGTCTCTGTGTACATTTATTAAACTAGAGAGATACAGCAAAGCCAGAAGAATTTTGACATGATTCACAATATCCCTTAAGATGGTTTCTTCTATTTTATTTAACTGTTCACTGTATTTTTGTGTAAAATGGAAGTTAATATGGGCTGCAGTCCAGAAAAGCACTTTAGACAAGTACATAATGTTAAACATAAATAGTTTCTTTGACCTCAGTGACACTGCTCATTAGCTTATAATTTTTTATATATTTATTTCTGCATTTAAACATCCTATGGAATCAAGCCCACAGGCAGTGCATCCACTGAAGGGAGCCAGAATGGAGGGTAGAAACTTGCAAATTTAATTTCTTTTTTGTTGCACTATAACTGCTACTTATAAACGATTATTATTTTTGACATTTATTATAGTGACTGGAAAGGAATTACTGCTTGGTACTTACCAATGTGTTAGAAAGAACCCAATTCTGTGTTTTATTTAAGAAACATTAATATAGATGTAGTCTGTGCAATGTTATATGACTCAGAGCTTCTGCTTTCTGGAACTCTTAGAATCCTTCAGGAGGACTTTTTCTTCTTTTTCTAAGTAAGCATAAAAAAAAAGCATTATGATTAGTTGTGTCCTAAAGTTTGTAGTTGCACAAACTGCAGCATTCAAAAGAATAGGCTGTTAATATTATTTTGAGCTGAATTTGCAGAGACCCTGATGGTTCTTTTCTAAAACAGTGGTTGTGATTTGGGGAGGGGTGGGGGAAGGAGGTGGGCACGCAGAGGTGCCACAAAGCTGTGTGTGTTTGTGTCGCCTATGTGTGCAAATTGTTTGCATCAGTTTTTTTTTTTTCTGTATGCAGCTGATAGAGTTGATGTCCCCTAAACCCCATTGTGGACTTTATTCAAAGACTACAGAAATAAGTGGAAAAACTTCTGTTGACTGTAGTCTTTGAATTCTTGGCATAAATCAGTCAAGCACTGATTGATATAAACACATTTTGACACCTAACGCTTCTATAATCCGAGTGCCTGGGAGTGATAGAAATGGCCTTGGGCAGGTGGTGTCACCATTCCAAGTTTTACTTTCTCCTTTTGAGTTGTTTTATGATACACTTGTGTGCACCGTCATTTTTCAAACGACACGCAGCAAGCAAGCGTCCAAAGTGATCCCTAAGACTCCTCTTCAAAAATAAGTAATCGGTGTGGGTTTTTTCTTTCTAAATTAAAAGCAAACAAATACATATGTATGTGCTATGTATGTGTAGGACAGTGCCTATGTGAACATGTGTCTGTGCGTGTGAATTCACAGGCGCGCATGCTTATTTTGCCAGTAAACTGTTGTCTAATGAACAAAATATTTCCTAGCCGCTTGTCACAGGCTACTTCTATGCTGCTGTTACAGGTGTGACTGTAGCATCCATAGGCAATACCCAGTCTAGCTTCAACCGAAAGCAGTCAAGCTGTAGCAATGTGGATTTCAGTGCATGCTAAGTGCCCAAATATGCAAATAGCCTGCTGGCTGCCTCTCTGCAGCGCGCTCTGGGACCGGTGATACGTAGCTTTACCATCGTTCATACCGCAGCTAGCTTTGGTCCACCTGCACTCACTCGCACATTCGCACCTCTGCTTGCTGCGGAGATAAAGCCCTGACGGATTATTTGGAAGGCAGTGTCTTGTTACAATTTTCTGTAAATGTGAAAATGGTCGTCTTCTAATGCTTTTCTAATGGAAGAAACCACCTAAGACTGTATTGTGAACTCTAATGCAGTTTCTGTGCAGCATCTAATGTTGGGTAACGCACAGGAACTGCGTGGATTAATTGAATATGGGTCAAAGAACTGTATCCAAAGAGTCTACCTGTGTTCCTGCTTCTGTCATTTCTGATGCCTGAAAAGCTGTTGCCTCCACATGTTCTGCTTCAGATGCCAATGCATGCTCCAGGGAGAAGGACATACTTTGCATCTATGCATAGCAAGATCAGAATAATCAATCAGTTTTTCTCCCACCCAAACAAAAAGTGTTTGAAAGATTGAAGTTCCAGTTCTCTTGCAGATGAATTATTTTAACTGTTTTCTGAGGACCCTGCTTTAAAAAATAATAACGAAGAATCAAAGGTAGAGTAAGATCCTGTATTTTTCACAGTCCCATGACAATGGAAATAGGATTTGGTATAATTCAATAAGATTAGATTTTCTGTTTAGTTAGAATCCATTTCACCAAAATAGTTCACAATCGAAGACCTACCTTCTTAGTTAAGGGGGAGAAAAACAAGCCTGGTTGTGCAAAAAATGTAAATAGTAAAGAATCTGACAATATAATTCTTCATAGCAATAGTGAAATGTACTCTCTAGATCCAAATGCTTAAACTTCAGCAGTTCTCATGCAGATTAGGTAATTGTTTGCCGAACTGCCAGCTGTGAATTCAACTGCTGGTTAACTAGCCAAAAATGCGAATTTGCAGGTGAATAGAAATACTTACACGTTTTACTAATGGTGGTAACTGCACCGAATTGAGATTTTAACTTGCTGAATATTTTTTGAAAAGTCACCTTGCTAAGTATATTGCACACATTTTCTCTTAACTTTTCATATTTCATCGAGCAATAGTTGCAAATGCATGCTTTGAAGATCTGCAGAAGCGAACGGTTCTAGAAACTGTTAAAACTCACAATTTAACTTCAGTTTTTCAGATTATAAGATTTTTACCTATGCATAGCTTATACTATTCTAAATTAGTGTTTGATATTGCTCTAAGACCATTGCTATTGATTTTGTGACCATTTTACTAAATCATCCTTTTGTGTTTGAAGAAAAAAAGTTATTACTTTGAGGTGAAATAACAGGAACTGTGTGGTATCAGGCGTTTGGCTGGACACACTTTAAGCAACCAAACATTTGCTGATGTATCCCCTGCTGGAATAAGCGTATTTGCTAAAAGTGTGGAAAAAAAATAAAATCACAGCCCTTGCTAATACCTCTATGGCAGCAAAACTGGAAAGTAAATGGAAAAGTACCAGAATAAAGGTCTAATAGTTTATTCCATTTAGGGAACAAATTTCGTGTAATTTTTTTTTCTTTTTCTTTTCCTTTTACCAACGTAAGCTAAGCTACAATTGCATAGGGTGTGGGGGCAGAGGGGAAAAAGGACTCTAGTAAAGTTCTAATGATACAATTCTTCTACCTGTTAAAGCATATCCATGCTTAAGTTCTCATATTAGGCTTTTGAGGGTTTTGGTTTGTTGGTTTGTTTTTTTTTTGCAAAGCACAGATTTGGGGATGTCTATAAAATAATTCAAAGACCATCTGTAAAATGTGGTCGAAGAGCCATGTTAGAATTCAGGTTGGACACGGAAACTTTCTTTTTTCTTTTAAGCTTATTGTTATTTTCTCATTCAAGTAATGAGAAACTGAGCTGTAAAAAAGACTGGAAATTCTTTTGATTTTTCTCTTACAGTCTCTACTCTTTCACATGTTTCGTAACTCGTCTTTTGCCATTTTGCATTATCTCCAGTTAAGTGTAACATTTTCAGTACAATGTATTTTGAATATTCTGTATGTTCTCAGTTTTTCAAGAAATAAGCTTATACATTGTGACACAAAACAAAAGCAGAAAAGACACAAGAATGCAGCTGTTTATTACTAGCTGATGAAGAATTAAATAACTTTTTTGGGCCATCTGCAAAGCTTACTCATATGGCCTCTGCTTTTTACTGTCGTAAAATGATGTAGCTTTTGAATTAGTGGCGAATTGGAGCTCTGAAATTATCACTACTAATCATGTATTGTGAAAGAATGGAAAATATACTATTCACAGAATCACTAGCTATTGCTTGATTTTATAGTTACTGTATTTGCTTTCTATGGCAGTGGCATATTCTAAAGTGTCTTATCTCTTGCCTTTTCTCTTAATTTAAAGTGCTAGTAATGAGGGAAGGGTATGCCCCTAATCCAAGGTTAGGAGGTGAGAAGGATTAATCTAAATGGGGTCACAAGGTTTTCACCTCTCCCTTCACTGTGGACTTACAGCAGACAACCCTCCATGGGGTAAGAGAAAGTCATGTGAATCACGGAGCCTTTGGAAGCAGTATCAAGGTGGAGCAAGGCTGCATATCTGGCTGTTTGTTCTGAATGCTCCTATTCTCTTGCTGAGAAACAAATTATAGGGAGCCATGGTTAAATTTTGCGTCTGTGTGGGATTACCAGTAAAGGGGCAGAAGCATCTGTCTGATTATGCAGCAGCCCAGCTGCAAAGGTCAGTTCAGTATTTCAGGATTGTGGGAGAATCATTTCATCTGTGAAACACGTAGGAGGGAGGGAAGGGCATGGGGGAGACACCTTCAGTGGTACTCCCCCAATTTGGTATTGTTTTGGAACTTGCTGAGAACGTGCTTCATCCTATCATTAAAGAAGACACTAACTGGTTTTGTCTCCAGTATTCATCTCTGAAGGACACCAGTAGTGAATCAGTTGCCAGTTGGACCTTGTACGGCTGATCATAGCCTTTTGAGCCTGGTGGTTCAGACAGTTTTCCACTGACCTGTTGTGCACTTATCCAGGCTATATCTCACCAGTTTGGCTAGAAGGACCTCTTGGGAGACTATGGTGAAGATGTTTGTAAAATCAAGGTGAACAGTATCACTGGCCTCCCAGTACCCATCTTAAACTATCATCTCATAAAAGGCAGTTGAGTTGGTCAGGCATTACTTGCCCTTGCTAACTCATGCTTGCTGTTCCCAGTCACCTCTAGTCTTTCATGTGCTTGGAAGTGGTTTTGGGAAGGATTTATTCCATAGCCTTATTGATGAATACCAGGGCTGCCATTGTGAAGCTTCCTTCAACTCTATAAAGGAAGCTTCATCTACTTCCTTTTCTTGAGAGGTCTGCAGCAGATGCCTACTGTGACATCACCCATGTTACTTTGTCCTCTGATCCGTACCTGCAAGTCTCAGCTGACTTGCTTCCGCTATCCACTTCCCTCCCTGTTACCTCCAAGCTCCACTTCCTGCTGTCCCTAAGCGTAAAGGGCTGGAGTGTGCCAGTCTGCTCAAACTAGGCAGCAATCAAATGTAGCAAAGGCATAGAAGGCAAAGCGGGGAGATATACCCTTGATGAGGGGGAGAGGTGCATCTTTCAGATCTCCTGACTTACCTCCCCTCCCAACTGACCTTAATCTCCACCTTTTGCTGCGAAAGATAGTCAAGCCCTTCCTATGGGATTGTTCTCCCTTTACCCATTCTTGAAGATCTTAGATTCAAAAGGCCAGATATCCTCCTGCATTATCCAAAGCCCAGGTGGGAATTTGAGAGCAGAAAAGCAGGGCATATCTGCAAAAACACCCAAATGTAAGTAACTCAAGCTTTATAGGAACCCAAAATAGGGGGGAGCAGAGCCAAATCTGTGGATGTGATCAAGTCTGCATAGCACTCTGCACAAAGTGTAGATATTTTCTTTGAACGCAATATCTGTAGGAGCAATGTACTTCCCCATCTAGACTGAGGTCACAGCATAGCTCACAAAAGAGGGGGAGGCGAATGGAGAGGATGGGAACCATTCCAGGCAGCTGAAATTGGCCAAGAGAGTTAGCCAGTGCTCTTGGAAAGGCATGCTGACCACAGCCAGCTACCCTGACAATGAGCGCTTGTAATGAGGAATACATCCTGCACAGAATGCATTTGTTCTGAGGAAAAGGGAGTAAAAGACACCAAAAGGAGCATAGTGAAGAATATTGTTTGTCTGAGTGAAGTTGTGTCTTCTGAGGTTTGAAGTACTTGGTGATCCATAGAAAGGGATTCTCCTATTACATGTGAAGGCAGCTAAACATATAGAAGAGGTGCTTGCGAACAGCTTGATGCATAACTGTGATAGAGGGAGGGGTTCTATGTATGTAGTTAGAGAGCCAAATAATAGAGGTGAATTACACCTTTCTTTCAAGCAGCAGTCCTAAGAGCTGTGGCTTTTTCCACTTGCACCTTCGAGTATCTGGACTGGGGTGATTAAAAAAGATCTTTGCCTTTATCACCCAAAGACACCACCCTCTCCCTGGCCTCCCTACCCCTGCACCCTGTACCACCCCCTCACCCCCGCCAAAAAAAAAAAAGGAAAAGAAAAAGGAGGTGGTACAAAGATCTGTGGCTAGCGTGGTTCTTTAGTAAGCTACTTTTAGTCAGATATAATTTGAGACAGGAAAAGAACATTTCTGATTTCAGTAAGAGGTTGAGTAGAGAAGGGAAAGGGGTCCAGAATAATCCTTATATTTAAGACTTTCATTTGTATATTTTCTTGCAAACTAAGCTTTTGAAATATTCTTGATTGTGTAGTTCCATGCTTTAAGAAAAAAAAATAAATCTGTGAGTATTTCTGGATACGCTTCACTCTGAGGTGTGCGCATTTAGAAGAAATTGAGTATTGTAAGGAACCAGATGTTGTGACAATCCCCAGCTGGGTTTTTGGCATCTAATGGCTACAGTCACCTGGTATGAGCTGGAGCAGAACACGCTGTGCTGGCCTCTGAAAGTGGGACAACCTCTGCACGGAGGAGTTGAGGTTGAGCTTTCATCATTCGTGGTTAAGTTGTACCTAAGTTGCATAGAGATGGATTCTCACATAACTGACGGAAGCAAGAATAGCATGTTTGAAGTTAGTGGAGTTACTAAATTGTGAAGAGGTATACGAGTTCATAACTGGACCTGCTATTATAAAATAGTTTAATAGTACTGACTATAAAATATTGTTAAATATTAAAATGAACTTTAATATAGTCACACAAAATGAAAAATGAACTTGAATGCATGGATTAAAATAATGCTTTTATTAATTTAAGGCTTCACAGTTCTCCAAGGAGGTCACAAAGTCAGGAAATATGATAAAAAGCTGGCTTTACTATCAGGACCTCTGATGGCTTAAGGATATGTAAACAGTTCATAAGGCCAGACAGATCTCAGTTGGCTACATGTCTGAACAGTCTCATATGAAAATGTTATTTCAGTTAATATCTAGCTGTTTTTTAACCAGGATTTGGCATTAGTCAAACTTTAGTTTAATTCAAAGACTTCACTGCATATGTTAAGAAAGAAAAGCAAAGTATTTAAGTGAGAAAAGTTAGACTAGCACGGTATGAAAAAGCTTTCAGAACAACAAACTGCTGCTGAACCTGGAAAGCAGAAGTAATTAATAAGTGAATTTTTCTGCCTTTGTTACAAACCACTATGAAGGGAAAGAAATCAAGTGAACGGAGGCCCCGAGGAACCTGGCAGAGATCTGTTCTAAGATCCTATTAGAATGCAATTCAGGAAGTTGGCTGATGTTGTATTTGCCGTGGTTATCACTGGCATGCTGTGTATTATTTATTTCTATCAGCTACTGAATAGAGATACAGAAACATATGCTGTCAATTATATTGAAATCTATTTTCTTCTGTGTCTGTGGTTTCAGTATATGGTTGAGTTCCACCAAAGTCCAAAACAAACCACTGCCCCTGCATAGCCATAGGTTACTGATGGAGCTGAGGGAGAATTTAAGATATTGACTGGCTGTGTTTATTAATGTTTAGCACTTTTCATACTTCTAAGTAAGCATTTCTAAAGGAATGGTAATTTTTGGCCAGATTCCAAGTGGGCAGTTTCATTCTGGCAACCCTTATTGTTCTGACAGCTTCAGCTGAGTATGTAGTCTTGCTCCTATCGTCGCCTTTCCTTCATGAATATGTTAAGCTGGTAGTGCTTAGAGATGTGTTCTCACTCATTCTGTGCCACCCCTGCTTATACGGGCATTTATACATCCATGTGGTAAACTGGATTAAGGAACCTGTAAACTAACCCAGTAAAAATCACTTACTTTAACCTTACCCGTTCCCAAGGCAGGTGACGGTGTGGGGAGGGAATACAGTACCAGTGGTGAGAGGAAAGTGATTTCTTCCATCTGTAATGCTAGTCTATGCCAGTTCAATGTGTCTGTGTAGCTAGGATCTTGTTATTTATTCCTGTACACAGCTCCCAAATAGAACATATTTTCAGTAGTATATGAAATGATACCTATATTCACTGGTGTCCAGCTGTTTCAAGCGAAGGGCTAAACATATTTCAGAGAAGTCAAGGGGATGCAGTCTGTGCTTTGAAACAGATTCCTACATCTGTTCCGTTTGCTTTGCACAGTTTTTTGCTTTTGTTCTTTTTTGGGGAGAGAAAAAAAGATATATCCACACTTCTTCCCCACTCCCCCCCCCCACCCCCGAGTATTGTATGAAGAATTCACTAGCTACTATACGTAGAGTTTCTACACCTCGTACCTAAAGTGTGTGTATGTGTGCGCCCTGGAGTCTGAGACTGATGGGAGCTCACTATGCACCAGCAATTCCCAGTTGGCCTGCGGTGATGTGGGTACCAGGGCTAACCCCGCATCTGTCTTTTCAGTTTCCAGTAGGAAAGCTGAACGCACTTTCTTTTCTCAGATTTTCCTTTTTCTTTTCTTTTTTTTTTTTCTCTTTCCTTCTCATCTCTTTGGCTATTTTATCTACATTGGGGGAAGCAGAACATCCTTGAGGAAATGCTCCCTAAGACCAGGTCAGCTCAGATTTCCTCAGGCTTACTGAGACACAAACTGAACAGCAACTGTTTTCTGTGTCATGATATGGTATGATATGCTGTGATATGGGGCCAGTTAGAAAGCTGATAAGCAGTCGTAGCAATGAAAGGAAAGCAGCTTTTTGGAACATTCCCAGCTCATATAAGCATTGCTCCAGCAGCTGCAGTAAAAGCGGTGGGAGGCAGCATCCCATAGCAATGAGGCTGATTCAAGTACTTAAGTTTTAAAAGTATGTGGTGCAGGGATTAAGTCTTCAATTCAACATCAAGTATACGCTTTCCTTATAGATAAGTTTTTAGGACTGCAGTTTAGGTACACCAGAGCTCAGTGTCACCTAACCCACAGGCTGGACTTGCCTGCATGGACCTGATTTATTCAAGAGATCTCTGTATAGTCTCATTAAAATGAATGGATTACTTTTTATGAATAAACTGTGCAGGTTTGGGATCTATGAGGATTTGAAAATGTATCACATATGCTGTATCGGAGCACGGTCTTTCTAGCAGGCTAGTATTGTGAGGATGTGAGTCAAGTTAGTGTTTTGCTCTTGATTATCCTAGAAATTAGGGGGAGGACTGAAATTAGAAACTGAGGTCACTGACAATCGGCCTCTAATATCATCATTGTTTATATATTTTTAAATATATAAGCATGCTCAGTGTGCCCCAAAAGCATCTGCCAAAATACATCCTACAGATTATACCATCTTTGAAAAAGGATGAAAGAATACTAGTAGCTCATGTTTTTTTACTCAGAGGCTGATATTAACTGCTCAAACAAGAACCACATTCCAATATTACAAGATAGAGTGCAGATCCAAGGGCAAAATTTGGCTCTGAAGAACTGAATAGAAATTATTCTTAGAAAGGCTTCAATTATCTCCACAGTAAAACTACTAGAATCCTCATTTTCGTCACTAGAGACACTTGATGAGAGTAGCAGATGGCCACACAAAGCATCCATGCTATTTTATTTGAGATTTTAATGTAAACTGAACTCATAAAATATTTTAAATAAGACTTTTAAAATTGGCACAGGAATTCCTAGTTTTTGAAGGCTTTAGGTCTAACCAAATCTTGAACTAACCTGAAAACTCGAACTTCTACCCTGACTTAACTTGTCATGTTATTGTCATACAGCTGTTACTTTTTACTGTCCAAATGTCCTCCTAATGTTTATTCTTCCTGCAAATTAGGCTAATACCTTCTTTTCTACTGGCCATTAATAGAAGACTCTAAAGCTGTGTAGTGTTTTTGACATTTCAGTTCAAAACTAGTTAGTAGAAAAACTTTCTTCTGCTCGGCCGGAATTTTAGCACCGGCTTTGGTCTGTTTGTGGCAGTCACTTTTCAGGGGTGCTGGAGGCAATTATGAGACTCCTATTCTTTGATTTCTCTACAGGAGACAGTCGCAGACTGGAGCATCGATACACGGAGGTACACCTTCAGTAGCCCCTGCCACAGGTCATATGAGCACAATAGTCAAGATCCCATTTTGTCATGTCAGTAGTATCTGTCAGCAGGCTAGCGGTGTGGGAATTAGCATTTGCACCTTAATAAAGCTGTAGTAAACCCTGTTGCTCAGTGAAGTCCTCGAGTGCCTGGAAGGCATTAAGCATCACACAGATACATTGACGCTTTCTGCGTTATGGGGAACACTTCAGCTGCTTTTTCTCCCTTGCTCTTAAGAGCACCATTTTTTCCCATCGTGTGTTTTTTTGAAGTAGGCCTTCCTAGGAATACAAATAGCAGCTGTATAAGCTGAAGTCACAGCAACTGCTGTTGTCAGCAGTCATGATTTAATTATAAAGACTGACTCTGTGTATCTCTTCATCCTGGAGTAGGGATGAAAAGATATGTGAGGTATGCTACACCCAGTTTAGAAGGAGTTTAGAGAAGACAGCAAGCCTTGAAAACCCTGGTGTAAAACGAGTACTAAATAGGCAAATTCTCTCAGTAAAAACAAAGTGTCTCATAAAGGTTAATTCAACATAAGTTTATTAAAGTCAAATGTAATGTGTTTTATCTTTCTGAGGTTTGGTTCTCCGTTCACTTTTTCCAGACATTTACTCACATTGTTGAGATGAGCACATATCCCAATCACACAGTTATAGGATTATTAGTACACGATTCCCACTTGACAGGAGATTTAATTTGTTCAGCTGCTGTGAGCTTGCTGAAACAACTGTACCAAAAGAAGGATTCCACAATTTTTCCTCATTTTGTTTTCCAAATATTTACTTGTATGAAATCACTTAACACTAAGGGTCCGTGTTGTCCTTTGGAATCAATAGAGTTGGGCAGACACATCTGGTGACAGAATTAAACTCTGCTTATTTTTTTTTTCCCCCTGCTCTTAATTTTTCAATGGCAAGAGTTGCCAGGACTAGCATTTAAGAAAAATCAAAAACCCTGTCATATTTGAAATCAAAATGTTTCATTTTGACTGAGATGTTTTTTCATATTACAATGTTACAGTTGCTTACCTGTCTTTTTCATAGTAATAGTAACAACTTTAACTGATGCCAGATTACATATTTATATCGGGGATCAGGCTGCAAATTCATTCTTTCCCAGAAAGGCAGGAAGATCATGTAAAACTGGTGACCACATGTTGACAGGCTGCATGATTTAACAAAACCAGAGGCAATCATTTCAAAGAAAAATGTTTTATTTTCTGCCAGCAGAGTATAATGGAGAGAAATTGGCTGGTATTATTTTTAAAAATTGCTCAAATCACTGTAGTTAGTATAAAATTGTCTCTGGAACTATTTCCTGTAAGTTAACCAGACATATGATTGTATCCTTTCTATTTTGAATACTGAAGCTCACATTTCATCTGTCTCGTGTAGAGCCCGTCAGGTATAATAGCCCTTTGTGATGGTTCCTTCTTTTTCTCTTTCTTTTCTGTAACTAAACCCTCGCCCACAAACCTAACATGTTTGTTGGTTTTAAGCATCACTCAGTAGCTACTACTGGCAGTCTGTCAGTCATTGCACCTCTTTCCCCTTCTGATAAGCTTGTAGATCTATCGACAGGTAAGTTCCAAGATTAACATGCGGTGTTTACAGGTGTCTATTGGTTTTATTTCCTGTTGACTCTGAAGTATTTCTGGTTTATCTGACTGAGGTTATCCCAGTGATGACAGGTTTTAAATATAGTAAGGTGGTATTTTCAAATATAACTTCCAGGGCATGTTTTCATGAAGAGCAGGATTATGCCAGCACCGTGTGGTTTTGAAAATGCTGTCTTAATTGTTCTATATGTTTTGAACATCTGTGTGAATAATGGCTTCTGGGGATTATCTCAAGAATTCATTATTAAAGCCATGTCCATAGGAATATTTTTATGACAGAGGCTCACTTAGTGTATGTGTCTGGCTATATTAAAAATCCAAAACTTGGGCAATGACTTGAAATGGAGAAGATGAACAATGCCACTACCGATGTTTTTAAGGTCTGGGCATACTGACCATGTTAAGTAACAGTGCTGGTTTGATGGCTAACAGCAATCTGAAAGGTTTTCAGCAGCCTTTGAGGAATAATAATACTCTGCCAACAGCCCATCTGTGACAAATTTGCTGTTTGCCCTCAGTGATTCACACTGGTGCTCTTAAATACTCTCCATCCCTGTTCACCTTCACAGGTCAGCCCTACAGTGCTGTAGCAGTCAGAGCACTAGGGAAGATGTCCAAAAGGTTAGGAGGAGAAATGCTGCTCCAAGTGAGATGAGTTTAGAAATGGAATAATTTTAAAGCATCATTCTGTGGCTGAATAGAGAGGGAATAAAGCTGTCTTAATTTTTATTGCTTTATTATTTTTTTCTTAATTTATTTATTATTATTATGATGATTGATGGAACTATTCTGAAAAGGTGATAGTCCAGTCAATTCAAGTGGTCCGTGCTGGGAAACATGGAAGCCTGCGTTTCTCTCAGGAATTTCAGTTCCTTTGGAAAACAGAAAGAAATTAAATCTGGATAAGTGAAAAATGCGTATCTCATGCTGAGGGAAATTAAGAAACTTTTACAGAATGTCTCTGCTTGTTTTTGGCTTAGGCCATTTTTAACCTGATTCTGCCATTTTACAGCGAAAATTCTGAGGTGGTGTGAAAGAAACTCTTGCTGGTTGTCTTCAGGGCAAGTAATTAATTTACCCCTTAGAAATAAAATGAAGGAAGAAATGATTGCAGAGAATCAGTCCAGATTAGACTGAGATAATTCTACAAGCCTGAAAGAAAATATGTTGGTTTCTGGCATTAATGAACTCATGTTTTTCTCTGATTTTACGTGCTCTATAGCCTATGGAACTTGTCAGATCTATTTCCATTTCTGAAACATAAATACCATCACTGGCCAGGAATAACACCCAGGGAGAAACACACAACTGATGTTGTAGTTCATAGTTATATCCTAGTGTCTCTTCCTTCAGTGAACCCCCAATTGAAAGACTCATGTTTTCATAGGAGTAGCAGAGCACTGTAGCCCAGGATGATGCTGTTTCGGGTAAGGACTAAAATAATCTCTAAGCATATCAATTGAAATATTGAACATGGAAAATTATGTTACCCACTGATGGTTGCTACTAAGTTATGTTGAAATTTTTTAGTTGTTTTTCTGTTGAAAAAAGAGAGACTACTAAAGTGAAGATGGGAAAACATACAATGACTGAATTTGTTCAGTCAATCAAGTATCTTGGTAAAGCGAAGGTTGAAAGGGTGACTTGATCATGGCCTGTAATTACCCAGACAGGAAGAAGATAGCAGATATTTGGAGTTTCTTTTGTTTAGTGGACAAAGGAATCGCAAGATTCAGTGACTGAAAGCTGAATTCAGCAAAGTTGAAACTGGAAATAAACCACAAAATGTTAATGGTGACGCTAATTTAAACATTGCAGCTGCTTAGCAATAGAAATTCTTTACTTCTTGGAGCTTCCAGATTATGAATGATACTTTTGCAAAAGAAATCAGAATAACTGGGTAACATTATATGTCCTGCCTTATGATGAAGATAGTTTCTAGATAATCGTAATAGTCCACTCTGACCCAGACCTGTGAGACTTTTCAGGGAGATGCTTTATGTGCTGAGTAATTAAGAGGCTGCTTGAGGCAAAGAGCTTTTCAGAAGGAGATCTTACCTCGGGATCTTGCTTTCTTTCATGGTTTGCTGATGCTCATATTTTTTGAGCTCTGTGGCTGGTTGGCCCTTTCTGAAGAAGTGTTTTTGCAAGGAGCTTTACTCCTTGGTGGAGGTGTAGCCTGGGCGGCTGTTGGGCAATATTTCAGAGCACTGGTAATTTTAATGCCTTTGATACACGCAGCCTGATGGATTTAGGATATTGCTACTCTTGCTTGTGGTTGAATATTACTAAAGAAAGTAAGCATTACTTAGGACATGAAATTTATGTCTCAACTGTTAAAGCTTTGAGGCTTTTGGTTAAATGCTGCTTTTTACAGTTTTAGGATTGTAATTGATGATGCATGTGTTTTAAGGAAAGGTTTTGGCATATCACTACTTTTGTCATAAAATGCTTGTGGCATCAGGTCTACTCTGACTAATTGAACTGTTTTTTGAGAAGAATTGGATTTGGCTTATACCGTATCTGAAAATGTTATTTAGAAATTAGATCTTGGGTCTGCTACAAGTGACTGAAAACTGACATGCACAGGGACATACATCCAGCACAGCAGTTACCACTGTGTGAGGCAGTTCGTGGTCTGGTTTGAGTGTATAACCTCTGACAATAGACTTTTCTTGGCATTTCAGGAAACATGTGAGCCCAATAATGTGTGTGGCCAGTACTCGTATCTGTAAATGGAACAAGGAGGAAGCTCTTCCTTCTGCAGTCAACATGGGTTTCATTTTTATCCCACTGTATCAAAACTGCTGAAAGTATAACAATATCATGTCTTTTTCATATGACCTGTAAGACTTTGTGTTATGCACCAGTCATATAACTAAAAAATGGTTCAATGAATTTTTATCTATCTGCATATAAAATTTCATTTTGGGGACCAGCTGAGAACCAGCATGAAAAATTTCAACTGAAAGGTTATTTCTTAAAGAAGGTTGTAACAGACTGGAAGTAGAAAGAATTTCCACCTGTTACACTTATGTAGTGCTACTATAATGCACTGAAACATAACGATGCAGGCAGTGGGGTTTTTTTAATAAAATGTTAACTATAAAATTGATTGCTTTGGGGATTAAGCATTTTAACCCTTGTGTCGGTTTTCTTTTTATGTGTTCATTTATTATGAATGGAATGAAAGGTGGAAGGGAAAAAGGGGGACAATTTGGATTTTTTTGTTTCTCAGTTTTCTGGGTCTCCTTAATGCATTTCATACTATCTGAAGAGGTCATTTTAAGGGCATGAACATTATTTAGTTTGATTCTGCAAGATGTGTTTTGTTTTTACAACTAATAAAAACTGAAAGTTTGTAATTAGAGCTGAGGAGACACTTGTGGAGCGCTGTGCCCAGTAACACGTTTCTTCCTGAGGCTTTTTTTTTTACTAAATCATAAACTGTAATGCTACTTGTGTGCTGGTTTAAATGCATACATATGGTTACCTTGACATTTTGCTTAAAGTTTGAGGAAGGGTTCCCACTTGCCAAATACTTCAGAATTTTACTATTAATCTAGCAAGTGTTTCATGTTCCTTAGGAAGTAAGGCCATATAAGTATAGCCCAACTCCTCCAAGAAAGAAGTAGGAGGTAGAAAGCCAGCTTTGGAAAATGCATGTTAATAATGATTTATGAAGGTATGATGTGGGTTTGTGTATTGTTTTGGGTTCAGTCTGTTTTTTTTTTTTTTTTAGTCATTGTTCTGTGTCCAAACCTATGCGCTTGTCTGCTTTTGTTTCTTAAAACTTCATACCCTGCTGTAACACTACCAGTGGTATCTAAGCCATTACCTTAGAATTGAAAAAACAGGTGGTCTAAAAATTGCACATTCTTTCCTGTTTGATGAATTACTGGTTTGGGTCCAGAATTTTTTTCCCCCAATTTCTTCTACCCTTCACTAGTGGTTTGTGTGACAGTTACAGAGTTGACACTTGTCCCAGAGGGTTATATGGAAAGTAAATGTAGTCCCTTAGCAAGGGAAGTTGGTGGAGATTGTAGCCTATCCTGGAATATGTAAGCAGTATTTGTATTTTTCATTGGTGGTAAATGTGGAAGACACACCTGCTTCTGAAAACCTTTCTGTCCTGTGCTCTACTGAAATTAATTTACATTAAACAGCCTGGGGTTCAAGCCAGGAGGCTAAAAGTGAAAGGCCTTGTAGCTCATTCATACTCTACTGAGGCAATGGTTCAATAGCTTATGCTGCACCTTGGAGAGTGAAGCTTGTGCTCCTGGAAAAATAAGCTTCAATAAATCCATCGTTGAGCTTCTGGAGACTTGCACAGGAAGCAGGCTCTTCCTAAAACTACAAAAGAAAATTTTTTCATGCACTGCTTGGCTTTGAGCATTCAACGGACGTATCTACACCGCCACCCAGGCTGGTTGTTGCATACTTTTTTTTTTTGGGGGGGGGGGGTNTTAAACTAGATAGCTTGAGTATCAATGACAAAGTGACCTCTATCAGTACAGGTTTTATCACAGGCAGGAAAAAACACACAGGGCTCAGGGCTGGCATTGGTCATGTAGCTCATTGTCTGTCCTGTTGAAGTTATATTGTTGTCAGTTTTAAGATAGCTCAGTTACATCTCTGTAAACTGCAGTCCCTCCTTTGGATTGTAGTGCCTTCAATGCTTCTTCCCAAAAGGTCTTGTCAAGACTCCCATCGGTAGGGTCTGAAACTACAACTTGCACATGTTCAGCATAGACTCATCAGTGTAAGCATAAGATGGGAAGAAGAGAATTATGAGATAATGAGAATGATAATTGTAAGAGTTGGGTAGGTAGATAAAGCATGTTATTCTCTTCAGAATGGGTCTTGGAGTCAATAGTAATTGAGAACACACCACCAAGTCATTATTTATGTGGCAGCAGTGAAAGAGAGGTTAGAATTCTTGCCTTTTTTTCCTGGCTCTAGGAACTAAATTGGAGCGGATAGTTACAGAGAGCACAGCCAACTCTTAACAAAATCCCTATTTAGGTCATCTGTAAAGAGCAAACATGGGATGTCTGAATGCAACATTGTGCTCTCAAGCCTTTTGGGAGTAGTAAAACTTCATGGTATAGATAAACTACCTTGCGCAAACACAGCTTTTATTAAAAATAAGTATTTTTATTATTATTTTTTTTACCTGTGCATCTGTTTATGCCAGAGCTACCACTTGTAAAATAGTGTTATGGAAAATGTCTGTAGCTGATATAGATGTTCCAGCAAAAATTTCTGCAATATCTCTGACATAGGTGAAGAAAATAGCAGCTGTTTACTCATTCTTTTAAATATTAATTCAGAACCGAACAAAAATTCCTAATCTGAAGTGTTCCTTCTTAAAAACAGTACTCGCTGTTGATATTTGGATTCTGTTTGTTCATTTCAGAGTGATTTATTTATGTAGTAACTGCTATTTATCTGAAGGTGTAAAGCTCGTATTTAAACTGCGCTATACTATGTAGCATATTTAATATGGTATATGAGATAGCTTTAGTCCAGGTTCTCCACACGTGCTATCTGGCTTTGCAATTTAAAGTACTACATTTACTTCAAGCAGGTAGATGTGACATGCAGTGACTTTACATCTCTCTTGTCCCCTTGTTTTCCCCACACCACATAATGGGCGCAGTTTTTCATATATTTGTGAGATTGACAACATTCAGGGCTATAGTCACAGTCTGGCAACAGCGTACCTGTGCTTTTTCTTTGGTTACCCATAGAAATACTATAGTAAGATTGCACTTTTCATCTTAATGCTGAATAAATTACTTCTTTACATATTTGGTAATATATTCTCCTGTCACATAACTCTTGTTATTGTTAATTGGAATTGCTTATGCTCATTGAGGGAGGAATACTTTTCATCCTGTTTTGAATGAAAATCTGTAATCTTGAATTTGTTTCTAAACTTCAGTCATGAGGAGAGCAGTGCAGGAAATTGCTGCTGTTCCACCAAATTAGCTTCTCAGATATCCTTTTAATTGGAGACCATAACTCAGATTCTTAGTATTTTAGGAAGCTGAACAATACAAATTGAAATACAGATATTTCCAGTAAGGGCTCAGTTCAAAGAAGGCTTTTATACACAGATGAGTCTGCTAACAAATAGCATGTCATACGATAATGAGACTATGTTTTCTTCTGCAGTTTCACATTTCCTAACTGCACTGCTTGTGAAATAAGCGGAGTGTTTATCTACTCTCTCTCAAACTGACAAATCTCTGCTAGGGACGAGTGTGCCCACTATAGACAGAACATAGGTACACCAAAAAAAAGTCTAAACTCCCAATCAGAAACATGCCATTTGCAAATGCAATATATTACACTTGTTCAGAGCATTCATTTCCGCCAAAGTATTCTGTTTTTAATGTAAAGACTTCAATTTATGTTTAAGAACAAGCAAACTATAGTACTTTGACAGCCGTTCACACTTAATTTCTTTGCATTAAACCAACAGCATTCTTTTCCACAAACATCCATTGTTAGGACAATGCTCTCAGACGGAATTTATGAGAAATGGAATTATGTTACCAAGGAGATAGCATTTACTATAATGAAGAGTAGATCCTAGAAAATGGCCCCTTTTACAGCAGCTCAGAACAGAGCCACAAAAGCAATTGATTGGTCTTGGCATTTAGTCTTATATCAGCTGTGTCATCCATAGCTTCAGGAGTGAGAACACTAATCTGAAGTGACATTTCTGTTCTGGCGGGCTTTTCTGCCCTGATGAAAGCAATTACTTCATTCCTAAATGATAATTTGCAGGAGTTTCAACCACTTTAATTGATAATTTTTTGTTCTGAGAAGTTCAATTGTGAAGTGATTAGCTGATTTGGTAAATAGAAATTTAAGGTGTGAAATGTACAAGTTGCTCCAAGGTAAAGTGCTGTTTATTGGGTGCTGCAAAATTGCTTGATAAAACTGCAGTTTCTCCATTATCATGAGGCTGGCAATTGCTTAGTTCAACATAGGAAGAAAAAAGATCAAAACACTCGTATTTCTGGTTGTAGACTTTGGGTTTAAACTGGTACATCACAGCTCACTTAATTGTTGCAGCATCAAAGTGTACATTAGTTTTAAAAGATTGTGCAGGATGGCAAGTTTGTAATCCTTAAAAACCTGCCAGGTTCCTATTATTATGTTCTAATGACTCACTTTGGAAGTAAATCCTGTTATTTAAAGGTTGCAACAAAGGTGGTTACTGGCGATAAAACATTAAATTTAATGATTAGTTCAAGCATACACAAACCTTTTCCTTGAACCACGTTTACGTACTGAAAATAAAATAAAAGAAACCTCTTCTGTCAAACAACAATCCCTAAAAAACAACCTCAGGTCTCACTGATAAAATAAAAAGCTTGGGTTAATATAAGTATTATTTTTTTTCATAAGTTTCATGTTATTTTTTACAATAATTGTTAAAGCACATTTGGCAAAATGTACTTTTGCTATCTACAAGGAAAAGAGGCTTTTTAATAGAAACTGTTCTGTGGTATTTTCCTATATAGTGAAAAAATAATGGTCATTTCATGTGTTAAATGAGAAATATAAAGCAAAAATGAAGGTCAAACTGATTTAGCACATCAAACAGTCTTTGTCAGCCAAGCTTAATATATCCTGAGTTTGTGGAACAAATGAAATTTTGCTGCTATGTTACACTTTGCTTCCAAACAACCATTACAACTGGTTTTATATATTGTGTGAGCATCAGACCATCAAACAGTGCATCTTTACTGACGTGTTGCTGCAGTGATGATCTACAGCAGCAATCTGCCATTTATATAAGGGCAAAATGTGCATCTATATTTAGTTGTGAAATTGGCCTATTATACTCTTGATGTTTACAGAGGCTAACATAAATTAATGATGACAGCTATGAGCAGTGCATTAGTTAAGCAGCGGAGTTTTTACCTTGAACTTGAAGGTTCCAGCTTTAACTTCCACCATATACTATACAGCTTTTTTCACACATTAAAGAAAGTCTTCTGAAAACGTGAATTTTTCTTGGACAGCGTTAAATGGCTTCAATTTGTGGACTATGGCATTGATTATAATGTAAGATAATGGTTTCGTTTACATTTTTGGCAAACTTTTTGCCCTGTAAGAATGGCGATATTTATGGTGTGGCAAAAATGAACGCCCCTGAAAAGTGTTTGCTCCATTGAAAGGGTCTGACTTGGCTGACTTTGAACTTAGAACATCAGATATCCCCTGTCTGATGAAAAGGACAGTTTGAAGAAGCAGTATGGCTCTCACTAGGTTATGTACTGCGCTGTTACCTGAAAGTCTCCTTATGCAGCTCATGTCGGAGCAAGTATAGATACTGTAGTAACTATAGATTCCAGTTAACTATGACCACAGATCTGACAAGTATGCAGGTGTTCAAAGGTTCACGAGTTAAAATGCTGAAGTCTTTGATGAATTTTTGATGGATGAATTTTTAATACAGGTCGACCTTTTTCCTTTGAGGCTGCATGCTAGATTAATTGATAAATAGTGAGACTGAGCAATGTTCGGATCTCCTAAGCAAACAAGTAGAAAAATCCATAAAAATCTGCCGTCTGACTTCTCAGATGTACTTAAAAAAGAAAGAAGAAGAAGGTAAAATTTAATGTGGCTTTTGATTTGCCTTCTTTACTCTTTTTTTGGAGGTTTTAGACTCACAAAAGTACTCTTCTCTCTTAAACAGCATAACTGTTTTTTATTAGTCTTGAAGTTCTTGTACTCTTAGTTCAGAAACAATCTGTGTGAAAAGGAAGTCTGTGAATAGGACAGCAGAAAAAAAGTAAAGCAAAGAAAGAGAGAAAGCATCAAGTCAAAAAGTGGTCTCAAAACAAAAGAATCTGTGTAGAAATTAGATGTAAACATTAACAGATTTTCAGTATCAATTTTTCAGAACTAATTGAATTAATCTTAGGAAGTTGGAGAGGATTTTTTTTTTCTTTGAATTCTCACATCTACAGGAACATTAGCTCTCTTGATTCATTCTTTTATACTCACTTGTATCACTAGACTGAAAAAAATATCCTGTTTCATGCATATTTGTGAGCTCTCTAGAGCATAACATTTAGAAAAACAGAATAATAACAAAAAACCTTGACAATAGGAGGCTTTAGGCTCCTGCTGCCACCAGTGATGATGCTTTACTTGCTAGATTAGACTTTTCAACTGCAGTATGTGCAATTAGGTAGTGCAGGTTACTCTGCTTTGCTTCCTCCGTGTTTCCCCCAGTCTAGATCTTTTTTTGGAGTCTGAAAATGTGCACTGCTGTTCAGATGAATATTCTCTTGGATTGAACACTGGTTTTGGGATGTGACTATTAGCGAACATTTGAAAAAACCTCGAGCATAAGAAGAGTCACATAGAAGTAAAATAAAGAAATATTCCAAATAATTGGGTCATTTAAATATCAATGCTATTCCATTCTTTGAACTTCTAATTAAGTGTAATTGTCCTGTTAGATCAGTGAAATGAAAACAGATTTTTATAGGCCAGTACATGGCCTATGGGTGGCCACCTATAGGTGGACTCGGACATTATCTTAATGAATTGCCCAGGCATTAAGAGTCAGCTTCTCTATGTATCCGTTACTATAAACAGGCTTAACTGCCGTCGTTGTTTGCACTGGTCAGCTTGAAGTCCCAGAAAAGATTCTGCTCAAGAATGTGGCTAAGTGAGGGAACAGGGAATAGATTATTCCTGTACTAGATCAGAATGTATAAATATTTGTGTTAGTTAAATTGTCATACTTATCCACTACATTGCACTGATATAAATACAGAAATTATGTAAATATGTTATTAAAAACAGGGGAAGAGATCTAAATAGAAAAATGTCCAAAGTATGACAGTACTATGTCATGTCATATTAACACAGAACAAGGTGAGAACAAGATAAGAGGATCTTTGTAGTGTCTCTCATATAGAATTGCACAAATGCACACCTGTGGACTCAGGAGCAGCATAAATTTGTTCCCTTATGTAATGCTACAACTAAACTCAATAGCAAGTAAGCATTCGTCTGTTCTTTATATTGGAAAACAATGTATACAGAAGGACATACATCATTGAAGGTCTCTTTCAGGGTGTTGATGGGGTTGGATCACTTAGCTCCAGTCCATTTTTTTTGTCACTGATTCATTGTGTGCTCTAATGTTGCACATCCTTTCCATATACCTGATTTCTGTGAAATAGATATAACATCTGTCTGACTACGGCCTTTGGACAGTTGGATAATGTTTATACTGGACCTTTTGATCCTTGAATTTAAAAGACTAGGCTAATATAAAAATATGCACACACACATATTGCTTCATTCTCTATAAAGGTTGTTATAAACATTATTAGATGTTGTTAAGTGTTTTTGTTGTACTATATCTGGTTTTGCTGCTACTAATCCATATTGTCGTTAAAGGCTTAAGAAATTTGCTAGTGGTCGATAACAGCTGAATTAACAAGTATGATATTGTTTAGTATTACAAAAAAAGTGCTCTGTTCTGGTGTACCGTTGTGCGTGTAAGGTTTCTCCTGAAATCAGGGAGGATTTCAATAGAACTATCAGAAATACTGTGCATCCTTTGTGAGAGTTTGCCATACTTCTCTGCTTGTAGTTAATGAAAATGAGCAAAAACTACGATGGCACACCGCAGATAAGCTGTTCGTTGGATGGAACCCTTTTATCTGGAACTCAGCAGCCCGTCTGTCCCTCAAACCCTGTTTTATGGCCATCACCCCCAATTCAATCTGTATTTGACGCGTACACCACACCGGTGATGTTATGTGGGGCTGAGCAGGGCATCTCCAAGAAGCATCTCCAAGAAGCCCTGCTTTGGGGGAGGTGTTGCCTGCATCGGGTTTAAGGGAATAGTGTAGGTGAAATGTAAATGCGAGCTGCCTTTCTAAAGCTGGGCAAGTCTGCGATATATCTGCTTCCAAAGCTATATTTTGAAATTGCAGACAGAAATATTTATTTGTAATCACAACCATTCCCCTGTTTTCATGCAAAACACAAACTCATGGAATTAAATTATTTCACTGATTTTTTTATTTATTTTTTTTTACTGCCCAAAATGAGACACAGAATCGAGGTATTGATATGCTGAAAAATCCTTGCTAATGTAGGTCAGTGCATCTGTTGATATGCTGTAACATGTTTGATTGCCATTAGATGCTACAAAAATTAGGAGCTGTGATTGTCCCATCTTTAAAGTGACAGATGATGATCTGTCAGACATGTGGAGGTTGTGGGTGTGCACGTAGATATGGATGCACGTATATGCTTATGAATATAAAATACATAAAATGATGTGAAATAAAATATGAAGCAGGTTAAGCTTGGAATGACCACAAGCACAATGAAATCACAAGTGAGTTATGAGTACCAATAAAACTTTTATGCAATACCATATTATCATGTCTTCTGCATCTGCTGTGTCTTCAATAGAAAATCTACTTTAGAAATGTTGTGTACACCATTTAAAAATTATATGGTAGTATTTATTGTACCCTTTCATCTGTAAAAGGCAGACACCCTTTATATCAGTCCATCTGGAAAGGCCCTAAAAAGAAAAATAATATATATTTTTTTTAGAAACCTACTGTCTAAAATAGCATTAGTTTTCTAAACATTAAATATCCTGTTTACGTGGTACTGCATCTGAGAATTATCAGGAGCTAGCAGCTGGAAACCTCTTTGTCTTCTTTAGTGGACTCTGTATATGGAAATTCTTTGAGAGGCATGTTCTTAAGGGAACACGTGAAGTTTTGCCATTGTGTGATGACATCATTCTTTGATATTGTACAGTGATGTGCTCTGATCCAATTATCTGAGCTCCTTCCCCTTCTCCACAGAAGGCAAAGAGGGAGCAATATTTATGTCCCTTGGGTATATTTCCCACTGTTACTTTCTTACTGGTATTGTGGATAGCATATGTAGATTTCCTTGTCCGTTGGGGGACCTTCTCTATCATGGAAGAGCTCTTACCTCTGTGATACTTGGTTTCTTGGTGCTTCCTGAATGTTTCTGAAATCTTAAGAAACTTGGATATAGTTTCCCACTCTTTTATTTTTCTCATTAGCGGGGAGAGCCTGTGGGTATTTCTAAGTTTTTGCAGCTTGATACTCTAGGAAGTTCATTTATGTTACCAGGAACCCCCTTTAATCCCGATGTCACATGACAGGACCCAAGATGAATTTGGCTCCTGTGTCAGCACCACTGCTTTCTGTTGTAAGCTTCACACCCCTCTCTTCTAACATCCTCTTGGGATTATTGGTGCCAGTACTTTGCTCTTTTAAGAGCATCTGATGATGAAGCTGATGTTGCCTATCAGAATCACAGGTGCTGGAGAGGATTAACAGTGATGTTTAGGTCATATCTAATGAATTCCTGCATCCTGCTGAGGAAATCACTGCTCCCAAATTAAGGACCCATTGTATCAGCATAACTGCAGTGTCCAATGCTACAGGTGTATTTCCCCAGTGGAATTACATAGAGTAGAAATTAGGACTTGTGTGCACATTTCACCAGATGTCGTTTCTAAATTTAGATTAATGCACTGATGCCAAGAGGAGAGTGCTACAAGTTACAAACTGCTTGACTTGAGTCACTTGGTGAAGCTTCCACAAATGTCAATATACCAAATGCTGGGAGGAAAAAAGTGTTATTGATAATACTGTTTTTCAGGAGTTTCTTTCATATGCCTATTATGTCAGCTCCCCATCCCTTGCGCTTTGGGATTTTTTTTTTTTTATTGTAAAAGTTTGAATACACGTAGGTGACTTTCAAAGGATGCTGTTTACTTACACAGGTAACCTCACTTTTCGGCTTAACTGGCTTCCACTGCAAACTGTTAACTATCCAGTAATGCATTATGTAAGTTTACATTACAGTATATTATTCAGTTTCAGCAATCTCCTGAAGCCTGTACAGGACTTGTAAACTGTGGATTCGGTCTTTGCTAAGGAATATTCTATCACCATTTAGTTTCTAACTTTTTCCGATTTCAAAAGTTGCTGCGATCTGAAATGTTTCTTACTTGTTTTACTAGGGATGTCCAAAAAGCCCCCTTCTTATGTAAGGGTATAATTAAGTGCTTTGGAAAGAAGGTGTGAACCTCTTGGTGAAGACTTTCAGAATAGATCTGGAATCTCAGCTCTTCTGGATTCCTCAAACTTGATCTGGGGACTTGATGTCCTCAGGCTTGGCTTCTGGAGGAAAAAAAAAAAAGTGTAGTAAAAAAAAGGTAGTAAAGGCCATCCCTTGGGCCATGAAAATGAGCTTTCATTTGTGAGCAATTGGGCAGTGACACTTGCCTGCCTCTCCCTTGTTAGCATTGTAGGTTTTTAACTTGTACATCTTATCTTACTTCATTGAAATTAATTGGACAGTTCACACCTCACAGAACTTCCAGGTTTCTGTGTATACACAAAATATTTCTATCAGCTATATTTAATGCATATTTTAAGGGATTTTACACATCTTTGATGGTAGATTTTCAAATTTTGTATCGGACACAGATGCATCCGCAACGAGCATTGTGAAATCTTATTTTTCAGGTACTTTTCTTCTAGAATCTAACTTACAAATCTAGCTGCTAGTGGTCTACGTAGAGTTCAAAAAGGCAAGTATGTCCTTCAGGGTGGGACTCAGTAGGGCGGTATATCTTTACCTGTGGGTAAGGGCATGCCGTTTCCTCCCATGTCTTTATCTCACCATCCCTGTTTCTTAGCCAGGTTTTTTAAATGTAATTGCTATTAGTATAGAATTGTGTAGGGAATATAATTTGTTAAGCATTCTCAAGGAAGTGTGATGGAAGGATTTAATTTGTGTTTTAGGGGCCCAGCTGATCTGCCCTTTCAAGTCTGAGGTGGCAGAGACAGCCATGAAAATGCAGGTGGTTAAGAATATTAAAATAAGAGAACCTCTGTAGTTTAAATTATTTGCAAATTAGAAAGATAGGTAAATAGAGGTCTCAGTATTAGAGAGGTATTAGATCTGTGTGCCTAAATTCTTTATGATTTATGATATTTTTTTATTGATAAAATCCGAGATGTCAGGAAGGGTTACGGAAGCTTGAGAGAAGCATTTGCTGTTCCATTATACACTCGCTGATTTCTGTCTGTATTGTAAACCAATGACTAGCTAATGGAACTGTGGCTGTAACTTCATCAAATTTATAAGTAAAGAGATGAAGCAAAGCAAAGATAGAGTCTTTGTGAGGGATGAGACTCACTTTATGCGGTGACTGGCAGACACCAGCCCCAGCATCAGCACCAACCTCAGCGTACCAAGGTGGAGGAGGTATGGTCAAGCTTATCGTATCCTGAGTCAAACATGCTGCTCTGTCTCAATTTCTTTCCTTTTTTTTTTTTTTTAAGACCTCTCCTTAAAAACAGAAGAGGCAACATCTATTCTTTGTATTATCTATACATTGACTCCTGATCTTTTGGGGACATATTGTACAATTTATTTTTCTGCCCTAAACCACACAATTAAAAAAGTCTCTTTTCCCTTGCCAAGCTGTAGTATTCTATATTGAAACCAACTGAAACTTCATTTTCCTTTGAGTTTCAGGGAAAGATGAGGAGAAGACCCCAGTGGTTACCTGCTGTCATCACAATGTGCATTTTTTACACCAATTAAACAAACAGCTCAGGAGTAAAATTTGAGTTACCTCTAGGTGTTGCATATGGGCGGTAGCAAGTGATACCTTGATGTAAGAGGACTAAATGAGTGTCTTTGCATTTCCACCTGCTCAGTGTAAAGCAGAAAGTCCTATCTGACCAAAAATTGTCAGTCTGACACGTGTGTGGTAGTCAATTACAATCAGAAATGTGAAGCACATAACTGTATTAACTGCTTGCTCACCCTCTGACAAAGGCTGCTGTTCCCACAGCAAGGACAGATGGACAACTCATAAAAAGTAACTTCATGAACTCCAGGAAGTTTTACATTATTACGCCAGACTTAAAGTTCTGTGGCTCCGAAGCTGCTGTACAACCTCTTTGCTCATCTTGGCTGCACTGCAACCCCTGTCAGAGATGGCACACATCTCAGTCATGTGCTTGTGACATTCCTTTCCTAGGACTCAGAATTTGGCACAAATTTAGACAAAATTGGGTTACAGTGGGTCCTGGGAAGCAATGGCATCTATGCAGATAAACCCCACGTGTACACAGCATTCGTGGGAATCTTTTCTTGTGACTAGCAGCAGAAAAAGGAAGGGCAGGCAAAGAAGAAAGTGGCTGAAATGCATTAGGAGTAGTTACTTAACGTGTTGGCTACCACTGAAACTCAAATATTATCATTAGTTTTAATCATTCAAAGACTGGAGTACCATTAAATGTATCCTGAAGTCTGTACACCCATACAAAACAGCATTTTGAAAATACAGTAATCTGTATAGAAGACCAGAGTGAAAAAGCAAATTGGTTAAATGTGACAGAGCACTAATATTGATGAATGTCCTACTTTGTTTATTTTCTTTCAGTTTACAAGCTTTGAGGAAGGAAAAGTCCCGAGATGCTGCTCGCTCTCGCCGGGGAAAGGAGAATTTTGAATTCTATGAGTTGGCAAAGTTGTTGCCGCTGCCTGCAGCCATTACCAGCCAGCTTGACAAGGCATCCATCATCCGACTTACAATTAGCTATCTGAAAATGAGGGACTTTGCTAATCAAGGCGATCCTCCGTGGAACTTGAGAATGGAAGGACCTCCACCTAATACATCAGTAAAAGGTATGGAGTAAATATGTTGTACAGTATCGAATATGGCAGCCTTTAGTAACCTCTAAATTGAAATTTTTACCATCATCCTTTCTTCTTTCCCTGCATATCAAATCCTTTAAAGGGATACAAATGTGGAAATCTGAGGTCTGCATGAGAAAGACACCATGTGAAGGTGAAATAAACCTCTTATTTTATTTATTTTTTATTTAACAACGAACCTATTGATGTAACTATTACAGTTGTAAGTCTTCCGGGTGACGTAGGCTAAATTGTTTAAAGTTATTTAGCAGTGATTATGTTGCTTTGCTTTAGTACTTTGTATAAGGATGTGTTTGAGAGGAGCATGGCATTATTCCTTGATTTGAGGACTCAGTCTCTTAACTCTCTGGCTAAACCTTAAAGGCAGAATCATGTATTTCTGGAGCTCGAGAGCATCACACTCAAATTTTTAAATCTTCAGGTTAGAGACTAGGATTTTATTTATCATCTTGTAATGTGTACAGAAATTATTTTGACTTCTGAGCCAGTAGGCATCTATCAACATTTCAGCCAAAATAGGCTGTTTTCAATATTAAACACCCTCTTTTCATGCTCAAACAAGCAGTTGGGCAGCAAAATCAATGTTTTAGACATGAGTTGCCACAAAAGTCAGGTAATAGAGGGGTCAGACAGTTATTTTAGAGGCTGGCTGCACGTTGGTCCTCAAGAGTGTTTCAAATTACTTGTGTACACTGGACATTGTTTTGTAACTTTTTTTTTAATCGTGCTACTTATGTAGATGAGTGCAATCTTGCTGTCCAATAAGTATTTCGAATTAGGGAGCAAGCTGCATTAACAGAACTCAAAGTTACCAAACCCTGGGAATTGTGGTTGTCCTGGCTTTGGCAATGCAGAAAACTACCCGGTTTTATTTTAGCTACCGATTGCATATTTTGGAGGTAACATAGTTTGGACAGAGGCATATGAGATTTGAGCACTTAAGTTTTTTTTGCCACACGTTATGAAACTTAAACTCTTAATCCACACTAAACTAGATAGACTGTATAGCATGAGACAAAAGAAAAAGCCATCTTTAAGGGTGGAGGGAAGAGGGGGAAATAGAATCTTGTTTATTGGCCCACAACTGCCTGTTACTGGTATTGATGGTGCATAGGGCTTTTACCTGCTCTTCCATTTAAACAAAATAACATTTGGTAAGGAAAGTTATAACTTTCAATAGACAGAGGTAGACATGGAGGGCAAAAACCAAAGGACTTTCAGGCTGATGATTTAGTACATCATAGGACATATTTGCATCGTTTCATGTATATAATTTATATTATCCACCAGATCATATATAATTTTCATGGAAAAAAAAAGGTAATAATTACATCATCCAGAGCATGAGTATAACATGGTTCGTCAGGCTTCTGATATAATATGCAAATGTTCCTCATTTTTTCAGGATGAGAGTTTATTCTCAGGCAATTAAACAGTGTTTCAGGGTGGATGTAGAGTGGACTCTGCTGTACGATCTATGATCTGTCTCTTAAAATAAATCCTCCCAAAATTCCTGTAGCTAACAGACATACAGTGGCTTCTACAAGCTGTCCTGTATTATGGAAAGTCTGATTTCTGCAGATCTCTGTGTATGTTTTCAGAGTATCTGGGATCTGTTTTTCATTATCCTCCAGCAGAATATATACCCGAAAGGTGAAGCTTCCTTTTTGTTCAAAGATTCTAATGAAGAATTTTAGGGGAGAATGAAACAACAGCATAAATAGTCTTCCTAGATTAACATGTTTCTCCCTATGAAAAACCTAGGTAAACGTTTAATGTCTTTTCACCCTATCTGATATAATAATCCTGCTCTACCACCCATCCAGTGATACGGTTCTCATTCCTCTGGGCATAAGAGGTGTGGGAGAGCTGGGGAAGGATTTTTGCCTTTTTTTTTTTTTTTTGTATTTCCCCTCTCCCTGTTTGATTATTTAGCTTTATACTAACTAGGATTATATTATTTATGTGTTAGGACACTGAAATAATGCTTGATGAAACAGTGTTTCATTGTATAAGAATTCCCCGTAAGCAGGTTTAACTGTATAATACAGGTATATTTTATTACTTCACCAGTTCTCCTTACATAGAAACCTGTTAACACATTCTGATCAAACATTCATGAAATTACATCAAAAGAAATTCATTTTCATTTATTAAGGTCGCTTTTTGCTGCCCTTGAAGAAGTTCATATGGATAAACAAGCTCACATAAATAGCTTGCAGCTTCATGTGAAGTATAGTTGATAATCCTACAATAAAACACTCGACATTATATTTTGTGCGTGCCCAAGCAATCTTCTGAATAGACTTAAAGGTATTTGGAAAATTATATGAGATGTACTTACGTTGTGTAGGCAACTGCTTTTTTTTTTTTTTCTCTTCCCCCAAATGTGTTGGTCTGCTAGTGTTAATAATTAAATTTCAAAGCTTAATTTTAAATTTGTCCCCCAGTACTATACGGCAATTTAATAATTTTAATTTAGTATTTCAGGAATGTCCTTTACTCTGCCCTGTATTTATCACAGCTTTTCTTAAAAGTCTATAAAGGCTGATGAGTTTGTTTTCTTATGCCTGTTGTGTAGCGATCACTACAAGTTGTGCTTGCAAATGAACACTCAGGTAACTCCATATAATATTTTCAGAGTCAATTACTTCATGGAAATATCTTGAGCAATTGGAAAGTAACAGATAGTCTTCTCCATTATTTTAGAAATATCTGTATTGTTATAATACAGATCAAATCTACAATGAACATTATGCATTATTCAAGAAATGACCAGGCACTCTCAGCAGTGTTTCAGCTAAATAACTGATGATTGTAACCTTTAAAGAAATCTCATTGTGGTGACTATTGGTAAATCATTTCTCCATTCATAGTAATCTTTATTTAGAGGCTATCTAGAAACCATTATATCTTTTATTAATCTTAAAAGCAATAGCCAATGATTTGACATTTGCTAAAAATGGATAAATTTTCCATCTTCTAATACAGCAGACTTCAGTCAATTTTTTTGGTGTGCATTGTCTAAGGCTTTCTGTATGTAGGAAGTATTAGTCCTTGTAAACAAATCCACACACGACATGCAGCAGATGAGTTTAAAGATTACAGTTCCTAAAGACCAGGACATTATTCTCATATAGCAGAAAATAATCAAAAAGTTATTTAGAGTCAGTAGGAATAAAATTTTTATTCTTTGCATACTACACACAATATGTTATTCATAACAGTACTATCCTCCTGTTTCCATCCTTCCAAAAGTCTTTGTTTGACTGCCAGTATTTAAGGGGTATGTTCTGAGGAGAGCAGTAAATGAGCTGCTGATGATTTTTTTGCACTCAAAGGTGAGTTTCCTGAAAGTTCTGATCTGAGAATGGAAGTATTTTTATTCTATATACTGTGTGTTCAGCCAGTAAGTGGTGCTTTACATGGCATGGCACTTGAAGTTTTCTTGGGCGTTCTGATTGCTGACCCATACCAGGCCCTGTAGTCCTTTTCCAACATCAGTCTTTTGTGAGAACCTTTATATTTTGGAATATTATCTTCAAATGATTGACTCCAAATTTCTTTATATTTTTAGCACAATCTGTTACTGAAAGTGTTCAGAGATCATGCAGCTTTTTATGTTCTTCTCTGCTATGTTGTAGATGTTTTTACCAAGCCATAATTTCTCTCTCTTTTCCAAGCAAAGACAGGAAGGGAGAGGAGGAGTGTGAGAACATCACATTGTGGAGTTCACTGGTGTGTTGACTATGTTTGGCTGATGTGAAGTCATGCCATGTATTTCCTTTTTGGGCAATCTTTGGTACTGACTTGGGACCACCATCACTATAAAAAGAAGGCTCGTGTCTCTGTCTTAAACAGAGTTTCCAGCATTTCCCATTTCTGTTTCTTTTGAAGCAGCAATTACACGCAGTAGTCTGTGTCTAATTTTGCAAACCCTTGTCCTGGAAATTTGCCATGATGACGTCAAAATAGTTTTTAGATTTTTATTCTTTTTTAGTTGAAGTGAGGTGTTCATTTCTCTTTGGAGATCCAAATGTTTGTGCAAGGTCATGAGTCTACGTAGTAGCAACTTTGGCCACGTCTTTTGTTTGAATGAGCAAAAGTAATTGTGGGTTTATCCACAATCTCAAGTTTTAAGTGGGTTTATCATGAGGTGGTTTTTTTAAGCCAAGTTTTTTACTTTTTACGTTATTATCAGTAAAATAATCTTACTTGTCTTCTGCTGTAAGGGAAAACGTGAATGAGAGATTCTAGTTGAGGAGTGAAAAGGACTTCAGTAGATAGCATTGATAGGTTGTGTGAAGAATGTTGCTTTTAGTTTAGCCACCTCTACTTTTAGTGTTACATGTTCTGCAATTAGGTAGTTTTACACAGCTGTGTTCTGGAATCAATATATATCAGTATGAAAAGAAATCAGACACTGTCAAAAGTATTTGTGGTGAGCTCAATTTTTTCCTTTCAAAATTGTTCTGTCAGATGTAACTAAATATGACTGATATGTTGCTTGCAATAAAGCATTTCATAGTACTTTGTTTCTGCATTGGTAATGAAATAAATAAAGTTTTGATAATCACAAGAAAAACTATGCTTTAAAACTATTACACCTGTTTCCTTCAAACTAGCATGTTTTTCAAAGGATCCATTCTCAACATAAAGTATGTAAGTATAGATTGAAAATGAACTTGATGTCTTATCATACTATGGAACTTGGGGTTGAGGAAATAAGTCCAGCACTTTGAATTTTCTGTGAAAGAAAATAAGCAATAATGATAATTGGAAAGTATCGTAATTGTTATCCCAAATGTCAAGTGGGATTACTTCCATTAATTTAAATACCCTTTTCTAATAATTTTTATGCTGGATATGTATGCATTTTTAAGAGATAAATAAATGATTCTCTTCTAAATGATCTCATTGTGGAAACCCTTTAAATAACATTACCGGTTGTTAGCCTTTTATATTTTAAACTGAGTGGAGTGTTGTCTTTTGAGCAGGAGATGCAAGATAGTACAAGCCTTTCCCTACCAAATCACACCAGCCTTCCACTAAGACCAGCCTTCTCTTCTGAACCACCACACAATTCTGTCTCAGGGAAAATTGTCTATAGGGGCGAAGAAACACAAGTTACATTCTTCCTCAGTGTTTGTGGCCTAAGACATTGTTTTTCACTGTTAGACGTGAAAAGGTCAATCAGATGAAAAAAAACCCACAGTCCTCGGGAAACCCAGACTTTGCAGGTAACAGAGAAAGTCTGGAGGAAGCAAGACTTTCCCTTGGTTGATGAGGAGCAAGTTAGAGATCACTTAGACAAACTAGATATCCACAAATCCATGGGGACTGATGGGATGCACCCTTGAGTGCTGAGGGAGCTGGGGGAAGTCATTGCTGGGCCCCTCTCCATCATCTTTGAAAGGTCCTGGAGGACAGGTGAGGTGCCTGAGGACTGGAGGATAGCCAATGTCACTCCAGTCTTCAAAAGGGGTAAGAAGGATGAC
Source organism: Ibidorhyncha struthersii (assembly GCA_013398815.1). NCBI lineage: Eukaryota > Metazoa > Chordata > Aves > Charadriiformes > Charadriidae > Ibidorhyncha > Ibidorhyncha struthersii. Next base: position 190,886 of record VZSZ01004110.1, read on the forward strand.
CCGGGAAACTACAGGCCGGTCAGCCTCACCTCCATCCCTGGAAAGATGATGGAGCAGCTTGTGCTGGGTATCATCTCAAAGCACCTGGATGAAAAGAAGGTTATCAGAAGTAGTCAACATGGATTCACTAAGGGGAAGTCGTGTCTGACTAATCTGATAGCATTCTATGATGAGGTCACTAGATGGGTGGATGAGGGGAGGGCAGTGGATG
>VZSZ01004110.1:191945-312114 GCA_013398815.1 Ibidorhyncha struthersii
CCTGTGCAACCTGTTGTAGGTGACCCTGCTCTGGCGGGGGGGTTGGACTAGATGATCTCCAGAGGTCCCTTCCAACCCTGACTATTCTGTGATTCTGTGGTTCTGTGAATTGTCAGTATTGCTTGTTACAAAAAAGGTCTCCAAATCTGGCCATCCTGCTTTATGTGGAACTTCTGCTTTTGTGCTGGAGAATTCTTGATAGCCCTGTAATTTATTTCTCCCTTCTTGCAGGCGTTATTCTTATGGGAATCTGATTCCTGTTTATGTGCAGGCCACTATAAAGTGCTCTGACTGTGTACCAGTATCAAACACTGACTGTAAACATAATGTCTATCCATTGTAAACCTGTTTGTGGCCATAGGGGCAGTGCAGCCGTAGGAGCAGGTAGCTTAGTCATCGACCTATTATGAAAGTTAGAGACAATTAGGTGGTGTTTGAATGTAGGAAATGAGTGCTGGAAATTGCAGACAGTCAGTGGTAAAACATTAATGTTCTTTGTGAGAATTATTGATGGTTTTCTAGGATGAAAGATATGGAACCCAAAATGAGGTAGCTCTGTTTGAATCTCATTGTGATAGATAAGATGAATTGAATAGTGGACTTGGAGTTGGTGGTTGCCTAGTGACAAGTGATCATGACCTGATTGCTTTCAATCTTTGCAAATGGAGGAGGGTGCCAACCAATATATTCAGTGCTTTTGAGGGACTAATTGCTTAATGGGGTAACTTATGTGTGAAATTGACTGTGAGGAAAAAATTTTGATGGAAAAGTTAGAATAAAAGTCGACTAGAAATCTTAAAAAAAAAATGTATGAAATGATGGTTTCCTGTGCACCTGAAAATTATAAAGCTGTGTCCTTCTTCAGAATGGAAGTGAAATCAATAATTTGAAAAAAAAATCTGGATGTGTACTTATGTAAAACTTTGGGAATAAAAGGGAAATATATAGCAATTAAGATAAACCGGAATGTCTGAGGTGCAGAAAGTTCACAAAGATAAACAGAGACATTTAAGGAAACATACCAATTGCTCTTTCATTTTTCTAATCCTGCTGTATTACGTGTATTAGAAATGGGAAGAACTCTGGCAGTGGTATAGGCTCGTTAGCAGTTAAGGTATAGTAAAACTTCTGCTGATGCAGTAAAGGCAGGTGAGCTTGATGCAAGTGCTTGCCTGTACAAAATCCGTTCTACAGGTCTTTACAGTTCAGGTTACTGTTAACGGCAGTGTTCAGGGAGCATATGCAATCATATTCATCAACAATACTAAACCTGGGGAGGAGAATTCTGCTGTCAGTGTTCATAGTTTGGTGGGCTTGGCAGTGTTAGGTTTAGGTTTACAGTTGGACTTGATGATCCTAAAGGTCTTTTCCAACCTAAATGATTGTATGATTCTATATCATATCCTCTTGATCAAAATGGCATTATTATAGCTTGTTGTGGGTTTTGTTGTCTTGTTTGTTCCTGCTTGCTTCTCCCTCAGGCTCCTCATGCAAAAGCATTTTGCCACGGGAATCCAAATGCTGGAGTCCCAAGCATGAGGCTCCAAGAACTGCCTGTTTTTGTTAGAGTCATACAGGATGAATGTTATCTCTGTCTTTTCTGCTGGGGAAACAAGAGATCTTTCTTTAGTGGCTGAATCAAACTTTAAAAGTACTTGAAAAACAAAAGGGTATAATTCTTAGATGTGCCAAAAAAAGCCAATCTTCCCAGTAGAGCGGGGAAACCCCTGACATTTCAGTAATATGCACTGACATCGCCCCACTGTCGTTGCCGCAGTTCTGTGTTGCTTTGATAGGTTACCTGCCATGGTACAAGCAAGGGACTCTGAAACTCTTGGGCATCATCATCTTGAATCCCAGCTTGCAGTGTTTCTCAGATGTTCCAGAACTGTTGAATAAATTGTCTTTTATGTGTTCTTCAGATAGGTATCTGGTTACCTCTGGTACCAGCCTGATACAATTTTCAGCATCATCCATTTTTTGCAGTGCTGGTGTTGTGAAGTTTGCAGTACTGAGCTGTCTTAGCCTCAAAGTGGTTGTAGGCAAAATATTGGGAAAATTCCTCCACTAAAGGGCTAAAAGTAAGATCGTATATTTTTTCAACAAACATGGATAAATGGAAAGTAATTCTTCTGACACAAACCCAGCTTAACTCTCTGAAATTGCAAGTCCAGTTAACCAGGATATGCATTGTATACTGAAGTATTTGTATGGCATTTGACTTACCAGTGCATAAGAATTATGGTTTTAAAATACTGGAAGAACATTATATTGGCAGAATCAAGCTAAACGCATTAACTGTATAACTGATTGATCTTGGAAAGAAGATCGAAGCAAAAGTTACTATTAAGAAAGGAGTTTCTGTGGTTTTCTGTAGAAACCACTCGGGGCATGATCATCAATGAACTGGGAGTAAACGTGGCATAAGTGCTGATTTAAAACTTGCAAATTACAACGATGTTTGAATCATAGATAATTTGTGCAACTTAGTAAGTCAAACCTCCTAAAATGTATTTATTTCAATATAATGAAATTGAATTAATAATAATAATAATCACCTTCATTTTTTATCTTTGCTGTCATAAACTCCAGGCTACTGGCTGTTGCTTTGTAGTTAATTTTGTTACAAGACTTAGGAGGTTCTGGCTTTTTTGTGATGGGAAGAGCATTTCAAGTTCAGCTCTCCTTTTTTGCATGAACAAAGGCATAAAAAGAACCTGCCTGATCCTTCTAGTTCTGCTAGCAGAAATGATACAATGATTTAGTTTCTCATGGTGCTTTATTTGTATCGTAAAAAGTCCTATCCATCACTTCTGTGGAGACACAAAACATTTACTGCTGGTAACAAATTAATACTCTTTCTAAAATGTTGTCAATCAGATGTCAGTCCCCAGAAGAGTTGTTTATTGCTAGAACTCCACCTTACAACTTAACAATTAAATAGGAAAACAACCAAACAGTAAGTGTTTTTAAAAGCAAAGAAATAGAACAGGTAACTTTAATGTCTTTTCCTCTCACTCCCAGCCACTGCTGTATTTCTATTCTGTTACACTGCCATTCATCTTCCTTTTTCTCTTCTTGTGCTGTTACACTGACTTGGTCATTTTTGCGTTTTCATTATTTTCTGTTAATACAGTTTATTTTTTTAGCCATTCTTTTTTTTTTTGAGTCCTTAGCTAGAACATGGAATATGCATAATGTCTTCCTCTTGTACTCACCTTCCAGTGTTGACTCTCTCCTTTTCACAGTCCTGTATTTTTCTCTGTGTTTGTATTCTCAGTGCAGTCTTGGTAATGAAAACAACCTGGTGAAGAATATTAATATTCAAAAGAAACCCCAAAAAGTTTTTAGTTTTGTACTTCATTCTTCCTTTAGTGTGCATGTCTTTCTGTGTACAGTAATCCTCACTGTGTCATTCAAAATTCACTCCTGAGTTGAGAACATACCTTCCTCATTCCAGCTAAAAGGTGGTGGGTGTTGTCATTATAATTCATGGCTGAGAACATTGACAGTATTGGCTGAGTGGGTTGTGCAAGAGCATGGGCTTCACACTTGCAGGGGTAAGTATGTCAGGAGGAAAATAGTATTGACCGTTGCATTGGCTCCAACCTTGGCAATGATCATAAAATAAGTCAGGGAAAACTTTGAAATGAAAAGCAAGTTAATTTCTTGTTGTTATGTAATGATATGAATGTTCATCCAGTAGAAATTTCTATGTAAAAGTCAGTGTCACAACAGTCCACTTTTCCAAAGCTCTTAATAAAATGTTTCCATATGATTTTTACATTCATGTTTTATGTTGCATGGGTTAGCTCCAGGTGGTCTTTTTTAGAAGCATGAATATCTTAAATTATATGTGCAGTCTACATAACTTTTTCAAATAACGCACACGATGGGGTTAGCCAATTACAGATGTGCAATAAATCCTGTGTGCCAAAAGTGCTTGTTCTGCTTTTTGCTTTTAGTAATCAAAACCAGACAAAAAGTAATCATTGCTGTAGTTTTTGATATGTAAAATGAAAAAAGGCTGTTGCTATCTGGAGATTGCAGTATCTGATAGAACTTTTGTTTGTCTTTTTATTTGTCCTTTTCTGAACAGAAGAAATGTCTTTGCTACAAACAGTGGTTTGGGCAGAGCCCCAGTGAAGCTTAATATTGTAGTGCTCCATATTGCAAATGAAAGTAGTTGAGGAATTGGATCTTCTGGTTGGATTTAGTAGTTTCGGTATAGCTATCACACCTTAGTCTCCTCAGCTGAGCAGAGAATGTAAGGACATACTCAAAGTCCTGCTAAATTCAATAGAGCTTAGCCTTTGTTTCTTCTAGTAATGTAGTTTATTGGTTTTCTGGGTCACCTGAGCTTCTACCATATATCTCCAGTTCAATGACTGCTTCTTTTAGACCTTGTTGAGTGTTGTGAAGACAATAAATACAACTGTATGAAGAGCTAAAGAAATAGCTTTAACCAACTGATCGTGAATGTAGCACAGACATTAAAAAAAAAAAAAAAAAAANGAGAGAAAACCCTGGACAGGGAGTTGTGTCTTCATTAGTAAGTAAACATGAGGGAATAAAGCAGTGTAACTGAATGGGCTTTTATAATATTTGTTTTACCAAGAGTTACATTGCTCTATATTACAAGTAAAAAGTTACAACTCAAAAAAAACACACCAACTTTTTTTTTTTTTTTAATGGAAAGAGCAAATCTATGTTTCCCATCTCATATGTTTGCAGTTATATATTTACTAGTGTTTTCCAAAGTGACTATATCAATATTTGGAGTAAATAATAGTCAGAACCCTGGAAGTGAAGTTTGAAGTATATGGATTTAACAATAATTCTTATTTTTATGTAACAGTTATATTAGAAACCTGTGGTCAACAGAGCAAGATTTAGATACTGAAAGTAGACCCAGCAATTTTAAAAACCAAAATGCAATGATTTTATACCCATATAATATGCAAGTATAACCACATTCTGACCAAAGTTTGACCACAATATCAACGCAGCTTAATTTCTGCAACTGTTCTCTTTGAAGCCAGAGGAAGGAAATGGAGTTTCCACCAAATCCCTATGCTCTTGTGGTCTCCCATTTCAATCAGGGATATAAAGTAGAATACAATGAATCCATAGTAAAGACTTTCCCAGGACATTAGAGAGATCAGTAAAAACTGTTTTCATTAGCTGTCTGTAATTAAAGAACACCCTTCATAGAGAGCTTACAATTCAGAGAATGTGTAAGCCTCTATATCTATCCGAGATTGCGAGCAAAATAAGAATCTCCACACAGTTAGGGACTTAGGTGTTGTTTTAAAATATTGAGCTCCCTTAAGAAACATCTTTTCTGTTTATTTGCTAGCTTTCAAGCCAAGGTGAATATTTTTATTTTTCATTTCAAAGGTTTTACTCATACTGTGATTTCTGTTCCCAAGGAAGGAAGGAAAGGCAAATCCTTAATATACTACTTAACTCCAGTTGTGCCACAGTCCTCCTCATAAATGGAGCTGTTAGAAAACACTTACCTTAATTTCAGTGCTTGGGCACGTCACTCCCTATAATTCTTACTTACAGCGTTAGGTGAGTGCATCTGCACAAGCATGTGTGTGTTGTCACTTTGCATTCTACTTGTATCATATAAAAATTGTTTTTGCTTTCCTTTGCATGGGGTGGTACCACATGCAAGTACAAAATTCCATGTGTTGTTTCATCATCTGGAGAGTCATTAAGTGCATATTCATAATCATAAAAGGAAGAGGGAGAAATATTTTTGTTCACATTTTAATACATGTAGACAATTCCCAAACATTACCTTTAGCAAGCAGAACAATATTGACATTATCTCAGTTCAGATTTTATAGAAAACCACAGTTGTGTAAAGGGTTAGAAAAAATTAGGAGCTGTTTTCTTGTTTGCTTTTTTAAGTACATATGACATTTCTATAACTATCAGAGCTACTCTACATTTATATATCCCCTTTCAAATTTGAATTGCTGTGTATGCCAGCTGTTTCTCATCCTCTTGATGAAGCAGAACAGTGCTGATAATGCTAATAGAGAAATTGAGGCATACACAGATTTAGGGCTAGCTTTTCAGAAGAGCACAGCACCCCAACTGGGGCCAGATTTCAAAAGATCTCTGATCCTATTCAGCAACAAAATAAATAGCCAGATTTTCAAAAGATTTCAGCACTTTGGTAATCTGATCATAAGAAGCAGCTGCTGAGCACATTTGCAAAACGAGCCAAGAGTGACTCGTGCAATTTCACATGAGAGGGAATAGAGCCCTCTTCCCATGTCCCAGGACTAAGAGTCCAGTTCTTCAGCAGTAATGCTATCTTCAGGTCCTTTGCAAGAATACTGTATTTAATGAGCTTTTCATTAGGAAATTGAACCCGTATCTGTGAGGAGATGGTTTTCTGAAGAACATTAAGATTTACACTCAGCGTAGATAATGAAGCAATCAAATAGGAGGAATATTGCTAATCCATTTTATATCGAATCTTTGTGTTATATTGTCTTAATTAGGTATATCTTATAAAAAGAACAAGTCCTTTCAGTAATTTTTAAAGATTTCATACTCCATTGCTAATCTTTCAAGTGTCACAAGAAAAATACTCAAGTAACTAGGTATTCTAAAAAAAATCTACGGTAGCCTGTAGCAAGTATATTTTATGGCAAGTCCAGGTGTGATTTTCTGTGGGCTTCCACCCTCATACCACATTCTGAGGGCATAATGTTTATTTTTGTTTACGTCTTAAATGTTTCTTTCTGTCCCTTACTGGAGATGATGAAATGGGGTGTTAAGTTTTCTTTTTCTGAAGAAAAATATTTTGGTTGTCTACTTAATACTTTAGCACACTATTTTCTCTTTATCCTTATATGTCAGGCTGTTTCTGCTTATTTTGTGCATAAACAGTTACTCTTCTTGTCTTGCTCTCTGTAGTTTCTATCTCTGTGCTCCTTTTTTTTTTTTTGCTGTTCTTTTGCTCCAACATCCTATCCTGGAGACTTAAAGGGCAACATACATTTTGCTTTTGTAATTGGTTTCTTCAACAGCCTCATGGAGGCTGTTGATTCTCCAACAATCTCATTAAACATAAAGGAACTGTATCCTTCATATAGAGAGCTATGTTCAGAGGCCATTTGGCAGCCTTGAGACTAAAAGCTCCAACATTTTACAAAGTCTGTGTATTGACTCACCCATCACTAGCTTGGAGTCAGCCCAACAGATGTTCCTTGGGTAGAAGCATCAGGCAAAGCTGCTGCTCAAACAGCTTTCCAGTATGTGCTTACTGGCAGGTTTGATGTAACTTGGTCTCCAGCAGTGATGATGCCAGACAGTGAACGTGGCATGGGATGATCTTTGAAGGTGCCTGTATCTGTCCCGAAAGCATTCTTATTTCACCTGCCAAATGGGAAGATGAATTTTGGAGACAGCTTCTGTTCAGTCTGAACTGAACTGCATATAAAGGATAGATACAATGGTCATGAGATGATTGGTCCTTGAAGTGCAGAGCACTTGCAGAACTGTTATGTTGAGGTACAATGTTGAGCAGCTGTGATAAGCATCCGGTCTGACTTCTTGCAGACCCCAGACAGAGAACCTCATCCAGTATTTTCTACATCGGTTTGAGATACAGGTTTATCTCTTTGGAAAGTATCTAATGTTGATGTAAAGCATTTAAATGATAAAGAATCAACTACATCCCTGGGCAGATTGTTCCAATGGTTAATTACTGTCACTGTGAAAAAAGTGTGCCTCATTTGTAGTCTTATTTCAGCTTCAGCTTCCAAACACTGGATCTTGTTATGCCTTTTTCACTAGATTAATGAGCTGCCTACTGTCAGAAATCTCTTCCACATGTAGGTATTGTGATCCTCTTAACCTTCTTTTCAGTAACTAAATAAATTGAGCTTTCTTAGTCTTTCACTATAGGGAATGACTTTCAGAAGTCTAATCACTCTTGTAGCTCTTACTTGAGTCCTATCCAATTTTCTAACATATTTTCAGAATGGAGGAAACCACAGCTGAACACAATATTTCAGTAACAGTGTCATAAAAGCCTAAAGTAAAAAATGCAATATCTATTCCAGTGTGATATTCTCTGGTTTATCCTGGTGACATATGTTTGATATGCACTTTGTAATATGAATGGCTATTTTTTTTTATTTTGGGAATTAACCTGAATTTCTCTCATTGTGGTGGTTCTGGATTCCTTTTGCTGGTAAGGACTGAACAACATCAAGAGGTAAATTCTTGGGAATAATTGTGAATACTGAAGGTTACCCTTGCTTGTATTTTGTTACAATGGCATTAACTATTTCAGTAGGAATAGGCTGTGGGTAGAGAGAACTGACCAGAGAGAGCAGGCACCACAAGGTGAGATTGGGGAAGTAATCTTCTGGGGAAAGTGGCTTTCACAGTTAGGATACTGAATGGGCCAGGATAGGTACAAGTGTGGTGGTAGCATCTCTGGAAACAAACATCTGTCCAGGGTTGTTCAAAGAGTTCCTTGTGCCACCTTCCAGTTTGATACCTGTCTTACCTGACACACCAATGCAAGTTGTCTGAATATCAGTTTCATATTTGGACAAGTGAAACCAGAGCACAGCCAAAGTGAGCTCAGCAAATCCTTCCTAAGCATGCACAAGAGGTTCCCTTCCACCCAGACCTGCCTCAAGGTCACCTCTGCACGCATGCACACACGCACACACACACACACACAGAATCACAGTCTTAGTACTGTGGTGCACAGAAGTTAGGGCTCTGCAAGGAAAAGGAACTCACTTTCTAAGACCGCTTTTTAACTGGAGCCAGAATCTGTATGGAAATAGGAAGAAAAAACCTCCTCTTGAACCCAGACTTCCCTTGGTTCAAAATTAGAGTTAAGTGGACTCAAGACTATCTGTGTCATTTGAGTTCAGCTGCCTCTAGTATTTCCAAGTAATGAAAAGACATGAGCCTTGCCTGTAAGAAAAAGGCTTCTTCAGAGTCAGGTACCTTCTTCACAAGTGTAAATGAAGCTGCAGATTTTGCAGGTTCCTTCAGTTTGTGTTCTCAACAGTAAATTCTGTAGGTAACAGACAAAGGTTTCAAGCTCTCAGCCATTTACCACTGTGGACTGATTTGGGAGAAAGATATTTTACTTTCTTTTTAATCCTGTACAAAAGCTGTCTCCTCAGACTTCTGGGTCAATTCCTTTAACGTTCAAAAAATGCAGTTGCATTCAGTTAACTTTCCTAGCCCAGCCAGCAATCTTTGGTCAGCTCAGGGGAAACTGTGCTTCAGTCCTCACTTCCAGCGGCTTTGGATTTTTCATCTGACCTCAAAAATTTGGGGCAATTACTTCGATTCTATGCTACATTTAAGGAAGTGATATCAGAACTTTAGATCTTGCTTCTCTTGCTTGTGAAGTGGGTAGGAAAAGAAAACCCTAGGATCTGAAATGGTGTCACTCACCACTGCCCTGCCTGGCAGCAGGTTGCTGGGAGGACATTGGGTGCACTTGTACAGGCAGACTGAAGAGAGAATTGACTCTCTATCTCTGTTACTTTCTTCCTTCATCTCGTGTTACCCAAATGACAATTTTTCAATTTACAGGACCCATATTTGCCCTGATTTCTTCCCCAAAACTATTCGTAAGGGTTGCGTTACTCAGAACGCTAGCCAGTCTGCTTTCAAATACCTGAAGGGAGGATGCCAGGGGGATGGGAGCAGTCTTTTTTCAGTGGTGCCCATTGATAGGACGAGGGGTAATGGGCACAAACTTGAACATAGGAAGTTCCATCTTAACATGAGGAGGAACTTCTTTACTTTGAGGGTGGTGGAGCACTGGAACAGGCTGCCCAGAGAGGTTGTGGAGTCTCCCACTCTGGAGACATTCAAAACCCGCCTGGACGCTGTCCTGTGCAACCTGTTGTAGGTGACCCTGCTCTGGCGGGGGGGCTGGACTAGATGATCTCCAGAGGTCCCTTCCAACCCTGACTATTCTGTGATTCTGTGATTCAGTCCTTAAGAGTGCTTTGGCCTCTTTGCACACTTTGTTGCTTATGAGTTATCCTGTGATAAATTGGGTATTTATCCAAGGATAAATTGGATAACTGCATGCATTTGCACGACTTCTCTACAGAACTTTAAAAACACTCCTTTGTTAAAAACAAAACCTAAACATTAATACATAATATTTGAGAGGAAAGTAAGTCAGGTTACAGATTAATTCTGCTATTAATGGACTTCTTTGTGTATATATATATGTATATTAGTAAGTTACAATAGATTAACAAGAAAGTTGAAATCATCTGAATCAGTCTGTAGTATATTTTATGCTTCTAACAATTTCAGTGTAATGCCTCCGTTTAGTTTCATACTGATCATTTATACTGACAAAAAGAAGGAAAAGAAAACAAGGAACCTGTCATCAATCATTCATTTAATCAAGTAGCAAAAGTAGATAAATAAACATACTGAGTTAATTATTCTTCTGTATGTAATGATTGACAATAATGTTAATTTATTCCCTTTTTTAACCTTTGACTGTCACTGTAGTTGGGATTAATAGGCACTGACAAAATGAGAAGAAATACATTTCTGATAGCCACTGAATGTTGCTATCATTGGAGCTTTTTCCCTCGAAACTTCTCCCTGAAAATGTATCAGATCTATGTCGTGTTATTTTTCACACTTTTTTGTGCCACGTTTCATGCCATTTTGGTGATTGCTATTAGTTTACAGACATATGGCCAGGAATATTTTATGAATGAAGAGGTTTCTGGAATATACAATATTACTTCTTCACATTTATATGAGAATTGTAATTTGAAGATCTCAAAGTACTTTGCACGTGTTATTGCAGAGCCTATTCAGAAGCTAGCAAGAAAGACAGTGTTACAGCTAATAACGTGTTATCTGCTCCATCCATCAGACAGCGTTTCTTCCATAGTGAATCCTCTGTTCCTCCTTTGCAATGTTTTGCTGGGTCCATCCGAAGTGAAGAGGGGATTTTCAGGCCCTTTGACTTACAGGTGCAGAATTCCCAAAGCAGGTCTCCCTGTTAGGAGTGCAGGAAGGTTAACGCAACCCCCTTTCCTGGCTTTTCACCAGCAAATTGTGTCCCCATGTATAAACAGACACCTAAATAGATTCCAGTTAGTCAGTTCAGCTTCTAAAATATTTTTCTGTAATGATATTCCTGTAGATTCGTAATAGTTGTCCTGAACAACACGTGAAGAGGATGCTTTGCAGCTTTTTTTGAAATACTGTGTAGCATGTCATTCAAATAAGTGGAAGGCATGGTGTATGACATGCTTTTCATCTAGCCTGAATAGTGCATCAATGCGCAAAATACTTCAGTACTTCTGTTAGAAATAATCTGGTTTTATTCAGGTGTGTTTCCTGCAGTATTTCCATGAAAATGTTGTTACATATTTCAGAGATTAAAAAGCTTTGCATGTGGATCTATGTGTTTTAGTAACTGAGCCCCAAACTTCCGAGGCACAAATGCATAAATCTGGATTTCACAGATTTTGTGTTTGGATTTCTGTGGTGGGTTTTTTTGTTTGAGGTTTTTGAGGTGTGTTTTTTTGTGTTTTTTTTTTTTTTTTTTTTTCCACCCTGAAACAGTGACCTAGTTGCATGTAGACAGATACTCCTCCAACTGGCTATGTTTTCAGAGGGACAAAAATGGAAATTATTTCTTCTACTCAAAAATTATGCGCGATATAGCTCTTTTGTATTTCTTAATACAAATTAAGGGCAACAGAGATGGTAAGGATATTTTCCCATACGTGGGCTTCTATGTACTAAGAAAAAAAAACCAAAACATCAACCCCACCCGAAAACACTCCAAAACCAACAGAAAAAACTTTTTTTAAAAAAAACCCCAACCTTTTGTCACTCTGAAGAGCGTCATCATAAAAGAAAAAACAAAACAAAAAAAAACAAAACAAAAAAAACCAAAACAAAACAAAAAAAAAAAAAAAAAAAAAAAAAAAAATTCAGAAAAGGTGCAAACCTTTGGCTTGCGTGGTGTGGCATCAGTCCTTCAAAGATATAGCTCATGTTTTTGGTAGGGATTTCCGGACAGACCCGCATCCCTGGGGACAGATATCCTTGCGATTTTGTGGCCTTGAGAGGCAGTGGTTCTGCTGGACTGCAGCAGGTCGAGCCGAGGCGGGAGGTGGGTGGGCTGTGGTGGATGGGGTGTGTGCAGCCCCCAGTGATGGGGAGGCTGTGTCGATGGCACAGCCTCGCTGGTAACCCTCTGTAAGTGGTCTGCTGTCTTCCTGTAGCAGGAGTAGGGTTGAGAAAGTCCACAGAGGCAATTTGCAGGCTGTAGACCTTATTAGCGAGGGTGGGCATGGAGTAGACTGTAACTGTTAATCTGGAAGGAGCAATAGGTAAGAACAGTTAGTAAAGGCTGGAGGAACAATAAGTAACCAGTACTGCGATTGCCGGAGTCTTGGCTCTGAGGATCTTCTCATCCCATACCCTGTAGGTCACCAGAGACAAAGCTTCAGTTTTGCTTTTCAGGCTTTGTTTAAGGGTCTAAAATTTTACTCCTGGGGAAAACAATGAATTTTCTGACTCGGGTCACGCTGAATCCTATGTATTCAATAAAAAGCATTGTAAACCAAGATTTTTTTCAATAAAAAGAAGAGAAAAAGATTTTTAGAATTATTTGCTCTTTCTCATCGATTCACTTGAGACAAAAATTGAAGACTATTTAGCTGTACCACAACACATGAAATAGAGGATGCTACTTCAAAAATCCTTGAAAGCAATGTGCCTGAATTTTTCCTTTGCAGTGGAATATCTCTTCTACCCCTTCACCGGGCTGAGCAAAATCTTGCCCTTTGTGTATGACAGCTTTATGTTTATTAGCAGCTGTTTTCTCCTAGCTAAGCTTGACAAAGGATAGGGAATAAGATTGAAAGGACTTATATTATTCTGCTTTCCGGTAGGAAGGAGGGAATTGCAAATATGGATTGTCCTGTTCTGAGCATTTGTGCTGGTGCTCGCAGATCTCACTGCTGCTGAGGGAAGATGGTTCCCCCTAAAAGCACAGCTCTGCTGTAGTGGGGCGGCATCCATGGTGGCTGACTGACACTAGCAGAACCTTTCGTGGGAGTTTTCTTCTCATTGTGATTATTTTTTTACACCAGACGTGGTCTAGAAAATAAAGCACTTCCTGGTCACTAAATAAATTATGTTTATTTTAAGAAGAGAATGCAGATTTTTCATTCTTATTTGACCGTTGCATTTCTAGCCTTTAAAAACTCATAATTAGCATGATATATCAAATTATACATTTTAGAAAGTTACGCATTTTGAAAAATGACATTTGTAAAAGAGTAATTTAAGAATTCTAGCCAATCTCTAATTTTGCTGGAGTATAACATCTTTAAGATAAATTGTTGGGTTTACATGAATGTCATACCAAAATGCATTTATATTTTTAGGATTCAGAAAATTACTGCAGAAGGATATAGAATGTTTTGCAATATCATGTCTAAATGTATTGACACTGTATTGACAGGTAATTCTAGGTTAAAGGACTTTGTAGTGAGTTGCCAGACTACAAATTCTTGTAACAATAATGATCAAATTACAATATAAGCAAATCTGAATTCAACTGAATATTTCTTTAAACAGAAAAAGATACATTTTTCCCATGGTTGGAACAGATATTGGTAGCAATAATAGACTGAAATATTATTTAATGGAAATTCTTTTATTTCCAATTTAGATTTTCCAGACTTTCCTGTCTTTTATGGCATTTACTAAGTATTTGAATTATATTTTTCTTTGTATTTTACTGGGCAGCTTATGCACTCAAAGCATCACCTAAGTACCAATAACACATTCTTGACTGAATAATGATGTATGTTGAATGTTACTTTTTTTGTCTTATAAATGGATGGCAATTTACACAGCTGTGGATGTGGGATGTTTCAATCCCAGACCATGTTGTAAGAAAAATTGAATGACAGTGAGCAAAACAGCAGTAATTATAAAACTAATTACTAAATGCTGATGATGCCCATAGGCTTTGCATAACTAAAATTAGAAAAGGAAATTGCTTTCGGCTTCAGAGAGGCAACATGCTAGTTATTTCACTGTTTCAGTCAAAATGGAACATGGTGTATAAAGTTCAATCAGGAAAAAACCCGCATTAGTTTATGCACATAATTTTTTATACGGAAATGTTGAAGAACTCATCCTTTTGTCTTTTAACACAAACATATCTGTAACATAAATTGAGAAAAGTGACATGAAACTACTTGTTGAACATCTTTCTATATGGCTTTACAAGGCCTAATTTACCATTGAATTACTTCAGCTTTGCTGTTTATCAAAAAACCTATGTGAATATAAAAAAGCCTATCACCTAGGCCCATATGGAATAAATGTTTGGGATAAAAAGCAGGAGACCGGATTTCAAAATTCCCTCAGCTGAGTTCCAGCTCCTATTATGTGTATCCCAGGCAGTTATGGGAACCATATTGATTTGTGTTTTCACAGGGATAGGACTGCTAGAATGAATCTTAATAACTACTTTGAATATATTTTTATATTTTATGTTCATGCCTATATTACATATACATGAATGCATACCTGTGTTTAATTGGATACACACAGGAATAAAATACTTAATAGGAGCTTATGTATATTAATAGATTAATTTAATGTGCCTTGTATAGGAGTGCAAAGTATATTTTAGCATGTTTTTCTTTAATACTCCATTTATATTTTTTCCTGCAGAAAATGAGAATCTGTTATGCATTCTTAGCACATTTCTTTAAAAAAATTATTTTCAAAAAAGGATTAAAACATTGATCAGCTCATGAGCTAAAAAAGTATTAGTGACATGAAGACAAAGTGGTGACAATTCAGGAAGCACACAAGGATTACAGCTTGCAAGACTCAGCTTAACATTTAGAATCTATGCTGTTGATTCATACAAAATTACATGAACATTATGGGATTTATCCTCTAAACTCAGGGTTCGGTGAAGGTTTTGGGTGTTTTTTAATTCCCAATTTTTCTTTCATTCTGTTTTAGCTGAGCTGAGAAAGACTCGTATACGTCCTGTGTGAGAAACTGATAGATAGCACCGTCTCAAAGACTTGAAAGGAATGCTCATTGCATTCTCGTCTGTCTTTATGTGTCAAATGAATAAAACGCACCAAGTCTGATTATGTTTTTTTAACTTTCAGGTAGTTGAAATATATCTAGATTTTATAGCTGTAGATAATGGAACCTAAAAATGAAAAATACAAATTCTGTAATCTGAATTATTTTTAGGATTGTATAGCCTATTAATTTTTCTGGGTTTTGGTAAATACACTGTAAGCCTTAGGAACATCTTTATTTAAATATTCATAGGGAAGCATATCTTAAGTGTAGTACAGCCATAAAGTACATTTCAATATATAAAGATTACAGTAAGACTTTTTCTTAATTTATATTCCATTTTGTATGTCCCAGTAAATTTGTACTAAGGCAGATGATCCAAAGTAGAGGTGCCACATAGAGAATAAAAAGAGAGTGTGTGTTTGCCAAATCTGATTTTGTAGACTCAAACTTTGCAATCCTCGCTTTGATAAAGTCCCCCCATTTAAAGGCAAAATTCTGCTCAGTTGTCAGGAGCAAATTGTAACTTTTCTCATGCACTGTTAATATGTATAACATATATAGTTCCAATGTAGGTTTGTAAAAAAGACTCAAAATGGTCGTGCAGACATAAAGAACTAAAACTTATCTTCAATGTTATGGATTTTGGCGTTAACAGCAGTAGCATTATTTCTAAGTTTCAGTTCTGATTTCATTGAAATCATTAAGTGATGCTAGTGAATGGGATTGTCTTTTAAGATGTACTCAAAAAAGCAAGTAAGCAATCTTTCCTATAAGGAGGACACTATTTTCTCAGAGGTTTCTGTCATGTTACAATTTAGCAATCTCTCTCTTTATTGTGTGAAAAGAAACAATTTCTTTTCAGTAGTTGAAGGATACAGAATGTCTGACTGACTGCTGTCATAGCCTGTTGTTTTTAACATAAACATTACAGCTGTGTTTGCTTTGAAATATTTGGCCATTATCCAGTAAATCTGTGCTGGAACACTAAATTATCACCTTATGCCCTCCTCCATCGTAAGAGAGTGCTTTTGTCAATAAAACATTGATGCTGTCTTTTCTTACTTTTTATTTCTGCATATTTGAGAACTTTGTTTCATTTTGTTTTGTTTATCATAATTTAAAAGCTTATAACTAGTCAGTGTCCTGAAGAGGTAACGTAACAGGCATACAGAGATACTGATGAAAGTCCTTCCTTGGTAGATTAAATTAAGAAATTTATACTTACCCCTATTTTTGGTGAACGTTTCCAAGGTCTTTCTTTAAGATTTTAAGAATTTAAACTATCTGGCTATTGCACCATTTTCTTGACAGGTAGGAAGAGACTTGTCTCTTTGTCATCTTCTTCCTTACTTACTCTTTCACAGCTATCACATTGTGTCATGTGAGCTTTCAGGGTATATCTACATCGTAAAAGCAAAAGGTAATTAAAATGGATGAAAATAGTAAACCCAACATAATCCTGGTTTTCAAAAGTGCTAGGAAGTAGGTACTGACTGACTGGGAAGTACAGTACTGACCCTAAGCTATAGCCTAAGTTACTTTTTTCCACAACTATTTCAAATTTATCACCTTAACTCAAGGTAGTCAGTATCGTATGCAGAAGAAATGGGACTAGTATTTAATAATCATGTATCTTCCCCATTAGTGCTGGTATCTGAAATTCAGCAT
Source organism: Ibidorhyncha struthersii (assembly GCA_013398815.1). Classification (NCBI taxonomy): domain Eukaryota; kingdom Metazoa; phylum Chordata; class Aves; order Charadriiformes; family Charadriidae; genus Ibidorhyncha; species Ibidorhyncha struthersii. The sequence goes on from VZSZ01004110.1 coordinate 208,749, forward strand.
ACAGTGCATTGCGCACGGTTGAGTGTTTTCTTGTGTATGTATGTGAGGATAGAGGAATGTTCTAGCTTTCTTCCAGTGTTCTTGAAGGAGGTTTTTTCCATATGCTAGCTGTCTTTGTCTGAAGTTGAAGGGTTTTCCTTGTCAATTTTTCAAAAACCTTTCTACTTCTCTGTGCCGTTTTTTGATTCTTTGAAATACTTTCCAGTATCATAAATAACAAATCTCCTCAATTAAGAAAAATATTTAAACATGTGCTTAACTTTAGGCATGTAAGCAGTGCCATTGATTTAAACAAGATTATTCATTTGCTTTGAGTTAGTAATCTATTTAAGAGTCTTGCTGAACTTCAGTCATAACAGAAAGGCAAAGAGTGGATCTAACGTTAGGAGAATTACCTACGCTAGCTTATTATCTTCTCAGTCTTTGTGTTTGTAATCCTTTATCAATTTATCAGTCTGTATGACAGGCTTGTATCTTAGACAATTTGTATTCCATTTTTCAAGTCTCTTTTTGTGAAATGCTAGATCTGTTGGTTTACTGAAGCCTGTTCTGCATTACATTTATTGCATTCTCTACATGGTGTTTTTAAGAACTTACAAGATTGATTTTAACCACATGCATTTAGATTGCAGAATTTGGTTTGAAATCATTGCAAAGACAACCAAAGCCCTTGTGAGTTAAATCTCCGAGATGTTATCATCGTGTGATAAATTTAGCTGATTTCTGCCTGTTCTGTGTTATTGGCACAAGGGAGTGCATCAAAGGTGTTTAGCACAAATAAACTATGTAGGTTTCTTAGAAAAGAAGCCTCTGTTTTTACCCAACAAGATTGGGTCCACTTTCTCTATGATCAGAGTATTACAAAGCTAGCAAAGAATAATTTATATCAGAGGTTCTGTGATGGAATGAAATGGAGCTCTTTTGAAGTATGATCTCTGAAAGCACAGCATGAAGCTCAAATAAAGTGAAGGACATTCGCTATTACAAGTAATGTCCTTAATAATCTTGTTAGTCTAGTCTCCCTCTGTACGAGACAAATGGAACATTATTGGCTTATGGGCTGTAGTAAATAATTTAGTTTCCAATATTCAGGCTGCTTTGACAGTAAATTAAAATGACATGAAAGGGGCTTGTTGAATAAAGAAAGTATCCAATCAAATTTAATTGGCATGACTAAGGCAGTAGAAATATGTTTTATAATTAAACCATGTTGTCTTGGAGCTTTATAAGCATGTATGAATCAAAATGTCAAAAATTATTCTTTGATACTGTGCATTTAAAACTTTGCATGGTGAATAGTTTTCTTAAACAAGGTTCTAGACACGCATATTGATTCAACATGAAAATAGTTTTAAACTTTTAAATAAGTCTAGTTTTAGCATTTGTCTACTGATCCGAGGATTTCTGTGAAAGATTAAAATAATATTGCGGTCCTCTCATACTTAAAAATCTGGCTTTTGAACCAGTTTTCTATGATCCAGCCTTTTACTGGGGTATAAATTGCAGTTTTTCACCTGTTGTTATAATGCTGGATAGCTCAAATTAGGGCTAATAGGTGAAAGCATAAAGAAGGAAACAACAGGAAGAAACAAAAAAAGGAAGATAAAATAGGTTACAAACTAAGAAATAGATTTCCTTTACTAAACAAATCTATAAATTTTTCTTATTTCAGTCAAGCAATTTTAGTTTATATATATTAACCAAATATTACCAAATATTCATTGTTGCTTTCTTATTTACTCATCTTTCTGCCAACATAGTTTCAGAAAATGTATATTGACGGTGTATTTTCCTTAACTGCATAAAGAGAAAACATCTCTGTGGCTCCAAGAAGGACAGTATCTTTAGAAACTTACACATTTCCAATCATTCTTTTGTTCTTTTATACAATTCCCCCTAGTATATAATACTCAGTTATTTGCACGTGCTGATGATACTCCATTCTCTAAAAAGAGAAGATACAGCTTCTCTGGCCATTTACAAAAAAAGAAAAAAAAAAAAAATTATAGAAAATTTTACCTATGAAAAACTTAACTTAATTTCTAACTTAACCTTGTCTTTTGGAAATTATGGACGGAAGACTTCTCTCCTATGATAAGAATGTTATTCAAGTTACTGCAGTCTACTGATGTACTTGTGTAAATGGATGCTGGGATTCTAAAATTGATTAAACTCTAAAGCCCAAGAGGAAAAGGCATAGATACAGAAGTGAAGATGTATGGCAGCAACTTTTTTTTAGAACCTCGGCCATGTGAATACATTGGACTCTTAAGGGTGACATCCTGCAGTGCCAGATACTCTGGTAAGACAACTGCTCAAGCTCATAAAACCTGTGTTATGTATACTATGAAAAAAGGTGAAAAATCTCTTGTCAGCCTCAGCTACCTCATCTTTTACAGGAAAAAAAGTTTTTCTTTATCTTTGGTAGGTGTAGTAACTGCATGTCCAACTGCTTGTCCTATATCCCATTCCATTCATAGATAAGTGTGTGAAAATTTCCAGCTTTCAAATGAATGATCTCCAGGTCAACAGAGGTAAATCAAGACTCTGGCTGGTCTCGTTCAATAGCTGGAAGCCTCATTCCCCCGAAAAGGAGAATTGAGAGTTGAATGGGGGGAAGTCTGCCTTAAATTTCTACTCATGATATATCTGCACTTGTTTTCTCAGCATTGTGTTCCTTGTAGAAGTATTTCAAGATACAGCTTGTCTGGCCATTTACAAAAATAACCTTCTTAAATGCCTTTCATCCTCCTCACCTCAGACTACTTTCTGACTCATCAGCCTGCTGATTAAGCAGAATTTTACTAGCAGTGACAGTTTAGTCATTGATGTTTTATATCCTGCCAACCACATTCAAGTGGATAAGATCTCTGTTGTAGTTGAATCTTAGTAAAATTCCAACTGGGGAGCTCATATTGCTCTAGCTATGTCATATTTACATCAGCATAAATATGGAATGCCTTCACTGAAAATTATTGTTGAATTGAACTGCTGTGAGAAGGTTCATGGGCCTTGACTCTGTTAGCTGGTATTGTTATTCTGGATATCATATCTATGCCAAGTCAAATAGTCAAAATTCTTCTCAGTTTATCTTCAGCTCAAAGCAGCCCAAAGAACTGCCTCTCAGGAATAGATTCCCATTGTAAATGATCAGCCAGTAAAATCCAGGCACAGTAAAACTTATGGCAAAATAGTACCAGCCCTTCCATTGCCAAAGAAAATAGCAAACTATTTTCAACAGGTCAGGATTCCACTGCGGAATTTTATTTATTTATTTATGCTGATATCTCAAGGTTGCCTGGCAAGCCAAACTGTGATGCATTTTTCTGGAATACTCTTTGATATGATGGCTGGTTCTTACAAGAATAAGGTTTCTGAACGATCCTTCAAAGTGAAGGGCATATTTTTGTATTGTGTTGCATCTGCTTTGTGTCAGCATAAATTCCACTGCTTTTGCTTTAACTGGCCTTGAAGAAAATACAGTGGAAAATAGTGAAGACTTCAATTTCATGATTGCTGATTACATTTTTTTTTTGTTCTATTTAAATTATCCTTTTTTTTCTATAGCTTTTCTAATTTGCTATTTCAGATTGAGAGTTGCTGCTTTTTTTTTCTTTACTCTCCCTCATTTACTAGACCTGGGCACTCTCTTCTTGCATCTACCAGAATTTTAATGTAGTTTTTTTCCCATGTATCTTTTTGTCAAGGAAATTAATTGATAGAATAAAGGTCAGTTCATGCAGACTCAAGATTTAGGCCACATTAATTTTACAGTCTTTACAAATTGTACAACTCACAAGAAAAAAAGGCCAACTCTGTTTTGGTTGTTCATTGCCTTTCTTCAAGTGTATTGTTTTGATATGTCCCAAACTCTGTTTCTTCTTCTTCTTCGGCACTGAGGAAGTGTACTTTGATTAGAATACAAACAGGCTGTTTCTAAAATATATACTTGAAAGATATTGTGAAAAACAGTAATGTGTTTTGATCTACTTTTTCACATATTAGTGAAATCTAGTGTAGGGAAGTCAGAGGTTTCCTTGCTGTATGTGGTGGTGTGTTGGATTTTTTAAAAAATTTTATTTATTGCATAGTCCATTCGTGCTGAAGTGGAGATTGTAATGAGTTCTCAAATAAAATAGAACTTGGAGAAAAATAGATCTGTGTCCATGTGTACAGTAGTTTCCTGGATTCGTGTTCCAGGGCCTACTCTACCAATTTAGAAACAAAACAAAACCAAAACAGAGAATGCAAAATTGTATTTTTACATTGTGATTTAGTTAACTAGACAACCTCCATAATGTCAAGAGTGTCATTTTTTTTGTTATGAAGTCTAGACTATATTCAGTCAATACAGAATAAGGCTTGGGAGCTATATTATGTGAAAAATGACCATATGTGATAGATTTTTACAGAGTAAAATTCACAGTGATACAATTGCTTACCTTTTCACAGTGACACTTATTAGAACTTATGAGAATCATAAGAGGTAATCTCCTCCTAGAGGCAATATAACTTTGTATTTGTTTGTTAGAGCACTGTGTATTATTGGGGAGATATGTAGTCCATCTTGTTTAGCTAAGACAATGCTATACTGTGTGCCACAGTACCACACTCCAGTTCTTAAACGCATCTTACTTACAGATATTTTAAGATTTTATGGCTTCACAAACAAAATGTTCTTTTTAAAACTTCAACAAAATGTTTGGACTATTCTGGGATTTTTTCCTCTTTATTCTTTTCTAACCTCATGCAGAATATGTGTAATTTTCTCCACTGAAATTCATCATCCACTATTTCATATAGGTGAAATATGAGAGTAAAAATAGTAGAATTTTAAGGGTTTTGTGTAGACTCAGGAGAGTCTTTCCTGCAATATCTAACTGAAAAGGTAATGAACTGTAAAATATGTTGAAATGATTGGGGATTAAAAATCTCTGGTGTGTAGTGACAGTACAATTATATTGCACAGTAAAGGTTTCTTATACTAAGTGTAATAAATAAAACTTTTTTTTTTCACTGTGATTGGTTGTCACCACTGTAATGATAGCTTTGACCTTCTTCCTCTTCAAATGTCGTTAGCCTGTGACCAGCTAGTCAGGATACTATAGAATGAATCGGGATGGCTGTACACGAAGCCAGCTATTGAAGGGGAAGAAAAAGGCATTTTTAAGCACACAATTCTATGTTGTAACTTTGGAGTCTTTTTGCTTTGCTGCCCCTGCACGACTGCTTTACTCCCATTTTCTGTCTTGCAACACGGTAATTTATCTTAAGATATCTTTAACTCAAGCCGCTATAGCTATCTATTTAGCTCTAACACATCTAGTTAGCATTTTTAACGTTCAGATTTATATATGCTTGTAGCATGTTGCTCTTTCAATTCAAACAAAAGAGCCCCGTTCATCAGTTTGTGGGGACCAGCTAGAGGAATGCAAACTAATTTCCAATTTCTTTTGAAAGGTGGAACAGTCAGATGCAGAAATGTAAAATTCGCTTTCATTCCCCCCCTTCCCCCAGTCTTTTTCTCGAGCACTCTGCGTCTGGCTGGGACATTAGGCAAGTAGCTGTCTTGGTAGCTGACCTGTTCGGCTCTTCGTTGTGCTGTTCCTATGTGCAGTAAGCTGACTCTTTACTCCTGGACACTTGAAAGCATCATTCCTACTAAGAGTTTAGCTTCTCTTGGCTCAGGGAGCAAGGGCTACAGCTCATTTCAGTGTCACAGATCTGGGATCTGTACAACAACTTCCCTTATCGACTGTCATTTTTAGAGGTAGTTATTTGTCTTAAAGGAAACCTTACCAGGCAGCAAGGCACATAAAAATAAGTGCATTTGTACTAATATTTGACAGACTTTGTAAATATTATTGCTTTAACTATCCTGTGCAATTACACAGCAGTGTGTCATTCAGCATTAATGATCTTGCGAACAACTGTATTAGTATCTAAAGCCATCTAAATAATGATATTTCTACTTATTTAATGGGCATTCCTCATATGACCAGTTACAAGAAATGAGAGCTCACTTGCTCTAAATTTATCTGAACCTTGAGATGGGAGAACTGAAAACTCCTTCACTTTATGAGAACTTTTGATTAGGGTTTGGGTAGGTGGATAATGAAAGAGTGAAACATTGAAATGTGCCTAAATAACATGCTGTTACAAGCCTTATGATAGATTTGTGTTTGACTTAACAGCTTTTGGAACCTAATAAAAAGAACTTAATTGACAATTTCTTGAAATTGCTAAGAAAACCTAGTGATGGTGGTAGGGTATAATAAGGAGTTTTCTCATCACTGTCTTCAAGATTGAGCCCATACAAAAAAAAAAAAAAGGATTTATCTCTGTGGAAACTCTAAGTAATTGATATACAGACAAGGTTTGGTTCCAATTTGCTAGCAATAAAGTTGTAATAGGGTTTTCTCTGCAATTTTAGCCTTAATGTGCTCATTCCAAAGAGCGGTATTTTTCCAAGCGAACAAATAACATCAGTAAAGCTTACGATCAGTAATAGCCCCACACTGATGCTCGCATTAAACTTGTTAAATCAATTCACTAGACAGTTTCTAAAGTGGACTGTCTGTTTACTTTGACTTGCACCCTGTGAGGATTATCCATCAGTTACATTTATTTGAATGATCTTTACATTTGAAATTTGTAATTGTTCATGCATGATTGTGGTTACAAATCTGTCTTCTCATTTTTTGCAGCTTTATTTTTGTGACTTCTGATTTTTCCACCTTAGTTGTATGAAGGATATGGGTATTTAGTGACACACAGTAGCATGCATTGTATGTTTAGCCTTATCCAAATCCTAAATGAGCACTTTGCTGCATAATTATGGTGGCTTCTCTTGGTAGTTATATATTTCATATTGGTGTTTACTGAAGGTACCAATCCACTACGTGCAGTATTGTTCTTCTAGGCTAAAAAATTAACATATAAATAATGTAGGATTACAGTATTTTGAAATAATTAGCAAAACGTGGTAAGTACTAAATGATTTATTAAAGATGTAATTTAGTCAGATTTGCTGCATAAGATATTAGAGTGCAAAAAGCCACAGTGTACTCTGCAAGGAATCGTTTTGTAGATGGTTAATCTACCAACTAGGCTTCATTTTTCACTCAGAACAAACCTAGTATGCTACTGCACACTGCCTTTTGTCAGTAAACACAAAGAGAAATCTGAAGTAATCAATCTTTCTTATCAGTACCATTCGGTATGTTTACCTTTCTCTTATTTTATTCTTTGGCTCTATAAAACTAGATTAATATAAAACAAAATGTAAGAGTTTAGGAGTTTGGAGTTGTTTAGCTGGTAGCTAAGTACACATTTTAAAAGGTAGCTCATAAACAAAATAATGCCTGCATTAAGGAAAATGAAAATGAGTTGGAAAGAACTGAGGTCCTGCAAAAAGAATGGGTTGTGGGTAATGGGAAATTCCTGGATAAGGAAGCTGTATCGCACGTTTGTAGCTAAAGTCTGCATGGATTGTTATGATTATCTACCATTTTGTCACACTCCCAAGGCTGAAATCCACATATGTAGGACACTGAATAAAAACCTGCTGCCTATGAAATGTTACAGCTGTTCTTTACATGCATCGCTTCCCTTCCTGGTGAAAATAATTCTTTACTTTTCCCTTAAGTATAAGTAAGTTTTTTATAACGGACATGTGATATGTTTTTTGAAATGGTAGCCAGCTTGATTATAAAAATATACAGACAAGATGCATGGCAGAAAATTTATCCTTTTTTTAAAAAAAACTTTCTTCCTCAGAAGAAAGTCCTTTTTTTGGCTATCTATCTAGTCGAACCCTTTTTATCTGTTTTTATGTGTTTTCAAAGAGGTAATTTGACATAACTGGAAGTGGTGATGTGGAGGGAAAAGTAAAGACGTAATAGTGCAGTATCACGAGGAAACATGAAGAATGAGAAATATCGCTTGCTATACATATAAGTAGTTCATCCAACCCAGCCAGTTTCTTCTGTTTCGTTTGTTATCATTTCACATTGGAGGAATCACATCCCTTTAGCAACCTCTTTTTTCTTTTTTTTTCCTTTCTTTTTTTCTTCCCCCCCCCCCATACGGGGAAAAAAACACCTGCTGCCTCTTCCAGCCCCCACCCCTCTCACCCTGGAAATAATCTGATGTTCTCATTTTCTGCAGAACACAAACTACAGAAGTATAATCTCCAGAAAATCAGTGCAAACCATGTATAATACAAAATCTTCTTAACATTTACTTTGATATCTTCAGTAGAAATTAGGAGGCGTATAGTCTTTGCCTTTTAGGCTTACTGAATGTTGTTGTTTCAAGTGTAGATTTGCAATTTTTAAATATGTAAGGTGGGGAATAGTAAGGCAATATCTTGTCATTGTTTCCTCTGCCCCTTTCTACTGCACAGCTGCAACTGAAGTAAATTGCAGGTGATTAGAAAAGATGTTGAAGTTGTAAGAAGCTTAGTTATAGACAGAAGACTTGTGTGTGACTCACAGCTTAATTAGGGTAGAATAATAACATAATTTACATAGATTCTGTCCTGTTAGGTCACAACTGATTGACATATACTGTATGTTGATGCATCTTAAAAGCCAGTTAAATGTTGGCACATTTTGACATACTTGACTCTCTTCCCTCTTTGTGGTTTATTTGATGTGATGGTAGCATCATCAGTTTGGGAAGTGAACTCTAGAAGAACTGGGATGTGTAATGTCTGTCTTAACTAATACTTCCACTCAGTCTTGGACATGGAAATACAGAGTGGTCAGGGATGGAAACAGGGATGGCTCCATCTCTGAGAGGACTGCAGGCAAATCCACGGCACTGAATGGCAAGCAGAACGTGGGAGAAACTCACCCATCCAGTCTGTGCCTGGAAGCATCTGGGTTTGTGGTACAAATTAGTGTTCCACCAACAACTTCACGAGCAATACAAACAGCATTGCTGTTAATATTTTATGCAACTAATAATCATCCTAATCTGTGTGCTACTGTAACTTCAGTCTTCACAGCTTGTGGTTCTTCATTCTCACAATAGGTAGGGGAGCTGTATATTTTGAAAGGGTTGGTAGTAGAATGGTTGAAGAGGAGGCAATCACAAAGAAAATTTACTGATAGGCAACTTTATATGAAAAAAAAAAGAGGAATATTAGTATTGTAAGCACTCTGGCAAAGGAAATTGCCCCTAATCTGGAAAACGCACTTCATACACTAGAAGAGATATTGCAGTGTTTACTGACTCCCCTGACTTATCTCCTTGTTTAGTTACATATTCAGCAGTTATTTATGGCTAGATCTCTGTTCAGAATTGAAATCCATCTGACTCTTGCCAGTATGTACAGTAGAGTACTCGCATGCTCTCAAGCAAAACTTTCAAGTGGGTTTTGGATAATAATTTTAGGAAATCTTTCAGGAATTAAATGAACAGGAAATATCTTTTGAGTGCGTGTTCTCTTGCTTGTCTTTTTATATTGGAAATTGGGTAAATCTCCCCATGTTAAAAAATTATTTTCTCCACAAATTGAGTATTTTAGCTAAGTCCAGTGAATTATGTCAAAGACATCAAGGCAGATGTTCTGCTCTAAATAATAATTATTAATTTTTATCTGTCTGTAAAGAGATAGAAGCTTTAGTGGGTAATATTTGATCAAAAGATCATAGGCAAGTTACATGTTCTGTTACCAGCAGATCATTTTTATGTTATTTTTCCTTTCATTGGAAAGTTCTCTGCCCAGTCAAAGGTTCTTCCTGAGCAGAAGTGGTCAATGAGCTGGCAGTATTGAAGCACGCCAATTCCATTAGCCAATGGCATATGAGGGAATGATGTAGTGATCGTCACAGCCTTTGACTCCCTTCCCTGGTACACTTGGATGGAGTGGAAACAACTTGCTGAATGAATTTGGAACATGGCTCAAACTGACCTATTGGAGTCTTTTGTGAGATGCCTTAACTGCTTTATCACCTTGTCCACTCTGTTCAGTAAGGAATAAATAATTTAAAAGGCTTCTCCAACATTTCTAATAACTCTGATCTTGGTTTTAGATAGAGTACAAAGAGTTTCAATGTTTCTGTTTATTGGTAGTTTTTCCTCATTTCTGATTTTGTTCAGCTCTTTTGTAAGGATGGTGAAGACGACTGGCTTAATCAAATACTTTTCCAACTGATTGAATGCATCTACCTAATTGACAAATATAGAAGCAGAAATATTCCTTGCACAAAATGGTTCCAGATTGAAAAATCATTATTTTTAAGAAACAACCCCTTTGATTTCCTAATAAAAGCAGGCCATGTGAATAATTACCTCCCACTAATTTCTGATAAAACTCTTACTGCAAAAATTGCCTTGTTTGCTTTTAAAAAAGTTTATCAAAGGAGCAAAAAGTTTTGATGAGTTTTATTAACTTTGAAGTAAAAGATATTGTAAGTGAGGTTTTACATAATTGTTGATTAGACAGTTAATATCTCCCCTAGGAAAGCCTGACTTACGCAGTGACATGGTCAGAAGAATCCCTGGCTTCTTTCTTTAGGGTATTGTTTGTTTTTATTTTGAATGAAAAGTTATATACAGAATCTTTTTAAAAAAACATTACTTACCTAGTTACTGTAGTCATTTTGTTGATTGATATTTAAGATATAGTGCAAAAAGAAACTAATGTTCGGTAAGAACAGCGGTTAATTAAAAGAATGCATTTGCTCTTCTCGAGTTTATATTTGGTTTAAGATACAAAAGACTAATGAGGAAGGTTCTTATGAATAATATTGGTACTGTGTGCTTTGTTTATTTACTGCTAATAAAACATAAATGCTAACAGTTCTTGATTTGCCCCTTGAAGAAGTACACAACTTTGGAGTCATAACTGAACCCTTATATATAAACGTTGGTTTGATTATTTCCAGTTCATTCTCTGACATTTCAGAGCTTTGAAAGTATGGCCCCATGTAACTGTTCTTCCACAAGTTGTCTGTACTGCAAATTTTTGGCAATTGTATATTTGAAGATTATTATCAGAGGCCTAATTGCTGCCTGTAACCCTTGATTTGCTAAGAAACTGATTAATTTTGCCCCTTGGTCACAATTAGAAGAAAAATATATCTAAAGACAAATGAATAATAGCAGCTGAATCATCTCTTCTGTCTTGCATGTGTTCTGTCTTCATTAATCTGATCCTTTTTTTCTTTTTCTTTTTTTAAATCAAATTCTGTTAGGGCTTGTGCTGCCAATTTCTAAGGACACTGGTTCAGTGGCCATGTTGTGTACTAATGATTTCTTCAAAGACAGCAAGGACAGCTCAGCCATCCCAAACCTGCAATGATATCTACAAGCCATTGATAATATGATGCTGACCATACCCCTGCTAAAGCAGGTACATACCAGTGTAAGAAGGCACTGGCACATCACCTTTTATGATAGTACATGGGTGTGGAGGCCTATGATACCAATAAAGAGATGCCCTCTCACAGTGTGAGGAGGTCGTTGGCGAGCACAGAGAGACAGAGAGATGTTCTGATGGAGAAATTTGCTCATGAGAGCTTAAAGACCCAAAGAGAGGAAACTTCTGTATAATACTGTAGCACCTTGTGTTGAGAGAGCAAAGTGGGATCAAAATGTGCTAGGTGGGATCTAGAATGGGAAGATCATAAACTGCTTGTAAAATAATAGGAAGGGACGTAATGAGTATGGGAAGCTTGCAGAGGGGGGGCTGACTAAGAACAGTAATAAGACAGGCAGAGTGAGGGTCAGCTTGGCAAGTGGAGGGTTTGGAAAAGGAAAGTAGAAAAATAAGTCCAAGAGGTGTTAGCAATAAGGAGGGACTGATGGAGAGTTGCAAAAGAGTGGAGGGAGGGAGGTCACATTGGTTTGGGTCAGTCTTCAGATGTAAGTCGATATTTACTTGTAAAGTATAAAAGTTAGTTGGGAAAACAGGCCAAGCAAATATTGATTTAAACCAAGAGCTGGTATGAGCTTTTAATATTGTTGTTCCCTTTGTTCACTATGGCATTAGAAGCTGAACTCTTCTTTATTTACTTACAGGTAGGTATGGTGCGGATAACTTTGATATAGGCTTTTAGGCTTGCTACCAGTGATCTGAAGCTTGACCTGTGAAAACTGTCCTTTCTGGGCGTCAAAAGTAGTATAGTTTTAAAAAGCAGTACAGGGCCTCTCCTAAGTGACCTGTCAATCATGCTAAACCAAAGTGTTATTTGCAGGGGTTTTGGAATGTGGTTTAATAATTCCCAGAGGACAGAATTCAGGCCATGAAATACATTTCACGTTGGACCTGAGGACAGACCTGTGGTGTGGTTCTGAAGGTGAAAGCTGGTGTTTATATCCAGTAAGACTCATGGCCTAAAGCAATCCATGAACTTGCTGGAAAATATTACTGAGGAGGTGTATGCTGCTTTGAATGTTTCTTTTTTTTTTTCTTTCCTATGTAGATTGTTATACAGCTGTTAAAGAATGTTAAAGTGCAGGGTAGAAATAGTTCCATTTCAGAAGTATTTAAAGAATGACAGAATAGATAAGCACCTGACAACAAGCTTACAGTGAGGAATATTTAGTATTTCACTATTCCAGTTTTCTCACCAGACAGGTAGTTATTATGTATGTGCTATACAAAAACACAACAGGTTAGTTTTTAAATTTCTCTTTGCTTAACGCTTAACTGATTCTTCAGCAGAGAGGTTCCTGACTGTAAGAAGAAGTTTTAAAATTTGGTAGTGATTCACAACCACATTTCAGAACGTCTGACACTAAAAATAGTTACTAAGTTTCCTGTAGGCTCCAAATTAATAGCAATGTTCCTAGAGAAGATTCTGTTGATATACCCTCCCTATTTGCTTCCAACTTTCTTTTTTATGTTGAGACAACTCAAAGATAAGAATGAGATATATTTTACTTGTCAAGTAGTTCCTTGGCTTTCATTGTAAAAAATAACTTTTACACAGATGAAATTTCTCTGCTTCACTTCCGGATCAGTAACATGTACAGTATTTCTTTACATGTCTTAACTTGAGCTCATTAGAAGTAAAAGACATAACTAAGAGATCAATGATTTGCACTCATTTTCTTATTTTCTTCAGATTCATTACACATGCAGGTGGGTTGAAGTGCAGTACATGATAGAGCTGATTGATGGAGTCGCATGCTATTATCTGAAAGGTCATATTTTCACCTGATTCCCTTGGAATTTGCTTGATACACAACTTACGTGATTTCAGTCTAAAGCCAAGGTTGTATATTTAATGCAAATTGTTAATACATGTTATTTAATAATGCAAATTATTAAATGTACATATATGTGATAGAATTAATGGAAATAAAAGCTTTTTTTATCACATTGCTTTAAAATTTAATAGAAAAACAGGATTGTAAAAGTAAATTTTAGTAAGCCACTTGTGGCTGTCATGCAGTTTGACTGCGGGCTCTGTCCTGAAGTGACCTGATACCCCTGGAAGCCAACCATCAGAGATAGCCCATGTTGGGTCAGTTGGGTACTTTCCTGACTATACCCACCTCGCAATGATGCGGAGAAGTCACTGACTGTTAGGTGTTCCAACAGATTGTCCTTCCCATATGGAGATTAAGAAATAGAGCTGAAAAACTTAGGGAGCTGGGCTGCTGTGGTCTCAGGTAGCTGTTAATGAAATATTCTCATAGATTTTTTGTCAATCATCTATATGGCTTTCTTTTTTATATTACAGAACACACAGTTAAATATTAACTTCAAGGCATTTAAGTAATGTTTCACCTTAGAAATGGTGCTTTCTCTGTCACTTTATTTCCTGCCACATAAACAGAGTAAATGGCTTATAACCCAGAATTGCCATAGGCTCTCCCCAAATAGCCAGGGTATCTCATCCAGTTCTTTTATAAGTATTAAAGAGTAAATGCTTTGAAGATTAATTTAAAGATTCAAAAATGATAACTGTATTTCATGACAACTATTTCTCTCAATATTTGTATCAGTTTATCTTTAAGTAATTATCTACAAATATTGTCATATTAGAAAGGAGCACTTTGCTGAAAATTATATTTGGTATCTTCACCGGTGGCATATGTAATGTCCTTTCTAATTTCTTTTATAAGAGGGTAAATATTCTAGGGGATGGCCGCTTGGCCTTCATCATGGTTTGAACTCGCTGTGTCAGAAGTGTGCTTTAAAATGATTGCTTGCAGGAACGAAGTTGGCAGCTTGGGCAGTGTACTCGCCTGCACGTCTAAATACAATAATATTGTGGAGTAATATAGTAGTGTAGATGTCATCTGGATGTTTCATTTCTCCTCTTTGTAGAGCAATGTCCGCATAAATGTAAACAAGACAAGATTTGCAAGTAATATCCTTTACTGGACCAGCTGATATGGTGAAAAAATAGATGGGCATAACAGCTATTCTTTGGGTCCGTAAATGCACACACTTTGGAGGAATTTTCAAAAAGAAAATACTATCATTGTGCGCATTCATTGCATGTATATGAATGTAAAATACTGCTATATACATACAGTTCACCTGCATAGTCGGCATTCATAAGTGTGTGTATAAAATGACTGCCAAAACTTGCTAAAATGCAATGCTTGAAGTGTAGTAGCTGGGGTAATGCTAAACAAAGACAGTTGCCTCGCTATGTATTTTTATCAAAATACAAGGAAATTAATAACATAAGGACCTTATTTTCTAACCTTGCAGGTTTCTGAAAAACAGGCTGTGCACTTTAACTTATTTAAATGTCATTAGTTTATGGCCTGCAATATTCAACAGTTTAAAGTTGCTAATTAGACTAATCATTACGAAAATGTATGTGAGAGGATGAACAGTTTTTATTAGCTTTTTATACTGTGGCAGCAGGTCAAAACAGAGATTATCTACCACACTTCTAAAGTTCAATATGGTCATTTAATTAATTGTGTGGAATGCTGGCTAACATGTTAGACCTATGCAATCAAAGAACTTTTTGTCTCCTGCACCAACTTTTGGTCTTTGTAAACTCTCAGTTGCTTATACCCACTAGATATATTCTAAAAGTAACTTGCATAGTCTGTCACGAATGCCAACCATTGCACATTTTTCTCAAGAGCAGCATTGGGATCAGCTTATTTTTCAGTAACCAGGAAATGAGTTCTGTTTTGGGAATAGCCATGAGGGAAGGTCAGAAGCGAGGTTACCAATAAGACCATGGGTGTTACTTTTTTACTGATTGGTTGAAGCACACCTGGAAAACAGATATTCTGAGAACTACCACTTTCCAGCAATGCTGTAGTTGCTTACTGCTTTTGAACAAAAATATTTATTCAGAATTGCTTAAAAAAATAATCCATTGTTGTTCATTCTGCCATCTGTTTTGCACTTACAAGAGTACCATTAGCATAATTAAATTAGCACTTTTTTCTCCCAATCTTTCTTACATTGCCATGTACTCCAATTTATTTATACATTTTTAAGTGAATATACATTTTATAGTTAAATCACAGAATGGAATTGATGATGTCTCTTGTTAAAATTCTATCTTAAAGCATTGTCTTCAAGTTCTAAATGACTTTGGGGATATAATACTGTTTAACTTAAAATAATACAAACCTATTCTTTTACAAGCTTTAAAATATTGATGATGATGTTGCGGAGAAGACATCTAACTAAAGCAGTATGCAAATAATTTTGAAGAAGTATGCCTTGACTTCCGGTCCCTGTCACTTTTTAAATTTTGCCTGATACGTTTATGTAATGGCAGTGCTATTTTCTGCAGTTCTTGTCCCTATGTAGTTTTAATACTAATTTAAAAAAAAAAAATCCTAAACTGCAGCAAAGATGGCTAATAAAGGCCGATAGAAGGGACATTTTCACCATTCCTTGGACATTCTCCACTTGCTTTTTTACACATTTCAGATCCAGAAATTGCAACAATCACTTCTCCTGGTACAGAATGCCTCTCAAAGGAAACAGTAATTGTTGAATCACACATATGTGATTTTCAGCAAGAATTAAAGAAAATGATGCATTTAATTAACCAAATCCTAATTTCTCAGGAATCCTTGGATGTTCATTGTCTATATGTTCAATGACTCTAACAAAGACAAGGAGCAGTTTGCCTGGTTTAAAGCTCATGAGGGCTTCTTAAGCATATAATGTTTTGTATGTGTGGTCTGTACGTACATGGATGAACTGTACTTTGCACTGGCCCACCCCATTTACAATTAGGTATTTCATTTTTATACCGCTGAATTTCATTGGAAGCAGGCTGTCAAATTTCACATAGGTCCGTGTGGTCTTTCACACAAATGATTTAATAAATGAATTAAAATAATTTATTTCTGCCTTTGCTGCTGCTTCAGATTCCATTCTGCTCCATTTTCAGGTCACGCTGTCTTTTTTTAGTTCTTCTCAGTTTCTTGTTCAACACCTTCATCTGAGAGCATGTCTATGCTGAACAAATGCTGAGTCAGTATAAGTACCAGAAATAATCTGTCCACAGTTGTAATGGAGCTCTGAGACATGGTAGGTAGATTGCATCCATTCTTCACAATACTATACAGTGTGGTCCCGTCCTTAATCCCCCTTCTTCAGAGTCTCCTGCTCTGTTCATCTGCAGCTCCTGCCCTCAGCTGCTTGAGCACTTGGGTAAAGGAACCTCTTTCTTCAGCGTACCACCAGGGTAAACAGACAGAGCCTGTTTCTCAGGGCCTGGGTGATGGAAGCCAGAAAAGGAAACCCAGGTGCTACTAAAGATTATCTGGGGTTTACAAAGACAGGCAGAAAACCAGATCTGTATAGCAGCTTGCCAAACACTTGATGTATTCATAGATTTTTCCTGCGCTGGAGTCATCTTACTACATGCTCTCTTATGTAGCTTGCTGTTCTTTGCACAGGTTTTTTTTCATTTGTTTCTGAAGAACAGATTTTCTGGAAGGTGATTCTTTCTTGCTGTTATGGGGTTTAGTAGAGTTGGGGTTCCTCTAAAACCTACATTACTTACCTCTGAGCAGCTGCTGGAGCAGGTATTGATAGCCAGATATGACAGCAAATAAAAATTCAGTATTCTCTTGGACTATTTAAGAAAGCTTCCATTAAGGAAGAATTTTGCCATCATTGTGTCCCTTCAGATTTACCATATTCATCTGTGGTATGTTTTGGGTAAAGATAATTTGTTCACAGTAGATATGTTACCTAACGTTTAAGACATTGACAACACGTGAAACAATACCTGTCAACTTTGATAAAAAGATCATGGATAGTAACTTGGGCAGTAAGCTAGTGATGGTGAAGGGGTGATATCAGTATACATGTTAAAGCAGGGAATCCTGGCTTGCTCTGGCAATCTCTTCTTTCTTTTTCAGCACTCAATTTTGCATTGCTTTATTTCTCTCCTGAATATTCTGTAATGAAATACATATCTTTCTATTTGTGTAGACATCAAAATGCAATACAGCTGCTCACCTTAAACACTGAATATTTCGGGTACACAAAATGGTCTCAAATTTCAAGAGAAATTTTGCATCAAGATTGAAAATCTAGACCAAGATAACGCATCTTGATGCAAACCTTGGTGTAAAATTGCTCTTTAAATTATCGGTCTGATAAATAGTACTCCTTGCAGAACTGTAATCTCCATTCTTTTGCATGCTCCCCCAAATTACAGTGAGTCAGTCTTGAGACTATTTATAGTGGGAGTTGCTTTATTTATACAGGCACTCAGTGTCTTTAAGCATTGAAATACTTAGCTGTTTTAGCAGCCTAATATAAGCGTGTTTTGAAAAATCTTGCCTCTAAACACCTTTTCTTGCAGTATGAAGGGTATTTCTTCGAGGTTTTCTCTTTGAACATTTATCAAGCTCTTCAGTCAGCTAGGTTTTTGCATTCTTATGAAACCAGTGCCAAAGGTAGTGTTGATGTCTGACACTGTGTTGCACTTCTGGGTGGGAGTCGGTGATAAGTGGAAATAATAATGCTGCAAATCTATTGAGAAATGTTAGTGTCTAGCCTGATAGAATTGCAACAAAGCATAACAAGCAAACAAGTATACCCATTCTAGGTTCAGGTAATAAACACTGCAGCTGAAGGAGAAAAAAAAAAAGTGGGATTAGATGGGAAAGACCATTATTGCATCAAAATGATGCATCTGTGAGCTCCTTTCATGAGTGTTTTATGACTAGGCAAACACATTTTCGTGTTGGCTTCTGCAGTAAATGTTTCTCCTTTATTACTTGATAGCCACTTAGAATTTAGGCTGATTTTTAACAGTGCTAACATACAGTACTAGGAAAATTTATTTGAATAAAATAAAGCTACATTCTTCTAAACTGGAGTCATAATATTAATACTTAAAATACACAGCAACATGCTGAGAAAATGGGATAGTTATTTAGATATATTATAAAATGTATCCCACTACTTTGATGTGATTCACTACTATTTCACCAAACCAATTTAACAGTCTCCTGTGGAGAGGGAATAGTGCAATTAAAATTAGTAACAGAGATTTTCACATTCATATATCTAATTCAGGGATGGGTGATAATGAATTAAATACTTTTTCCTTCTTCTGAAGTCAAATCAGTATTAAATGAATCTGGGCTAGAATTCATATTTAAAGAGTGTGTCTGTGTGGAGTTACAGCATCTGGAGACAGATTTTCACATAAGAAATAGGTGTTCCAGCTTAGGTTTGCATGTTAGTTGTTTTCTTGTTTGTTTGGTTGGTTGGGTTTTTTCCATTAGATTCTTGAAAATTATGTGAATGTATAACAGCAATTGCTAAAAAGTTAAATCACTTTGTGGTGTGCTGTGCTTCCAAAAAACTGAGAACTTCCTGGGAAGAGAACTGCTGTCATTAAATTTGCCTTGGACAAAAATTAAGGAAGGTAGAGCAAAAGATTGATAGCCCTGGGAACAATGGTCTCTAGACACTTGTTAATCAGACATTGGAAAACCCAATGGATAATCCTCCAGGGTGAAGTGGCTAAATTTGTTTGTAGACATTATGAATAAGAAGCGGTTCTCAACTCATTACGAAGCAGCATAAAAAAAATAACAAGGATACACTGTTGTCTATGTATGATATTACTCTGAAAAAAAAAAACCAACCCAAAACGCCAAACCTCAAGCCTTCTCCTGGTACTTCCCATAATTAGACAAGGAAATTAGATATCACTTCTTAAACAAACAAGTCAGCGTAGCAAGTCACATTAACCCTTCACTTAACCACAGTTTAAATAATAGTTGTATATTAGTAAGGGTCTACTGGTAAGATAATATCTTCGATGATTCCTGCTGCATCACTGAGTTTGCAATATATGTGATCGCTTTTGTTTCTCAATAAAAGATTTTAAATAAGCAAATGAACAAACCAACCCATGCCCCTGTGCTGACTGCACTTGCGCTTGCAGATGGTATGTAAATACTGAAAAATGTAAATTACCCATTCTTTAGAGACCTCACCGGTAATGGGGCTGATGAAGAACAGGAATCAAAACAACTGTGAGTTTAAGGTAGATTTTTTTGTGTGCGGTGTTACCGTGTTTATTTTGGAGGCACTTTGCACTAGCTCCTGTATGTTGCTGATCACTTTGTGGCTGAACAGCAATGTCTTCCATGCACATCTGTTTTATTCCACGTGTGAAGAAATTAACACTTCACAGAAGAAATAAATTATTGGGGTTTACTTTTAAAATATAAACTCTAAGTGTATTACAGACTTGGCAATGCACATGTCTTTAAATGCTTTAAAGGTTGCAGCTAGTATTGTACCCTATGTATTTATTGCTAACTTTTTTAAGGTAAAAATTTCTGGAACATACTTGTTCTAAATGTGAGGAAAGGCTTTTGTCTTCCCCAGATAAAAGGCGGCTAATTCGTTAAGTCTAAACTGATTATACTCATAAGAGTTCAAAAAGTATCTTAGAACTTACTATTTACTTTATAACTGTGCCTCACGCTGTGCTGATTACTAAGTGAATATTTTAGTTACCAAAATGGCTTGCATACTCGTATTTGCAGAAGAGAAGTGAAAACTGAGGTGTCTGTGCATTTCACTTAAGCACAGAACGCCACAGGAAGGCAAATGGGTAAGTGATAGAAAAGAGGTTGCTGCAGTTCTGCGACAACTTGCTGTGAGACAGTATGTTGCAAAGCGAGTATGTGAGTTAGGCAGTGGAAACCTTTCATAGATTTTTCTGCTTTTAAAATGGAGGACCCCAGGCTTCATGTGTTCCCATAACTCAGATTTGTTTTATAGCACCAAGGAAAATCAGATGGTTGAGATTCCACCAAAAAAGTAAGTTAATCAAACAAAATAGCATGTTTTAAATGGTGTAAATGAGCCAGCTAAGAAATGTGATGACATCCAGTCTCAAATGCTTCCATGTACCGCACTGGCACTGTGCAAGGCCTGAACACTTCATAACATTATTATTTCCCATCTACCTGCAATGTTGCCCTGAGGTTCTTAGAACTTTAAGTGCAGTAAGTTTTCTTATCTTCGTCCCTTTCTTTTCTTCCCATCACAAAGGTGATAAATCAGTGACCCTCCTTGTAGCAAAGAAAAATGGGCAAGTCTTTATGCAGCTTCTGTCAATGCCATCCTTTCAGACTGCTAGAAGAGGTCACCAAGGTCAAATATAGACATCTCCCACTAGAGTGGAGCACGTGACCTTGAACTCTTTCCCAGCACCTGCCAACCCATCAATAGCCAGTTTTAGGATACAGCCAGGCTGAAGTTACTGCAAGGCTTATGTTGAAGAAGAGCTTTGAGCAAATGAGTGAACATTTATGTCAGCTGGAAAAGGCTTTAAATCCAATTATACTTCTGTGGTTTGCAGTCATACTCCTTGAGTCTTGGTGAAGCTTGGTTCTGTGTGTGTTTTGTGAGAGCTGCTGGATCTGACTCTTTGGGGCTTGTATAGTTTGGCTTCCCCGTCCTCTGCCTGTGCAGCAGAAACAAGGTTTTCCTAACATCCAGTAGCCTTGCACAAAGTGGGAGGAAAGGATTTGCCCTAAATTCCTGTGGTCATTTGTCTCATTGACTGATCTACAACCTCGCTTTTGGTCCTGTTAAAAGTGCTATTATTTAAAATGTCTGTTTTCTCCTTTGTTCGCTTCAGACAGAGAGCCACAAGAGCCTTTCATGGCACTCCTGAGTAGTGATGCACAAAAGTGGTGCAAGGCATGAGCCAAAGTTTATAGTCTGGTTCAGTAATTCATTAATTTAAGGCAGTCTATTTATTGTCTAATTTACTTACTTCTGTTATTTTCTAATCCAAGGTATCTTTCTTGTATTGCAGTTTACTGACAGCAACGTCAATTTTTACATGTCTATCTTCCAGCAAAAGAATTATCGTAAAGCACAATTGCATTGTGTAAACAGTAATACTTATGGCACTCCATTTGCCTGAATACATTAGAGTCCATTAAAAAAGGACTATTTAAAAATGTGACTTTCTCCTATTTCCTACCTTTTGATTGTCATTGTTTGCTCAGTTATAAAGTGGTTTGTTGACACCAAATATTTTAATAATTCCTTTCCAAGTCCTTGTGCCTATGCCTTTGAGATGCTGCTATAGTAATTAAACTGTCTTTTAGTTGAAATGCTTGCGAAGCGTCCAGTTCTGTGCCTGGCAGCTGGTGATGCATTATAGAGACATTGAGCTAATCGATTAAAACCGCAGAGACATGGGAGTTGTCTGACAGCACTGTACTAGGATGAAATTAGTTGGAATTGCATGGTGAAATTAAGGGGAATGCAGGTGATTGCAGCTCTTCTGGGAGAATCCTGGGTGAGAGGGACACTGTGCACTGATCCCTGTGTAATTAGGACAGCCATGTTTTAACAGTATTTCTAAAGTATTAAAATGGACTGGGTAAATCAGCGGGGTTGTTTCCAGTGAACTTGGCATCCATCCACTGTGACTGAAATAACATGAAATTTTTCGGCTGCTAGGAAATGTGAAATTGGACTAATTGTCTTCTAACTAGTCTGCTGGTGTGTTAGTCTGTAGCAGGTCAGGAGTACAAATACTGTATACTTTCAGGTCTTTTGTTGGAGCTTAAGACATGCTGCGGTATTTGCAGGTTAAATTACACAGAGTTTGTGGTAGAGTATTTATTGGAATAAAGACAATGTAAGGACGAACACAAATTGAATCACAGTCCATAAAGGCAGCTTGGATATACTAGTTTGCAAAACTGCCTAACAGGTCTGTTTTGAAATATTTCAAATTATACTTGAGGAGGCAGTCCTAATTCTGGACAGTCTAAGTAGAGACGTTCCTTTTCACTTGGAACTTGCTCTACACAAATGCTGAGGAGCCCATAAAATTAATTTCCAGAAAAATCACGGTTAGCTTTTCTAGCTAAATGAATCAGACCTTGCACTCTGCTTCATGTTACTCTGATAGTTGTTCTAAGCATGTTGGGCCTATAGGAATCTACTTTCAACTGTAATTGTACCATCTCTTCATCTACTTTTGGAAATACTGTTTGGCTAAAGAGTTCAGCAGTGTGGACGGCTGTGGAATGCCTGTTTTTGATGCCAAAGTAAACATTACTGCTGTACGTTCCACTCTAAGGCAAGAGGACAAAAGACCCATCAGATGTAATTGAAGGAGACTTCCTTCTGCCTTGTGGAGGTGTAGAAGGCAGTGATGACTGTCCTTTGAGACCTTGTGGCAACCATACTGCACTCCCAGCTGCAGCACTGGTGTGCTCCAAAGCTTCCTCCCCTGGAGCAATGGTGACTTCAGTCTCTCCCTTCCTCTCCTGTGGCCCCACTCCCCCAGAGCTTGTTGGCAGCAAAGGGTGATCCCCTCCCTGGAATTTGGGAGCCAGGTCTGTCCTCAATTCCAGCTACTGCATTTCATGGACATTAATGCAAGGGGAGCTGACTACGCTGGAGTTAAACTTCCATCAAAGCAGAGTAATGCATTACTAGAAAGGAGGAGTTGCCTCTGCATCAGCAGAAGAGAGATGATTTGGCAGTCAAACCAATACTGTATAAAAAGACAAAAATAGTAGAATCCAGCAGAGGCTTAATTCAATGTGAATGTGTCTCCTGAATTAAATAAAACCCAAACAGCAGGATCCCTTAGCAAGTATATGGAAGCGCTTGTTGGGCAGGGCCTGAGGTCTGCCTCTCTGTCAACCTTTGAGCACTGGTTTCTGATGAGACTGGTACTTGGTTAGAGGCCAAATGCTGTTTCAGGATAACTTCTAGGCTAGGATAACTTCTGGGAAGTACCTCTCCTATCACTCTGAATCTGAGAGTTCGTGGCCATAGTTTTTGCCCTGTGCTTGTGTTGTAGTCAGCCTAACTAGTCAGATCAAATCGCTACTGAACTGAGTTTTTTCTTGTTATTAATTGCTGGTACCACAGACTGACAAAACATGGTGTTTTTTCAGAAACTATCTTAATTTTGTTTTGAAACAGATTTGTTTGGGGGTTCTTTCTCATGGTGTCTTAACTTTAAGCTGCCATATTTAATATGTCTTTTCCATTTTAATTCAAGCAGTCAGGATGTTTATTTTGGAAAGAGTGGCAGCCATGCAATAACACGTTTCACTCTAAATAACCAATACATCCTCTCAGTCCTACTCATTGGACGTTTGCTTTCTGTTGTGCTTTTGGTCTGGGGTTGCTGGAGGAGGGCTATGTATGTTTGGTTTTGTATTTATTTAAAATTTCCTACATTGAAGAATAAAGAGAGAGAGCATTTATTATGAGGAACATGCCTTACATTGTTTATGATATAAAGATATGTTTTATTTTAACATCTATATTGACCACATCTGTTTTAAAAGCAAAAACTACAGCATGTTTAGGATAACATTTATGTAAGCAGTGGGAATATACAGACTGCACTTCTCAATTTTTTTCCCTTTTAATCTCCAAATTCTCCTGTACACATATGCACAGAGCACACTTCTCTATTCTCCCATCTCAGCGAAATAACAATTTCATTCACCCTGAGTATATCTTTGTCTTCCATGATGAGAAGTACCAGTAACTGGCATAGTAATTAGGCACTGGAGAGGGAATTCAGTATCACCAGTGTCATACGTTTTTATTAAGTTTTAACTGAGATGCAGTAAGACTCCAACACCCCCCTTATCTGCCAAAATTTCTTTGCCTGCAAAATAGACTACCAAAGAAAGCCATTGGATTATTTTAGCAAATCTGCAATTTGTAAAGCGATTCTTTCTTCACTTGTACATTTGCCTGTAAAGCAAGAATCGCATGTAAGTTATTAAAAGAAACCCCACTGTGGAGTAGCATTTCCAGTTGTTGTTACTAGGCCTAGTTATGCATCAATTCAAGACTGTTTGAAAAGGTGCAACAGGTAGAGAGAAGTATTTTGACAAATGGGTGACTGGAGATTACTGGCCCATTTTGACTTACACAAAATTATTAGAGCACAGCTCTAATAATGAAGTTGTAACTAGTGCCCATAGACTTAATTTGTATTTTTCTCCTTTCAGACTTAGCCAGATCTTGATTTTTATTTCTTTCATCATCAGGTTATAATTTTATTTGGCATATTTGTTCTTGTGCATTTTTCAGATATCAAAACTACATGGTTTGAGGGATCTGTTCTTTATCATATATTCCTATTGAAAAACCATTGGGAAACTTTCTTAAAAGATACTCCTCGAAGAACATGCTTAAATATTTGTGTGTGAAAAGCCAAGCAGGTAAAAAAAAACAGTAGGAAACTGGATGAGATCCTTATCTATGATATTGCCAAAAGCAGAAATCTGCCTTCCATCAGGAGATTGTCCACGTTTCAGCTCTTGCAGGCATGATGGTGAAGAGGAAAACTCTACATTTCAATAAATGTCTAGAAATGACAGAGAATGGGAAACACCCCAGATTTTTTAGGGCAATGATTATCTTTGGTCATTATTTTAATTGGTTATTTCTCAATAACAAGTTTTGAATGGAAAACATTTTTTTAATGCTTGGAAACATGGTAGTTTAACAGAAGCCAATAGAGTCCTAATCAAAACCAGACTGTAATTTTTAAATAAGGAAACCTGAAAAATATCTCTGAAACTAGGAGTCTGAGCTGTACTCATGAAAGGCTTAACTGTAAATGGTCCCAAATATATGTGATAAGGTAATGAAATGCTAAAATGGTGATATATCTTCTTCCTGTGCCTGAGTTTAGCTCTTTGATAGTGCACTTATTAAAATAAAAAAAAAAAAAACAAAACCAAAAAAAACTCACAAAACCACCAACAAAAAACCTTTCCAGAACTTTTTAAAGGGTATTACATAAAATCTTTACTATTGTATTGAAGACCTGATGAACACGTGTTACTATATCCAAGCCAGCTTTCAAACAGAAAATGTCATGCACTTTCTCAGTGAAACAACTGTTTCGTGCATGTAAGGTGCATTGTAAATACTTTGATATAACCCAAATATTTGGAATAATTTTCAATTAAAGCTGGGAAAGATTATTGGTGTTTCGTTGACTAATGTCCTCACTTTATTTCTCTTAGGTATGTTTTAATGTGAGGTTTAAATGTGTTTACACCTCCATTCTGACATGTAAGCTTCCATTCATATTTTTTATGATACTAAAGTTGTTCCACGTAGCACATGTCCCTTGTACTCTTCAGATCTCCATTTCTATGCAATTCCCAAACCCATCGTCAAATGATCAGGGACCTCTATAGCCAGCACCCTTCCAGCCTTTGAATTAACAGCTCACTAATTTCAGCTTGTGCGTAGCCTTCTCTGAAGCAGCGCTGTCAGTGGTCGCCATCCCCACAACCTGTCTAGTTGTTCTGCAGTTGGATTCTGTTATCTGCTGTGAGCTTTCTGGGCTGCTTTTAAGTCCTGTACTTAAACATGCAGTCCCAGACTGTTGTGGTCTAATGGCAGAGCATTTGGAGGCTTGTGTGTGCTGTGTGCCAGGTCACATCTTGCACTTGCCAAAGAGAGCACCTGGAAGATGTGCCAGGGTGAGATGCTTTGCTTTTGCCTTTGTTTATTTTCTTCTGCCTTTTCACTTGCAAACTCCTTTAGTTCAGTTCTACGCTGCAGGGCAGGCGGATTTCACACAAATAAGCTGAAGTGCATGCTATGAAAATAAGATAAGTGTTCGCTTTGTTTTTCCACACCATGGAACAACAGCTATCACAGTTGTTTAACACTTTCTTTCTTTTTCCCCCCCAAAATAGAACAAATTTACTTTTATCGACCATTTTCTTAATTTAATTCCAGGCATGTTCAATTGTTATTTTTAGTTACCTTCATGTTCATGGAAGTGACAGATGATAGACACTACGTTTCCAAATACATAAAAGTTGGTGAGGTTTTTTGAGGCAGGACACATTTCTGGTTGTATTTTTTCATCACTGCTGTCCTTTTCCTCTGCTATCTTCTTTTCAAATAGTGCCAAAGTTAGAGCTGTATGTATTTTTTTTTTTTCTAGGCAGAGTTTGCAGTGCAAACAGAAATCCAAATTCTATGTGTCTCGCCAGGGAAGAAAGCTTTTAAAGATTTCATTGTGAGATAAGGACATGTGTCCAAAAGGGCTTTATAGCTGAAGGAATATCAGCTCCCAGTGGTCTACAGGCTTATTCAGCCAGGGCAGTTTTCTCCTTATGAGTGGAGAGAGTGATTGGCTGTACTAGACTTCTCTCTGGAATCAATTCATGTTCCTGTGCACCATTATAGCATGAATGTGAGGTACTCCAGCAGAAGCTAATTAGGATACTTAGGTGTACCTTAGAATCATAATTTTCTTCCATCTTAAGTTTCTGTGCAGTGACTTTTAAGCTCAGCTTTTTACAACCTTCTGACTATGGTTCTAGGATTAAGACAGAAAACGAAAGAGACTGTTACTAAGATATCAGCCATTGTCACCTCAGAGTGATTGCAAATCCATTGAGAAATGAAGTAAATGCAGAAAGAAGGTTGCAATGAAAGTACACTTTGTATTTCCACCAGAACATCAGTAATGCTTCCTTTGATGCCAAATAATATCTAAGCATGGATTACATTCTGAACTAAGGAATGGAGGTGAGCCTGTAAATTTTGTTCGCTGTGTGAAAATAACAATGTAATGATAGAATGTTTCCTTAAAGGAAACTGCAAGCAAATATACGACTCTTTATTTAAAAGGTTTTTATTTAAAGGGTTTATTTAGAGGGTAGTCGTCAACAGCTAGTCAATGTCCAGATGGAGATCGGTGACAAGTGGTGTCCCTCAGGGGTCCATATTGGGACCAGTAGAGTTCAATATCTTCACCAATGATATAGTGGGATCGAGTGCACCCACAGCAAGTTTGCAAACACCAAGCTGAGTTGTGAGGTTGACATGTCTGAGGGACAGCATGCTGTCCAGAGAGACCTGGACAAGCTCAAGAAATGGACACATCAACTTCATGAGGTTCAACAAGGCCAAGTGCAGGGTCCTGCACCTGGTTTGAGGCCACCCTTGGTATCAGTACAGGCTGGGGGATGAAGGGATTGAGAACAGCCCTGCAGAGGAGGACTTGGGGATACTGGTGGGTGGAAAGCTGGACACGGGCCGACAATGGGCACTCGCAGCCTAGAAGGCCAACTGTATCCTGGGCTGCATCAAAAGAGGTGTGGCCACCAGGTCAAGGGAGGTGATTCTGCCCCTCTATTCCACCTGGAGTACTGCGTCCAGCCCTGGAGCCCTCAGCACAGGAAAGACATGGACCTGTTGGAGGTGGTCCAGAGGAGGGCCACAAGAATGATCGGGGGGATGGAACACCTCCCATATGAGGACAGGCTGAGAGAGTTGGGGTTGTTGTAGCCTGGAGAAGAGAAGGCTTTGGGGAGACCTTATTGTAGCCTTTCAGTACCTAAATGAGGCCTACAAGAAGATGGGGACAAATGTTTCAGCAGGGCCTGTTGTGACAGGACAAGAGGTAATGGTTTTAAACTAAAAGAGGGTAGATTCAGACTAGATACAAGGAAGAAATCTTTTACACCGAGGGTGGTGAAACACTGGAACAGGTTCCCCAGAGAGGTGGTAGGTGCCAGATCCCTGGCAACGTTGAAAGTCAGGTTGGACAGGGCTCAGAGCAACCTGGTCTAGTTGGTGATGCCCCTGCTTATAGCAGGGGAATTGGACTAGATGACCTTTAAAGGTCCCTTCTAACCCAAACTATTCTATGATTCTATATTAATAAGTCAAATTGTTGTGCTGACTATATCAGTAGTGCAGGTTAAAAGACAAGAACAGTGCAATGCAAACTCTGTACCTGAGAAATTTCCCATTGTCCTTTTCTCATAAAAACATTCTAATTTTTTTTTTAAAAAAGAGTCCTGATAGATGTATTAATTAGTCTTTTTTCTAGCAGTACATTTTGAAGAAACAGTTTTAGTCAAATAAAATTTGCTGCTACCAATCCCAGACATCAGTCTCTCTTGCTTTAACAATATTACCAAACATTGCTGCGGGAGAGTAAGTGTTTGTATTCCTTGTTTGTTTTCTCATCGTTTTTTCCCCTTGAAGGAATTCTAGTAGGCCTGTGGACGGAGAGGCGTTTATTTCAAAACATTACATGAAATGATTTGCCCTTCCAACATGCCTGAGCTCAAGATGTTATTACAAAGGCCAAAAGGGTTTGCCTACATGGACCTAATTAATTAAAAATTGAAGTTAGAAAGGTTAGGTAGTAATTTATTAGAAGATATAAAAATATAAAAATAGACTCTATTAGGTGATGTTTTACTTTTTTCTCTTGGCTGAAGAATTATGAAATGTAATTTGAATAAAAACAGGAAATGGAAAAGGCAGATCATGCGAGATTAGCCTCACATCTTTCTAACCAGTTAACTGACATTTTTGGGGGAAAAAATGCTAACTACTAATAGTTTTTCTGGAGCTTAATTTGCTGTAGTGCTATATCAGAAATTATTTAGTCAACCAAAAAGTATAGGTGTCAGCATAAGAATTGCTAGTATGTGGAGTGGCTGAGAAACTAAACTCAGTGAGATGGCAGCAAAAGGGAGCTTCCAAACAGGAGAGAAGATTTTGAGGAACTTCTCAAGTTTTCTCTGAAAAAAGCTGCCCAGTGACGCAAAACTAAGAGAAAGAAGCAGTTGGGGCTGAATAATTTTGAGGACTAGAGTAACAGAAATGGAATGAAATTGCGTAGCAGAAAGTGCAAAATGATCCACCTGGGGACTAATAGTACTAAATTCACTTAAAGCAAGGAATTCCACCAGATAGAAATGACTGACATAGATAAATTGATCTTAAAGAGCCTAAAAGGCACCACTGCAATACAATGTGAAAAAGTCAAATGTAATTCTAAGGGTGGAGTGCTGTTTCCAGTGGAGATTGGATGGTACTGGTAGAGCTGTAGAAGGGAATGATTTCTCTGAAGTTATGTGACGTACTAGGTACCAGTGGCCAGTACCGGTGGTACCAGCCCCCAGCCAAGGGCTATTGTGCTTCTTGCTCCAGGGTTTCCTTCTGCCTCCAGGGCGTGTACCCTGTCTCAGGGTGTTGTATTGGCAAGCTCCATACGAGCATATGTGCTGTTTATGCGCAGCAGAGGAGGGAAATAAGACATGGAAAGGTTTTTACTGGGGGTTAGAGTTCTGGTGTGGAGGTACCCCACTTTTCCCAGAGGAGGAGCTGCCCCTGTTGGGCTAGGCATGAAGTTTCCTGTGCTGAGGAAAGGGGAATGCAAAGTGTGAAAGATGCAGAGAAAGGCTTTGAGGATCATCAGAAGGATGCCTTGTTTATCTGGGGATATGGGGAGGATGGAGAATCTGGAAATGTGGATAAATATGCATGGCAATTAGGAGATGTAACTAGCAAGAAGAAGGCTTGGAGGTGACATGATTGCACTCCATGGGATGCTAAAACTGCCAAGGACCCAGGAAAACATTTTAAGTTGAAGGATCATGTAGTTCCTTGAAGAGCTTGGTATTAACTGACCACAGATAAATTTAAGCTGGAAATTCAATAGAAGACATACAGCTGCTAAAGTAATCAGGACCTGAAAGAGCTTTCCATCTACAGCAAAAGGGGCAAAACAGTAAGTCCTTTTCAGAGAGCAATCAATACACTTATGAAAAGATATCTGATGATTTGTGCAAACAGGTTACCAAACTCAGTGAACAAGAAGGTTCTTCCTACTGTTTATCCCTTGATTTCTAAGACAGTCAACCAGTAAAGTGCAAAAAATCAATGACCACCTGTGAGATTATTTCAAAGAATTTTTTGCACATAAGAAAGTCCAGGTTCAACCACACTCCTTCCTGAATTCCCCTATTTCTGTCCAGGTAAAGTGCAGAGCAGTTTCTAGAAATGGTGCGTCGTCATGTCTTGTAACACTCAGCTACATTGTGATATGAGTTAATGTAATCTACAGGGCAAGCAGAGAACCTCCAATTGCAGCCCATGTTGAAGTGTAGGCTGGACTTGAACCCCAAAGCCGGGGGGGAACGCACAACTTCTATGCTTAATACACTAGACTCCCAGCCTCCAGTTTTATAGTCTGAAACAATCTCGACTTCTGTTTAGGTAACAAATGAGGATGCTGTAGGAGAGAAGCATTATTATGATATGATAGCTCAGATGCAGCAACTGCATGTGCTGAGATTTTTAAATT
Source organism: Ibidorhyncha struthersii (assembly GCA_013398815.1). Taxonomy (NCBI): domain Eukaryota; kingdom Metazoa; phylum Chordata; class Aves; order Charadriiformes; family Charadriidae; genus Ibidorhyncha; species Ibidorhyncha struthersii. Next base: position 239,342 of record VZSZ01004110.1, read on the forward strand.
TAGTCCCTCAGCCATGGTAGTACATATCTAGGAACAGCATGTCTACAGAATGAAAGATCTCAATTTTTTTCAGACTTGTTATGTTTGTCTGTGCATGTAAAAAGTTTGTTGAACATGGAGTGTTTTAGGTGAGAGAAAATATAAATGATCAATATGGTAATAACACCCTGATTATTTTAATGGTATATGTAATCTTATGACTACTTTCTCTGTTGTTATATATTTCTTGTTACTTGTAGTTATCTGTATATTTATACTAATGAAGGAGGCAACACACTATTCACTGCTCTTATATTCCTGAGATATTTAACTTTCTGTGCAGGTACTAGCTGTCAATCAAGGCTAATCAAACTGGCACAGTTAACATAATACATCATAAAATTTCACAGTAATGTCAACCTGTAATTCTGTCAATCTGGTTAAAGGAAATGGGCTAAAAACAATATTGTCATTTTGTAATAACATAGGGAAACAGAATTTTAGAATAATATTTTTACTGTCTGCTATAAATATATTTTCAGGTTTCAAGAGCAGCAGTGGCTTCCTTTAGGATTGAATTGGTCAGATATCCAGAGTTTTGAATCCTTATTTTTCACTTTTCTCACTGTTAGATATTTTCAGTGTATCCTGAGAAGGAATGGGGTGTTGCAGTTCTGTGACACTGGAGATGTCCAGGAGGAAGAGAGAAGGGGAGGCGTGAGTTTCTCCTGTCCTTGTGTCACTGCAAGGGAGTGTTTTATGATGGAACTGGCCAAGGTTGGTTGGACAGTAACACCTGGGAAAGAGGCTTCCTAGCTCTGCTGTCAGCTACGTTTATATCACTTGCATGCTAACAGTAGAGGAAGCTCCTAGCAAAAAACAAAACAAAACAAAACAAAACAACAAAAAAAAAAAAAAAAAACAAAAACCAAACCGAAACAGACATAGTACTGTTCCAGTTTATACACATGGGAAGAGAAAAGTGCAGTCTGGCTATTTGCACGGCACAACACAGAAACATAGGCAGAAGATGTAAGGCTTCAAAATCGAGTGTCTTTCTACTTAGGAGATTATGATTTGCAGACCTTTGCAATTTTTTGGTAAGAACTCAAACCCTTATCTGACAAGGTTAAGTCTGTTGACAATAGCTTGTTTTCAAAGTTGCCTTTGGCAAAACTCTTACAGATCATTGAATACTACTGAGTTGTCAGCAAGATATATCCATTTACTGTTATTAAAATACATCAAAATGCACAAGTAACAATATCAAAATGAATGGGTTTTCTCGTAAAGTAAAATATTAATTGGGCCAAACAGGTGCTATGGAAGGGCAAGAGGGTTCTTCAGAGGGACCTGAATAGGCTGGATCGGTGGGCTGAGGCCAATAGTATGAGATTCAACAAGGCCAAGCGCTGAGTCCTGCACTTGGGCCACAACAACCCTGTGCAACACTACGGGCTTGGGCAGGAGTGGCTGGAAAGCTGCCCCGCAGAAAAGGGCCTGGGGATATTGATTGACAGCTGGCTGAATATGAGCCAGCAGTGTGCCCAGGTGGCCAAGAAGGGCAACAGCATCCTGGCCTGCATCAGGAATAGCATAGCCAGCAGGGCTAGAGAAGTGATTGTCCCACTGTACTCGGCACTGATGTGGCCTCACCTTTAGTACTGTGTTCAGTTTTGGGTGCCACAGTATATGAAGGACATTGAAGTGCTGGAGAGGGTCCAGAGAAGGGCAATGAAGCTGGTGAAGGGTCTTGAGAATAAGCCTTGTGAGGAGCAGCTGAGGGACTTGGGGTTGTTAAGTCTGAAGAAAAGGAGGCTGAGGGGAGACCTTATTGCTCTCTACAACTACCTGAAAGGAGGTTGTAGAGAGGTGGGCATTGGTCTCTTCTAACAAGTTACAACCGATAGAACAAGAGTAAATGGCATCAAGCTGCACCAGGGGACGTTTAGGTTAGACATTAGGAAAAACTTCTACACTGAAAGGGTTATCAAAGACTGGAACAGGCTGCCCAGGGAAGTGGTTGAATCGCCATCCTTGGATATATTTAAAAGCCATCTAGATATGGTGCTCAGGGACATGGTTTAGAAGTGAGCCTGGTAGAGTTCAATAATGGTTGGACTTGATGATCTTAAAGGTCTTTTCCAGCCATAATGATTCTATGATTCTATGAAGTCTGTGTGGGCATAGCTTGTTCAAGAATGTTTATAGCATATCCTTCTTTGACGATCTTTATTGGCCTGCAGTAATTGATCATAAGTTGTTTCACGTGCTGAGGAAGGAAAGTCTTTTGAAGCACCAGGTGGATTTCTCTTTCCTCCTAAAGCTGATTTTCTTCTAAATACAGAGCATTGTATAATGAATCGCCTAGGTTAGGTAGTCTTTGTCAGGTGATGACATGTACGTTGGTAAACCAGGGAAAGTTTAAAGGAAAGTTTATGTGACATGAATGTTTAACGATCAAGAATCTTAGATTGTAGACGCAGAAGCTAGAGGAGAAAGGATGATAGATTAATGTGAGTTCTATAAATGAAACAAAGGTGTTGATGCAGAAAGTAATAAACATAATGATGGCTGGGAAAATAAGGTGAGAATATGGTCTGTGGAAAAGGCAGTATTAACAATTGGGTGTCAATAAAAAAAGGGGTAAAAGCAGAAGCAAGCAATTGTTGAAGTACCGATCTTCACACCTGGGTATGTGATCCATGGGAATGCATAAGACTGTGATCACAGTAAGAGAAGAGAAGCAGAATAGAAACAGTTAATTTCAGTCTAATATGTGAAAAATCCATCATTCTTTAGCAAAGCAGCACAGAGAAACTGAGACAATGGCTTCTCATGGCAGACGGGACTAATTTAGAAAAATCAGACAAAGGACTTACAGTGGTACAATATTTTGAAGGTGAAGTTTACAATTTGTATCTGGAGGGAAAAGGCAGTAGCATTTCAAGCTTACTTTACTTGCAAGCATAAATGGATTTGTTAGATAACGTTATCCAGGGAGCAAACTGCTTGGGAAAATGATAGCTAAGTTCAGGAGCTGTTGACCAGGAAATTTAACAGAGTGGTCTTGCAACACGGGGTTGCCTCTGAATACAGAATAAGAGCTTGGAAGTGAATGTGCAGTTGATGCAGACATGAAAACGGTGAGAGAGCCCCATCCAGCCTCATGGACTCTCCTTGCTGTATTGCCTAGCGGCAGTAGAAGATGATGCTGTAGACCTAACTACTCGGAGGCTGTGTACAATAGCATCCTCTGCACCTCCATAAAGCCATTGGCCAAACGGGGAAAGAACCCTTTTTTCTTCCCAATATCTACGTGTGAAAAGATGAATCAACAAGAGAATTGTTGTTGCACAAGTGCTCAAGCTGTTCTTGACTTTAGGTCTCCCTGTTTTGTTTCTCCTGTAGGAGGGGGAGTATGTGGTTGCTCTGGACTCATTGCATTCTCCCTCAACCAGGAGAGGCAAGCACTGCTTTGAATATCTAGCAAGAGGCCACACAGGAAGGACTGTATGTTAGTGCAGAGAGAGAGAGAATACCTTAAAGGATAATGTGATTTTGCTTCTTCCAATAAAATGCTTGCCTCAGTTACAAGAAAGCTGTTTTCTATTAGTCATTACTGCTGTCACACAACAGTGTTGGGGCTTCTTTTAAAAAAACAAAAGCAAGTTGGAAAGAAATCTCAGTTAACCCCCCTCAAGACTTTCTATCTGATAAGCCCAAAAAGTGACCTGACAGAAAGGAGCCCTTTGCCAGATCCCAAACCACAGCGAGGCTGGGCAGACAAAGCGCTGAAGTACAGGTCAGTCCCATGATTTATGCAATGTGTAGTGAAGTGGAAAATATTTATAAATCACTTGCTTTCTCTCAGAAAGGATATAGGAATAACAATGACATCACTCTTAGAATGTGGGAAGTGCAATTGAGTGCAAACATGAATGTGTTGCAGAGGCATGTTTTTAAATCAAAACATTCACAAACCAAGAGAAAACATGCAGTGCTTATCTAAAGAGGCTTTCTGTAAAGCAATGAACTGCAACGCTCTATATCATTAAAAAAGAAAAATAAAGTGTTTCCTTAACAGCGAACAACAGTTTTAAGTAATCAAAGCATATATTCTAAGTTACTGTGGGTGTGGTAATGCTAACTGATATAAAGTCATCTGTAAGTCATTCAGACAGAATAGGAAAAGCTTAGCACAAGAAGTAGGAATCCCTCCCCCAGCTTGCAATCTGTTCCTGTAGGAGAAATGACAGTCGCCAAGCCCCAAACTTTCTGAGGCAGAAATGTGTCAGGAGTGTAGACAAGAGCACCGAGCAACTGGAATTTGTCTAAGTGTTTTGGGTTTTCAAACATGTGACGACAAAAATAACACTAGGAAGTGAATTTGTTGAAGCTGAGAGGTGGAGGAGGTAGCCTGAATATGCATGGGGAATTTTTTTTTTTTTTTTTTTTTGAGATCTGAATCCCATTACAATATTTCAGAAGAGGTTCAGACTGTTAAGACAGAAATCTGCAGTGTTGTTACTCGGTTTTGAATTGGTGGGAGTTGTCAGTTCTCAGGATTACAATTTGTAAAGAAATTTTGAATGACTTGGGCTTTATTTTTATACTGAAGCTCCTCGTAGTAGAACTGAAGGTGGCAAAGAAATCACTTTTAAGAGCTCCATGCTGATGTTAGTTATGCATGCTGGAAACACGTTTCAAGCCTTTGTCACCACATGTAACCTTCTGCAGCTGAGTCACATCTGTTCAAGTGAAACCCTGAGAAGGCATAATAAGAGGAGGATGGGATTCCAAGGAAAGCATCGTTGAGAAGATAGCAGTCCTACTATTCCCACCTTCAAAAAAGAGCCAGTTTAGATGAGCAGCACATCATGGCATGTTGCTAGTCCAGTCAAATAACATGCTGTTAATGAGGCTTAACAAATTAGTAAAGAAGGAATGTTATTTTCCCCTGTGAGGAAGAGATTATCTACATGGTAACTAGCACTAAAGTATTTTTCTTGCTAAAAGGAGTATGGGCAATGCAGTATTGCTTTGTGGCAAATGGTGAGCCAAACAAGCAACCATGTATATGCCATTCAGAAGATCGTGTTTTCATGAATTCCTTTTTTGGCTTGGGATACACCGGAGGAATTTTACAAGGGAAAGTGAGTTGGAAACCTTGTTTCAGTTTATAGGAAGACTGAGAAAGAACAAGGGAAAGTGAGTTGGAAACCTTGTTTCAGTTTATAGGAAGACTGAGAAAGAAAGTAACACCTAAACTTAGAAAATATATGCCGTGAAAGAAACAAACTGTAGCTCTTAGGGGGTGTTGGTTGATAAAGTTTATGTAAAGATAACACAGAAATAAAGACTCTACTTTCTGAAACACCTTATCCCCCAAACAAACATGTGATTCTTCACTATGGTAAAGGTATAGAACAGATTTGTACCTAACTGGTCCTCAAAAGACCACAATTATTAACTGCATTTTCTGTCATCTGAGCTTACTGTTTTGTTTTGTTTTGTTTTGTTTTGTTTTGTTTTGTTTTGTTTTGTTTTGTTTTGTTTTGTTTTGTTTTGTTTTGTTTTGTTTTGTTTTAAAAACCTCCATTGTAACCCCTCCCAGCCTTGAAAAGGGGAATAAAACCTCTCCAGTGGCTTCATAAAAGGTGTATGGCTTCTTTGACTGAGCCAGGTAAAAAGACGAAATGGACAAGGAAATTTTATCAAGAAGCAAATAGATTACCTTTCCTCAGAACACTACTGGAAAATACACTAATCATTAGTATCATCTGAGCTCTCCCTTCCCACCCTGCTCCCCACCGTTGCTGGGAGGCCATCACTTTTTATTTTCCTGTTATTAAGAAAACCTTGGTGAGATGTGATAGCCTTCAAAGAGGAACGCAAAACCCTTTGCTGTCCCTATCACACATGTTGTGTTCACCAGCCACTACCTATTGGGTCCCAGTAGACTGTGTGTCATAAAGCTTTGATTCACCACTAATTTCTTAACTGGAAGAGGGAGTAGCGAGATAAATTACACTTCTAAAAATTACAATGGAAAGTTTATTTTAAATCTCGAAAAGGTGCACGTAAATATTTGAATAAAATGGCATGTAGCCTGGGAAGTAATCGGCACTCTGCTTCCTCTTTGTCATGAGCAGTACAGTTAAAAAAGTAGACAATTTTTAAGCTTTGGTTGGATCCATATGTAAGGAGTTTTTGAATTAAAGAAAGAGAGAAGTCATGCACACCTCTAGGGAAGAACAAGAAGGCAGATCAGGGACAATTTCACAGCCAAGAAATAACTGTAATAAGAATGAAGCATCAATCACAAACGACTTCAATTATTTTGTCATTGAGTGGAATAAGAAGATACAAAGGAGTAGAAAGATGACACATTCCTTAAGTAGGATTGGAATGTTTTTAGACACCAGATCAACATGAAATATTGGGTGTCTATTTTCCATCAGAACCAAATCTGTTTCAAGAAATTACGCACTAAAAATGTTTAATGTAAATGACTGTAATGAATTCCAACTCTTATCGCTCTCGTTAAGGGAGAATTGATATTTTAATTGATTAATTAGTTGTTGTTATGGTTATGTTATTAATTGTAATAATCATAGGTCTGATTCTGTGAGCTACTTTATGCTCTTGGACTTAAGCGATTGTGGAGGTCCCACCTCTTGTGCATAGGTGCAGGAGCCATCCTGCAGGTAGGTAGGAGTAGGGAGACTAGAATCAGTACAACACAGCACTGCAAAACCCACCATAATGTTGTGGTAGGTTATTCAAGTGGACTCCAAAGTACAATGGAAACAAACAGATCCCTCCGTGTCCCTTCACAGTCTAAACCTTCTCGCTGTGTTCATCGCCTCACAAAAAGTCTAAATAGGTATATGTGTTTCCTATGCCCAGAGGCAGGAGTGGATATTGTTTCTAATTGCTGTATGAGATTTTCAAATATTTGCTGTATTTACTCTTACGACTGGCTGATCATCCTTGAACGATGTGAAGAACAGCTGATTGCTGGTTAAAAGATAGGTGAAAATTTTTGTATCTGATTCTTCAGGGGAAAAATTAAAAGAGGAATAGGGAGAATACAGTGATTTCGTGATTGAATATAGTAACAGACCTTAGCTACCAGATGGGAACATATGTATATGCACCATATTATAAATTAGGACACTAACAGATTCTATATTGGAGGGGTTTCCCATAAAAATTAAACATCTTGGACATATAGAAATGGCAGTTTAATCATTAGCTGCCTTAAATCACAATGAATTTTTGATTGTTGGCAATTTATCAAATATAACATCAAAACCTGGAATAGTTTTATAAGTCAAGATTAGCCAATCCAGTTTTCTCTTGAGAACACTCAAGTTTTACCTTCTTCACACCATGATGCCATTACTTCAAACTTCGGCGTTGCTAGTGTACTAAGTGTTGGTGATAAAATTCTTAATTGCCATCATGAGGAACCTGTGACTCCACAGTTATATACTGCCCACTAACAGACATCCAGAATTTATTCTTTTTTTTCAGGCATTCTAAGATCTGTCTAACAGGAAAACAGTCCATTCTTCCTATCAGTTATGTAGGTGAGGGCCGGAAATTACTTAGGTGAGGGCCAAAAATGCATGCTATTTGACAGGATAAAAGCATTGTATGTCAAAGCTAGAAATTATCTTACAACTGAGACAGGAACTCAGCTTTCTGGAAGAATGCAGGCTAGCTCTGGAAAGTCTCGAAACACTGGACTTCAAAGATATTCTTTTTTTACGAATTAAAAGTTACTCTGGTAGCCTTCACGGAAGTTTAAATGGTTTTGTTTTGGGGTTTTTTTTTGGATTTTCTTTCTCTGAGGTTTGTGTGGTGGACTTGTGCTGAGATTTTATAGTCTAAAGAATATGCAATACAGTTACTATAAAATGTTTTAAAGCTAAGAAACTAGTACATTTAAAAAATAGTATTTCTGTTAAATGTGTCATATAAAGAATACATCAAAAAAATGATGTGATATATGAGTTTTGTTAGATCTTGCTTGCGATGGTCTGCTTTTTCATCTATGTGTAATGTATCTATCCAGACTTCTGCCAATAGTATCTTATATGCCAAAGCTTACAATGTCACATACTGCACTCTCAGATTTACACCATTATTCTCATGTCTCTCTCAGCAAATGAAATGAATAGTAATTTATTTCCTTGAATTGGTTGGAGGAGAAGTACAGGCACAGAAATAAATAAAACCATCTCAGTCACTAAATCCCGGTTGTTAAGCAGTTCTGACCTCTCAGTGTTGGAAACTGTGAACATAGAATGACCGGTAACTTAACAAATGATAGGAAACCCAGATATTATTACAACTAGAGTCTAAAACGCAAAAAATATTTCCATGGGGGATTTATATGAATATTTTGGGGAAAAGCTAGAAGTATTACAATACTTTGATTTATCCTGTTATATCAAGAGCTTAACATTTCAATGTAAGCAGCCCATAGCATGCTTCACTCTCAAAAAGAGTTTTAAAATTCTCAGATACAGTAGCCAATTGCACAGAGGATATAAAATGCAACATACTTGAAACCTAATATTTTACCTTCAGCCGCTAGGTGCTAATGACTGGAGATGGGCAGATTGCAAACTGAGGCAACCGCCACCTCCTTGGTTATGACAAGTTCGTATTTTCAGAATATCTATGTCTACTAATGAATACTGGAGACTACCTTTTATAAGAAAAATGTCATTCCAGAGAACAAGGTGTCAGCTTAAAATATAGGCTGGCCAAAGTTGAACCTTAGAGATCGAAGAGCTGCTGGAAGGTGGTGTTGATACAAGGGTAGCTGTTGTTTTCTTTGTGAGAATGTTGGTGGTTGATCCTTTATAAGTATTTCTTAAAGCAAGGAAATATCATCTTCTTATTCCAAAAAAGCTACTTATACAATGGTTGTTTTTTTTTTAAGTACTGTCTGCTAAACTTGCAGGTGACTTTCCTAAGTATTCGTTGTGCAGTAGCTCAACTAAAAGAAACTTTTGTGAGACATATAACAGAATTGAATCAGGAGTCTAACAACCATCATAATTTCGGAGTTTTAAATTACCATTGGTCTTTACATGCCTTGTAATGGGTAAATCAACGTCCATTGTGTTTGCTGTAGAATTTTGTTAATATTATTTTATATTCTACAATAAAGCTACTAAAAAAAAATGTGAAAAGACATGGGAGCACCTGCAGGTTTGTTAATCTTAAGGTGGTGAGATCTTCTGGGGTCTGATCCTGCAATCATTGCAAAGGGACAAACCTCCATGCTTATTTACCTACCACTGAAAGCCATGGTTCAGCAGAAAGTGGTATCCACCTGCATGGTGCTGCAGGATGAAGGATGTATTTTAGCAACTGAAGATACTCAGCATCTGCTGTTAAACTGAAGAAAACTTAAAGAATGTCTTTTCAGATCTCTGACAAAATATTGAGGTAGTTTTAGAATCACAGCCACATCCTCTTGAGTGTTTTCATATTCAAATTCTGAACTGGAGTCAGACAAGGTCACTACATGTGAGTTGCCTTAAAAGGAAGCCACAGCAATGGAAGAGACAATATCCTGGTAATTCAGCGGGTGTCTGTCCATCATGAAGAGGAGTTTTAGCAGATGTAGTGGTAAAACCAGATTTCATGGAAGTGTTCCTGTTAGCTCTGTGAAGACACAAGATCTGATTTTAACATTTTGTGATCAGTGAAGCTCTGTTGCATACTCTGTATGATCAGAGTTTTTCTCAGAAGAAAAACCCAAACAACAGTAAAGAAAATAAAGGAACTTCAGAGTAGGCGTGAAGAGAGCAGAACCTGATGTGGTTTGTCTAATGGCTTTTCACTGTACTTGGCAAGAAGAGCTCCTGTGATTTCACTGGGCTTTCCTGCACTCTCTAGCTACTGGTGTTACTAGCTCTCTACTAAATATCTCAGACGCAAAGAAAGCAAAATGTTTAGCCAGCTTTAACAACCCAATTATTTAAGTGGGTTTTCGTACCACCCAAACCTAGGGCTGGAGCCCTAGAGCATATCTAGCTTCTATAAAGCCATCTTGCAGATGACAACCTTTTTCACTGGTATGTGCAATAGTACACATATTATATATATCTTGCCCTCTTCTGGGTGTTTTTTTTTTTTTTAGAATTTGTTAATTACTATGAGTTTTTTTTTAGGTAAAGGATACTGTAAAAGTCCAGATTATGTGTGCTTCAACAAGGATAACTATCATGACAGCTCTGTGAGTAGTCAGCATATCACAATATTTTAAGTTAGGGAGGTTAAAACAGACATCTTTAGAGACCTTCTAACAGTGTTATGAAGAATATTGTCACTGGCATACAAGGCATTAATTATTATCAAGAAACATTATCGTGAACCTAAACACAAAGAAAATGTGCTTATGTAAAATGGATATAAGAATTGTATAAAAAAATAAGCATCAAAGGGAAGCATGCAACCTACCTAGCCTGAGTAGTCAGCCACTAAAATGTCATTCCTATGTAAATTCACCCAGCATTTCTGTCCAAAAATTCCAAAATTGATGGTAGAAGTAGTGGGGTTCAAACCCTTCTGTTGCATCTCTTTGGAGATGCACTGCTCTTGTTGCCCGTTCTGTATACTGTGTGGTAGGTGAGATAGGTTTTCAAAAATCAGTTTAGCCTAGAAGTTGTAATAAGCAGGTTATAATTTCTTTGTAGACCGGAAACATTCCATTATTCATTTTTGTCATATATTGAAAGCATTTTATAAAGGAACTTGCTATACTTAGTTATACTGAAACGAGAGCTAAATCCTCTGCTCAGCTCTTTGAAGGGGGCTTCAAAGTAGTGTTTAGTCAAATTAACATCCAAATAAGAAATAAAGTTTTATGATGCATCTCTTTTATTTTTGGATCCAAATCTTTCAAGATGAACACACGTGATTATCTTTAAACGTGTGAGTAAGCCTGTTACAGGCATGAGGATATTTGCATATTTCAAACTGTAAGTTTTTCAAAGGCTGTGCATTTTGATCTTTCCACAAGAGCCCTTGCTTTTTGCTGCTTTCTCGACTATTTTATTAGCCTCCAAGTCATCCACTGAGTTGGTTTTAGCTTTCCCCGTGTGAAGATTTGCATTGATTTTCAGCCATTGCAAATTTATATCTCTATATGTGCACTGGACTTTAACTGTAAAAGTAACTTAATTATAAAAGTCTGAATAATTCCTTCTGTTTTAACAAACCTAGATTGATGCCCTTATTATATATAAAAGAATAATAATTCTACTGGTTGAACTATCCTAGCTGTACTTGATTCTATTTTAAACAGAATACCTCACAGTAAGCAATATTTGTATCACTTAAAAATCAAATCCAATTGATTTTATTTGATTATGTGTGGTAAGAGTTTCAGGAACAAAAGAGAGACTCAGAGGAGGAGTTGCACAGCTATGGAATCCATACTTGTCTTGTTCAGTTGTATTGATATTTTAACAGCTTGGCCGTAGCAGAGAGTACTTTCTCAGGTTGCTCAGGGGAGTGGGAAGAAATAGTAGCATCCTAGCATTTTTTAGAAGTGCAACAGAAAATGGTAAGTTTTTATTATAAAATTCAGGTGAAGAGTTGTGATCGAGTAAACCAGAATGAAAATGAGCTGTCATGGCAATGTAATACACAGGAAATACTTCAAAGGCCTTCTGCAAACCTTCATTTGAAGGCCTTTTCCTGCAAATGTTCATTTGACTAGCTGTTATTTACATAGTAATCCCACTAGGAAACATTGAGCTCACTTGCATGAGTACTGACAACCCACTTGAGAATGTTTTTTAAGATGTATAATAAAAAACAGGGGAAAGAAATAATTCCAGCTGTCCAAGAGCAGAAACATTTTCCTTAGGCTCTGAATTTCATCTGAATTATTGGTAGCCTTCATGTTCTGCACTTGGCTGAGAACCTGAGTGTAAAAGCCAGACTGGTTTATGACAAATTGCCACTCGCTGGGAGCTAGAAAAAAACACATCTTCCAACTTTAGGAAAAGATGAACGCAATAGGACTGAGGATACCCACTGACTGGAAAAGACAAGCAGGTGTAATGTCTTCCTAGGGGAAGGTGATGGTGTGGACTGCTGGTTGAGTAGGAATGTCTGGACAGATGTTTCTGAAGTATAATTTGTCATATGGCTAGGAGTGGAAGACAATGTATTGAATCAGCTGTATGGGATATAAGTTACTTTTTACAGTTGTTATTTCTTGGGATTGTAGTCATGGGGCTGGGTCCAGAAGACTACAAAATGTTTTAGTTAATAACGCAAACTTCAGTGAAAGGAGATGGATTTTGTCTTGTGCTATGAAGTTTCGCCTATCACATTACCATTATTTTCTCTCTTATGCTCTTACCAAGACTCATTTATTTTTCCTCTCAATAGTGTTATATTTCTATCCAGAGGCTGATCTTTGTTATGCAGTGGGCAAACAGGACAGTGCTGTGTCTGTGTGCAGAGTTGTAAATAATCAGAAATGGGAGTTGCCTGCTGCTTGCATTTTCCCAGGGTAATTTTTTCTTTTTTAATGGTACAACATTTCTGTTGCTTAGGTTGGTGAATCTTCAGGGGGGACTCATGAGCAAGGGCTGTGAAAGTGAATTGTTGTTAATAAGCCATTTTGCAAACAAATTATTCCAGCACAAATTTCAGAATAACTGTTTGGAGCCCACCAGTTGGCTTGGACATGCCAGATCTTTAGGACATGATATTTCTTTCTGACTGATGTTGCTGGAGGTTGCCAAGAGGTATAAGAGTGTGTAACACTCTAGTAGGAGTAGTCAGGAGTGGTAGTCCTCTGAAGTAGGTGGAGTTATCCTAGAAGTCTTCTACTTGGTGATCTGAAAATAAAGGAAATATCTACCAGCTCAAAGTCCACCTGAGCAGGCTGCAGTAGAAAGCCAGGTACCTGGTGAGTCAAGCTGCTAAAACCATGGCCTTTCCTGGCTATATCTGTTCAGCTTTTAACAGGTGTGCTTGAGCTGTCTTGAGTTCACAGAGCCAAGTGGTTTGAGCCAGTTGTATTCACAGGGTCTATAACGGCAGAGCTCAAGTATAAGCCCATTTCCAGTTTGGTCCAGGTTTACTGGCCTGAAGCAGTGGCTTTTTTTTTTTTTTTTCAGACTAGGACCACTGCATGTGAACCACTGCAGAGGTAGTTTGGGTACCACTGTGAATTAGAAATTAATGTGACAGGATAATATATGATATAGCCTTTGAGACCATATCCCAAGGATGTTGTAATCAGAAGCTGATTCAGAGTGTTGGGGGGGGGGATGTGGGGGCAGAACGGAACCTTATATATCAAGGAAAATTATGCTAGAGAAATAGGGAAAAAGAGATTGGGTTCTTGGTAGCTGAAAGTGAAACAATAACAAAGGCAAGAAAGGATGATGATCTTGTACAAATGGGCAAGGAAAAATGTGAGGCAGATAGAAAAAGGGCATATTATGCTCTTAAGATGGAAAGAAAGATAAAGATGCTGTTGAGACAAGCATAAAGAAAGAATGGAGAACAATTGATTTAGAAAGAAGAGCAGTAGCTTAAGGGTGTAAGCATTAGACTGGCATTGAAGAGGTATAACTTAGTTCCTAGTTCTTGAATGACCTTGGACAAATCCGTTAATCTGTCCTTGTCTTGTTCTCTGTCTGTAAATGTGGATAATAATATTTCTGTATCCCTCAATAAAATTATGAGAATAAATTCATCTGTAGTTGAGGTACTCAGCTACTGTTACTGTAGGGTCATGTAGGTGCTGAGGTGGATAGGTTAACCAATCACAGAGAGAGAAATTAAACCTGCAGACTAGGAAGGAAGAGGTAAAAGACTTGGAGGAGAAACTTATTATGAGTGCTGAAAAGGTTTTGTTTTGAAACAACAGAAAAAATCTTCTTTTACTCTTTTATTCAGCCTGGAAATTGCCTGCAATACAGAAATCTTTTAACTATCTGGGCACATCTAAGGTAATACAAGAAGAATTCAGGTAATTTTTCTTTGACTCAAAAAGCTTTGTTTCCTTGCTTACCTCAAGGTATTGAGTCAAAGTATTACTACTGAGTGGCTTTTAGGATTTAATGACAGTTTCATGACTACTCAACTTGCTCTGAACTCAATGCTGACCCTGCTTGGAGCAGGAGATTGGACTAGTTGACCTCCAGAGGTCCCTTCCAACCTGAACAATTCTTGCGATTCCATGTAGAAACGGAGAGCATCTAGTGTCTAAGTACAGTTGTCACCTGCAACCATCCTGATTCACACCTCATTTGCTCTAATACATGTGTGTAACTGTCTTCGTTTTCCTGAAAATACTCTGAATTTTCATCACTGTGAGGTCAGTAACATGTGCTGTGCTCTGCTGTTCTAGTGCATCTACTTTTATGGGAACATGGCACTTTTAATTCTTCATGTTGGACAGGTATTAGGACTTTGTTTCAAAGCTCTGCATTTCATGTGAAATCTCGTCCTGAAGATTTTAATAGCATCCCTAGTGCCAATGATAGGCCTAGGATGGAGCTAACTTCTGAGATAAAGGCTGAATGGATCACTGGTGTCATATGTTAGCCACTGCTGAGTGAGGACGTCTTGGATGTATAGTCCTAGAAGTTACGTGATTTTGTTAATGTTATTTTCCAATATTTTCTTTTCTAAATGCTATTCTCCATAGTTGTTATTAGCATCAGCAATGCATTGTAATTTCTGTTCCTGTATAGAATTACCTCTCTCGAGTGATAATCTCTGCTGGTGACTATTGTCTCTTATATTTTTCCTGGATATTCCTCTGAACAGTCCGTGGAATATTTACAGTGTTGGGAAAAGGAAATAGTGGTCTCTACCAGTGTATCAGTATCCCCCAAAGGGAAATTCTTTTCTCTTGACAATACAGAAAAGTTACCAAGTTGCACTGTTCCCGAAAGGAAGTAGGCTAGCTCCACAACACCAAGCTTTGTGTCAGATTAGTAGGGAAGTATAATGCATACATTTTAAAACCAGAAAGACCTTCTGGTTTAAATGGTGAATGGGACCTTTCTGGTATAGAAATATTATAAATTTTAATGAAATAAAAATTAGTCACATTATTTAACCTGTTTGCTAAACAGAAGCCATCTGGAATCTTAGCAACAAAACAGAGGTCAGCAGAAAATGATTGCTTCATCTTTCTCTGTTTGTTAGTTCAGCATGTCCCATCATGAAATACTGTTTTTAAGCTATCTTGTGAGTAGGCCAACATATGTATGCATGTGGGAATGATACCAACAGTCCCCTGCTGAAAGGAAAATAATCCTGTAAAACATCCCAGAATAGCCCTGACACAGCTGAGTGGCTTCAGGCCGTGCTCAGGAGGTGTTCAGAAAGCTCTTAGTTTTAAATGTGTTTAGGCAGATGCATGAGCTAAGCAGCAGGTGCCTTTTTGGACCCCAACTTACACCTACAGAATGGTTAACAGGACCTATTCCTTGCTCATTTTTTATGTTTTAGACTTTTTGTGTTTACTTCCAACACCTTGGGATAATTTTATTTTTTTTAGTTTTATGAACCTGCTGAAATAGTTTCATATAGATGCTCACAAAAGACAAAAGGCAAGAAAAAAATATTTCTGTAGAAGATTAAAAAAAGTCAGCCCCACAGATCCCCATGTAAAAGCATGTGCAGCAGTACCTAAATGTAAAAAGCAATACTGTACATCTTTTAGCATTTGCAAAAACTTAGTTATTTTAGTAAGCCTGAAATTTACACTCTTATACTGCGAGAAACTTTAAGAAACTACTGCAACTAATTCTAATCCTCGATATCCAGTAAAGCGACAACTGTTACAAACCCACTCATTGTTCTGGCAGAACTGCCTCTGAAATGTTTAAGTATACAGTGCACATATAGTTTGTTCAAATCTTAGGCAAAGGTTAAAATACTATTAGTCTGGTGAGAAACTTCTCACCGATTTGGAGGTGAGCTCCTGCTGCTTGTAGTAGCAGAGTTAGGAAACTTAAGTGCCATGTCTAATCTCAGGACTACAGAATTTAATGAGAAGTAGACTGCTTTTGGAGAACATCTTGGCCTTTTAGAAAGCTGGGCTGGTTTTGAGTGTGCGGATAAACACAAACTTATTAAACCTTAGGGTAAGTTTTTTTAGGAAACCCTGAATGCTCAGCAAAGTTCATCAATAGTATCTAAGACGATGTTTCTCAGCCTTTCAAGAAAGGTAAGGATGATGGAAGTTTAGAGGGAAGGAAGATAATTTTTATTTGTAAGGGAGAATGGCTTAAAAATGGGATGGGTCTGAAGGCAGATTAAACTGCAGTGTGGGGCTGGAATTTGAGAGGAACCTGTGGATAAAAAGGGTTGGTTTTGAATGCAGAGTACAATGGAAGTAGAAATTGATTAATATACTGAAAACAGCCAATGGAAACGGGATTTAGGAATAGCTGGAGAATTGGCCTTGGACCTCTTTCCGAAGAGCTGGTAAGAAGCAGTGACCAGGATGAGGCAAATATAAAAGTAACTTGTGTTTTAAATTTGCAGTGGAAAAAAACCACCTTTATTAATATTTGTGTGAACCCCTGAATAACATTATATGATAACAATGAACAATGCATTCATTAACATGCACATCGCTGAACAGACAGCTATTCAGAATGAGCTCATGCTGTCACAAAGACCTTGTTCTGAATGGGAACCTCATGGTTTCAACAGCTTCCTGGGCAGCCAAGCTTGGCAAAGTTTGACTTTTTCCACCTGTTTAGTTGCTGAGTTATTTGGAAATGAAAAATCTAATGGCAAACAGCAGTAAGCTCGAGAGAGTGAAAGGGGATTGTGTTTGAAAATCTGGACAACAGCTCATTGTATCTCTGTTTTATTCACTGTACTAGATCTGGAGTGTTCTCTTACTTCCTCCATAGCGTTGCTATGCATTCATCTTGCAGAGTTAGAGACATCTTACTGGAGAATGTGGTGATCTCCCTCTCTCTCTTTTCCCCTTGTACTTGCCTTACAGTGTATTCTATCATCAGTGATAGATACCACGCTTCTAGACCTTGAGTTACAAGCCTTGTGGTGAAAAGGACTAGCTCCTGTCCCCAGAGAGAGTGCCATTAGCATTTGTTAACCTAGCCTGCTGGGGGTTGTTTGTGTTGTGCAGAAAGGTAACTTGTGTTTGCCCTTCCTTTTAACTTGGGGAATTGCAGTTATTTCATCCTAACTACAAGTGTCTGTCCTGCTGAAGGAAGCTAAATGTGGTGTTGCAGGTTTCAACATACGCAGTCCTATGGAACCCTGAGAATTTAGGTCTTGTACGTGGTTTTGCTTGTGGCCTTCTAAACCTTTTCTTTTTAACCTGGTCTTCGCTAATATGCAGGAATTTACCAGACAATTGAAAGGGTAAAGAGGAGTGCATGGTGTGGATCTGTTCCATATTTTAGATGATGTATTCAGACTAATTATTCTCAGGTTGGCTTTACTAACAACTTGACACCAAATACACTGAAGTCAATGGGAAAACCCCCAATGATGTTAGTGAATTCTGATCTGCCTTCTGAATCTCTTGTTTTTAAAGTCATGTGCTATAAAAGATTCAGGAATAAAACTGTGAACACTAGTTAGGGATTCAGGATGGTGTACATAAAAAAAAAAAAAAATTAATTTTGCAAGGCCATCCTATCAGAAATTTTGAGAGATTTCCCAGTTATTCTAAGGACTGAGGTGCTAGGTGCACGTCAACTTTACCTTCATGAACAAAGCTTGTGGCTAATTTCTTTGCCCCATAGAGTGATGCCACAGTGTGGTGGCTTCAAGTAAGAGCTTTTATGCTCTTTCCAGCTGTAGGTGGGTGTTATTTTTAAGTCTCTCTCTGTTCTTATATGTTGCTGTCAGAAACCCACATCATGAAAAGGATCCTGTTGGGTGTCTGTAAATGTATCACACCTCATCAGCTGTAGAAAAACTGTTTGCCAGTGAAAAGTAGAACTGTGCAACAAGCTCACTGGGGAAATAGTTGTCTTCTGTGTTCATTGGACTTAATCATCACTCTGATTTTTGAAACTGTCAAAGCATATCATAAATTTTATTTCATAGAAGTTTTGCTCCCTTCAAAGTATAACTGTTCAAGGACCTACAAGCATGCAAAGCATTTTAATCATATCTGCAGAATGTAACAGCTTTCCACTTTCCTTGAAATTAGAGAATCTCATACTAATGCCCTTAAATTATGAAGTTCAATTGCCAAAATAACATTCATCCAGTGTGATGGCCAGATATTTCATTAAACTCCCACTGCACAGAGGTTATCTACTAATATCCAGAAGTGAGTACATTAGTGTCTAGGGATAGAGGTAGACAAGCAAAAGACAATAAATGGATTGAAGCAAACACATGCAGTCCCCTGGAGGGCTGGAGTAGTTAGCAGCTGGAGGAGGGCCTGGATATGGAGGTGGATATTGAAACGTTTGATATTCAAGCAGATAAAATTAAGTTGAATCAAGTGTGCGGAAGATGAAGGTGTGAGTTTCAGTGTTCGTGCCTAAATTGAATAATGTCAGAAAAGAAAGCTGTGATTTAATAAAGATTTATTTTTTAAAGTTACCTTGACCCTCTCAACTGCATGCGATACATTCAGCTCTTCAGTGTAGCATGAACATTTATAAGCAATTATTATGAGATTAATGGCTGAATTTCACCAACCGTGTCGTTGCTTTTCTGTTTAATGATAGAACAGAAGTTAATGAAAAATGCATAGTTTTGACATATTGTGTATAAGATATGTCAGTTTGGGAGACGGGAATTAAGCACAGTTTTCCTTCAAATCTATTGTGGGTACTATTGGCAGGAAGAATTTAGTAGCTTTGGGATGGTGTTAAAGAGCACAGTTAGCAGTGAGATTCAGAAGTTGTGAATTTGGGAAAACTGCTTTTGGTTCTGAGGGATATGCTCATATCTTTGTTTTTCTACAGTGCTAAATGCACTTTTTGCAATATATGATATACAATATACAATCTCTCTCTCCTCTAATTTTGAAACTCTTAACGTGTTCTACATATATGTAGGTATATATGACTTGTTCTATAAGTGTACAGAACAGGTTAGACTGCATAAATTCTGCATCGTGGTTGCTAGGAATTGCAGGCACATTTGTGAATCTTCTTCAGGAACATCTAAAAGGTTGAAGCTGTAACTTCAATATATCTCAAAGTCAGAAATCATAGCATTTATCACAGCTCCTGCTTGAATGCTGGGGTTGTACTGAGTCCTCAGGCTCCACCTCACAGCAAGCGACAACAAAAAGCGGCTCCTAGTTGACTTTCTTGAAGTTTCCTGTATCAGGTCTGCAGTGTGCCTTATGCAGATAGCTCTGGTGTGGTTTGTGGGTGTCTACCAACTACTGGTTAGAAACGCCACACAACGGATAATGATTTTTCATTTAAAGCAGTTATGCACCAACTCTATCTTCTGCAGAAATCTGTGTTACATTCAGAGCACGAGGAAAGTGTGAAGAGTTTTATATTTAAGTTGACCAAAAGTAGATCAAAAGCTCATTGTTTCAAAGCATTTAGAGAGAATACATTTTTTTTCAATTAATGTGGATTGATAAGTCTCCAGAATCTCTGAGGATTATTTCAGAAATATTTTTTCTTTTATGCTGACCTTCTGCTATTAACTTGGAGCAAAGCTTAAAATCAGTATTTAACATTTAATGGAAGGAACAAACTGATTCTGCAGTTTAACTCAACATTTGCAGTAAGATGACTTGTACCCTAATGGCTTGTAATTAATTTTTCTGAAAATCATATTTATGATAGTCTGCAGATTCAAGGCTTTATCTAATACATAATGTTCATTTTGAGCCTTTAATTGCATTTAAATTAAAATTGGCTTAGCAGGAAGATGAATTGTGGGAATGCATCAAACCACCCAGCATGTCCTGAAGATGTGAGCCTGAAAATGCAATTTGGTGGAGATGTGCGGAATCATTTGGAGTTCATTAATTTTTATTGCACAGGTAGTTTTACTAAAGTAGGTTATTTTCTTTGAAATTTATATTTATGTTTATGTCAATAGCGGAATATTGTATTAAGCTATACATCTATTAGAGTTTATTAAGCCGGTCTAATGGGGGTTGCTCATATTGTGCCGAGAGGTAATTTGTGTTTGCCCTTCCTTTTAATTTGGGGAGCTGTGTTTAGTTCAGCTGAACTACAAGTGTCCATCCTGCTGAAAGAAGTCAAACAGGTGTCACGGGAGGTTTCAGTGTATGCAGTCTTAAAGAATCCTGGGAATTTTGATCTTGTAAGCGGTTTTGCTTCTGACCTTCTAAACCTTTTTACTCTGAATAATCTTTTTTTTTTTTCATGTTGCTGAGGTTCTGACCCAGCCACTGGAATGAAGGGTTATTGATGTGTAACTCAGTTTTGTGGCTTAATGTGGTGCACTTTGTCCAGCCAGCTTGTAAGTGATCCTTTAAATTGCAGATGCTGCTGAGGTTATACAATTTAATTATAATGTCACTTTACAATTATAAAGAAAAAAAGGCCTTTTGCATTGCTTAATGAATACAAATTGTGCACAAGTTGGAAATACAAAAGAATAAAAATTAACATTTGTCCTTCTTGCCAAAGTATTTACATTTTTACAACCGATAAGTAGCACAATAATTCCATTACCTATATCCATTAAACATTTGTGCTTTTCATTTAGTGATTTGTATACAGTAGTTATTAATAAAATGAAACTGTCAGCATTTGCTGCTTTTGCCCATCCTCTTCTTACCCTTTTTTATTCCGTTGCAGACAGAGTAATTAGAGGTTGAAAACGCTATGTGCAAATGCCTGTTACAAGGATTAAATTATATAATCATGGTAATGATTTTCCTTAAAACTCTTACTGCCAACTGTAACATTTTTCACTTCACCAGCTTTTTTTGTGCTGTCGTATTTTATGGGAAAGTGGAAATATTTCTCCGTTCCGACAATCTGCTGCAAGTTACTAGTTTGTGGTCAGATATGATAGAAGCCCATATTCATTTAATACTCGCCAATCAGAACTTGACAGAGGTATTGCTTATTTTCTCATTTCATCACTGAAGCATGCCGGTGTAGTTTAGTCCCTAATTACTCTCAGACTGAGACGTTCCAAATATTCCCATGGTGGTAATATTTTTCTGCCTGGATGAGTCATTACGTTGTTTGGCAGACTGAAACACCAGCCTTTCCTTGTTGGAACACTACCCCTCATGTAGCACCACATCTTTTCCTCACTGCTGTCTGTTCCACGACTTTCATCCTGCTGTGACATTTCAAGCTGTACTGTACGAAAGCACATTTGCCTTCCTTCTATCTGACTGATTGGACCGGTGCCAGCTCTTTCTTCGGGGCCAAGGACAGGAGACTGGGATAGTCTGAATAGAACTGCTTAATGATCTAATGGAGCAGTGGCTCTCTCCTGCTGAGAGATAGGGCTTATTTGTTTGCTGGTTAGAGAAAAGGTCAGGGAAATCCTTTTCAACAAAGGCTGTGACAGTGAGAACGTGCAATACCACACATTCCTGGGGCTTGAATAACTTCATACATCAGGTGTTCCCCTCATGTTAAAAATCCTTTTCTGTTTTCATTTCATTTTCAATATCCTGCAGATGGCAGAGAGATGAAAGTGATGAATTCTACAACTTGGTAATATAAAGCCAAATGTTGTTCCTCCTGATAGAAGGAGACTTCGTGCTAGGAGTTTAACGCCAGGGAAGGTAATGTGGAGAGCTAGCGGTATTTCATAAAGGTGGTTACTTTTCCTTGTCACTGTTGTGTAGCCTATTGGGTATATGACTTTTAATGGCTTTTTGCTTAACAAGGCTGTAAACATAGTTTGCATATTTTCCCACTGAGTTCAACAAGGACCGCAATTGCAATTTGGTCACTCAAGTTAATTTAGTCTAGACTTTCCACAGCAGCTGAGAAACAGCATGCTCCGGGGGGTGGGAGACGTACCTGCGCGGCGATGGTGCCGCGGCTCTTGAAATTGCCCAGAGTGTTGGATCAAGGGCGAGGATTTGGGGCAGTTTGGGGCAGGCCTGTCAGGGTTTCCTCAAAGGAGGCGGAGGGAGCGGGGCGACAGGACAGGAGCAGCAGAGGCTGGCTTGATGCCACCACAAGATTCCCCTGTGCACGTGAGTGACCTCACTTGGCCAGTGGCGCTGGCTTCACGCCCAGAACGCGTGCGCGTGAGGCAACGCAAAGCAGCCACCACGTACCCCAAGATCTGGGCCACAGGGGGTTTTATTCCATGCTTCAAAGCCTGTGTCTCTTTAAAAGGCCACAGTAGACCTCTGAACTGGAATTTTCCCTATAAATGTGTTAGTTTTTTTTTCCCAGTGAAGTTTTATGTAATTCCAGAGAGTACTCTAAGTGAAATAGATTAAGAAATAAGCCCTTTTTTTTTTTCCTTTTATGTTGTCTCCCTGGTTTCTTTACTTTTCTCCTAGGCACTTTTGAAAGCTATTTCTGCTCAGATAGCTTTCATTGTGCCTCGCTTTTTGTTTGTTTCTGCGAGGCTTTTGCACAGAGACAGGGAAGAGAGAAGCCAGTCTTAAAATAGGAGCATATGGTTTTAGAACCACCGAAATTGGCAAGTGGGGCTCAGGGGTTGATTTAGCACCTGACAGTGCTTTTTTGTTTGTTTTTGTTTTTCTTCTTGTTTTGTTTTTAATTGACTAGATTTCAAGTTGACAGTAGCTATTTTAACAAAGTAACTGTAGGTTGTTATTTCTAATGTAGCTGAAGTTTAGCAGGAAACACTGGAGTCGGCAGTGCCATAAAAGAACATGCAGAATGTTCTGATTATAAATACGATATTCATAATCCACGCTGAAGTTTTCAAATACATGCTCCTGCTGCCATTGATGTGATCCCAGGAGATGGGAACCTGAACCCCTGAGGTTATTTCCTGAGTAAAGAAGATTTAAAGGTAAACAAATCCCTATAAAACGATTCTGATAACATCTTCATAGATTAGGAATAAGATGTGTTGCTATAGTCTTAGACTATCTGTCAACTTGTCAGAATTATTATTTTTAAATACAAAGACTAGGTGAATTTAAGTTAAACTGTAGCAAAATAGTAAAAGTACTAAAAAAAAAACCCCAAACCCAACAAGCAGCATCAGGAATTAATTAATAAAATAATGATGAGACAGTAAATAAAAGTGTGTGTGGGGAGGGAAGTAAAAGAGAAGGCAGGTCCCTCCACGTCACGGTTGAACTGCACTGGAGGTGGAATGTGGGATGCTTGCAGTCTGCTCACTCAACTGTATTTGACTAGGGCCGTCATCCCCTCAGCTTTCACAAGCAGTGAATGTGTCAAAAATCTTTCAGAGAAAGTGTAAATTTTAACCAGCCTGCTTCTGGTTCATATTTAATGTGGTTTTAAAATGCTTGAATCATATCGATTCAAGGTATTTCTTCATCAGGTTTCATGGAGGTTAGCATAAATCAACAAGATAGTTCAATGTGTGAGTACGTGTTAATTACCATACGGGTACAGTGCTGATTTGTTAGAATTTGTCTCGTTTAGCCCTACTTGAATTAAGGGTTTGTAATTTGTGCATGCCATGCATTTTTATGTGATGATGGCTCTGTTTAAGGACAGGTTTTGACCTAACTTCCAGTGCTGCCAGACTGATCTAGAGGTGTATCTGCCTATCCCAAACTTGTTTGAAAACAAACAAGAGTTTCACCCATTCAGCCGCTAGAAAAGGGGATAATAGTTTTTTACATTATCCTGGTTTCTTGTGTTACAAGGTCTGCATCCAGGGAACTAATGAAGCTCTAATATTTTAATTTTTTTAATTCCTGTCATGCTGATACATAGGTTTGTGCATGTCTAATACCAGCTTCCTAAATAAAATTTCATCCTGGGTGGTAATATCAGAATTCAGTGTAAGCCCTTCCTGAAACGAGGCATCCCTTTTAGTGAAAACTAAGCAGGGAGATGTTTGATCTTAAGTGTCTGGATTCAACTTTCACATGGAAGAAAACTGACCGAGGAAGGCTACATATCTGTCCTAAAATCCCTATGCAATGCAGGTGCAGCGCTTGTCCGCAAACAGCCACTTGTCTTGCAGACAATAGTCTCACGGTGTGACATGCCCTAAATTTTGAATCTTCTTATTTTCAGAATGCAATGTCAGACTTCTAAGGTGACTTTTTTTAAAGTTCTCTCTCCCCCGCTCCTTTAATCTAGGGTAACAGTTTCTGACTTATAATTATTAAAGAGGCTGGTAAAACTGCACATATTGAAGAACAGATTCTGTAGTAGTAGTAGTAGCTGGCAGAAATGTTAAGTGCTTTTCACAGTCAACATTCAAACAGATTATCAGATGGCATATTTCACCCTGTTGTTACTTTAAATGAAGTGACCATGAAATCAACAAATCTGCTGTCAGGTGCCTGTCACGAAGATAGTTCTCCCTGTCACACAATGCCTCACATAACAGGTAATGTGTTTTTAAGAATCAGTCCTGTGTCACCTCATCAAGTCCTTGTTAAAAGATGAAATAAGACGGATGGTGTTGTCTCCCATGGAGTTGACTGAAATTCAGTAAAAAGCAATGCATGTTATACAAACAAAATACGAAAAGCAAAGTAACGCAGGTGCCAGTAAGATGCCTCCGACTGCCATTACTGCCTTTCTCCTTTGTCTTGAGAACTATTATTCACTTTTTCCTGCTTATTCCTTCCTAGGCTGAAAATTAATTGGGTCAAGTTTAAATTCTGTGATAAGGACAGGAAGAATTAATCCTCAGTCATCAAACAAATGAGAACTCAGAGTGGTGGTGTGCCAATAGCTGCATGTTCACTTGGAATGGTTAAGACCTGCTTCTGTGCCTAACAGAGATGATGCTCATAATTAATTAAGTTATGAGGTGTTGCTAACAGTAATTTTGTTCAGGATTCTTAAGTTTAATCATTAAATTCGGGGCCAGGGATAAACCAAAATTACCATATTCAGTTTTTCTCTGTATACTTTCATAACAGTTCTCCCAAACAAAATAGATTTTTGTCTTGTTCATGAAATTTTAATTATAGCATCCTTCTCAGCTTCTCAGTGTAAGGAACTGTCAGCCAGCTTGAACTCTGCTGAGACAGATGCTGCAGGGTTTCTGGTGTGTTTTTTTTTTTAAATTTTGTTTTGACTTTTCAGACTCACCATTTTTGATAAAAAATAAAAATAGGGAGGGAAGTCACCTTAGTGATATATGGACATCTGTTACTGTAATTTGTTCTTTCATGGCTAGGTTGTGACTAGCATTGGTATATTCAGGCCACTATGAAAATAATAACCTTTCCTTTCCTCGCCACAGCTAAATGTAGTTTAAAGATTTTTTTTTTTGTAAGTGGACTGGTTTAGAGATGTTGCTTACAGAAGCAAGAAGGGGGCAGAAGGTACAAAGACTAGCCTGCTTCCTCTATGCTGGCCAGCCAAGCGAGTTAGTTGACTACGAAGGTCTTGCAACACCTCTTAGAAACTTTTCCCAGCAGTGTGAAAAGGGAGGGGAGGGGACCGTGCTTCTGAGAGGTGACTGAGGCACTCAAAGCTGTGTTTTAGGTATAACGTAGGTCATGATTTCAGCGTGAATTTGAATGGGATGCATAACAGTACAGCACCACTGCTCTAAGAAAGTTGATACTGAAGCCAACGAAAGGAATGAGTCAGTGAGACATGCAGGCAGCCAAGATGGCACTGCTGGAAACTTGTGACTTGTAAGACAAGACTTTACCTGGTTTGCATTAATTCTTTCGGGCTGTCCATGCTGTTCGTTTAATTCATGATTCTGTTGTAATGTATATATTTGGTCAGATGTTTGAACCAACCACGTGACTGCCATTTTTACTTTCCTACAAATTACCTGGAGACATTTTAAATGCATTACGAGTGTTAAGATTTCCTTTTTTTAAATGCATTTGGTTTTGAGACATTGAAGATACTGAGAGGCTGTTTCAGAGCAACTTCAAAGAATCAAGGGCTGGGCTTACGTGGAGAAATGGCAGATGGGTTACAGCAAAGCAAAGATTAGGAGAAACATACTAAACCTTTAGTTGGGTTGATACTTGGCAACACTTTTTAGTGCATTTCTCTTCTCTGCCTACTTAAGCTTTTGTCATGATGTAGGAATGGAGAAGTGATGTCTTTTGGATTAGAAGCAGAGATGGTGCAGAAAGAGCAAGAAGTGTTAACGATGTTTTATGTACTGGCTTCTCTTATGCTCCATATGGGCAAATGCTGCCACTTTGCTGTATTAAAATTGGAGGCAGAGCCCAGCCAAATCTTGCATCATGATTATTAATTTTGCTTATTGTCAAAGCCAAAAGGAGGTTAGAACTGCTAGATACCTTTTCAGTAGTGCCACAAATGATTTTACCCAAATAGTTTATCGTTGCTGTTCTTGTTTTGGCGGAGAAATAGCCACAGCTCTATTTGAAAATAAGCATACATTTGAACAAACAGAGTAAGTCTGGGACCAGGTTAATCCTAGTCCTTGGCCAAACTTCTATATTCCAAATGCATGAGAGGAAAAGAGTAGAGGACAGTTTCATGGACACCAAGAGAGTGAATCCTACAGACTGCTCTGAGCACGCACCTCTGCAGCAATGGATGGAGTGAAACCCATAGCTGCCCCACCCCACCTGAGAATAAGTTAGATGCCTGTAGGAATCCCACAGATTTTAAACAGTTCTTTGTATTTTAGAAATCATGGTAGGATTTTATAGCTCTTCCCCATAGAACTGTCACTGGAGACCAGATATAGAACTGTCACTGGAGACCAGATATAGAGCTGTATATAGATATAGGACCTGAAAAAGCAGGGAAGATAGTGGTGAGACTGGGAAAGTCTTCCACACATCTAAATATGACAAATCAGGGGATTTGGTTATAAAGTTTAAGCAGCAGGGATATGGAAACTTGTTCTAGTAAAAATCACGTAACTTGGAGAGAGATTGCTTCTGGATGTGATTCAGTAGGCTCTTCACATGTCTCTAAAATGAGGAGCTAAACATAACGAAAACCATTCCAAGGTCCTCTATTTTTGCCTGCCACTAAAAAATACTGGCATACTTACTACCTTCTTATTTCTGATGGGAGGACTTGTGGGCTCTCCAGACAGCTCCCGGACAGTGACACTGGGAGCTCTTAGCTAAAGACCCAAATCCCACTGACTGCAACTGCAGTTGGAGTGGGTCATCTCGTTCTCCACTTTGTTCCTGGTTACACATTTCTGCCGCCTTTGTTGTGCCAGCATGAGTGTGTGATGGCATGAGTAGCAGATCTAACCGGTCCAGCTGAAGACTAACCCAGAGAAATAATTCCTGCCCCCTTAATTCTCCAACAAGGCTCACTGCACAGATGTGCACATGCTGGTGCTGGCACAAGGTAGGTGGTAGAAGCAGAGCCCAGACATGGGCAGGATGATGAGGCCTCTTTTTTCGGCAGTTTTAAAGTGCTGACAGCTGTATATGTGTAGGGGAAAAAGAGAAGACAGCACTGAGGAACGCTGAATCTTATAGTCTAGTGTGTTTGTTTTCCCCATAGTTTTTCCAAACGCATTGTGTGCTTAGCCCTCTGAATGACCGCGCCACAGAAAAAATTGAGAAATGCATTCACTAAGATTTTCATTTAGTTCAAGCATTCAACAAGCATGCTAAATAACTCAGCCACGGATATTTTTTTTTTTTTGCACTTCTATCGCAAAATTTATTAAAAGTTTCCTGTGCTAAAAGCCTATTACTAAGAACGAATACATAAGTATCACTAATTATTTCCAAAACTGCAGGGCAGGAATTTTAACGTAGGTGATTTAAAGCCTAAGCCAATCTCTAAATTTTAGAATCTAGGATAATGTGGAGCATTATGTCTGGAGGATTACTCACCATTCCTTACTCTGGAAATTTTATATCTGAATGATCTTGAGTTGCCTGAGGACGGGATCCAGGTATCGACGTGGATATTCTGTTCTACTGTGCCGGTCCCAAAGCTGGCACAAACGCAAGGCGTATTTTCAGAGAACCTGCATGCATCAAGTTCAGTTTCTTAGACACTGCTATGCAGGTATTCATGTTAATTTGGGCACAGTACTTCCTGAGGTTGTACCAGGATGACTAGTAGTCTTTAAAGAAAATGTGCATTGAAATATCTAGTTAAATTTTTTGCCCTCACACAGGGGTTGTGAGCATAGACTTACCTTATCTTAGCATAGTTTGTGGTGACTACCTCTCTGAAGCTACTAGTAGGCCAAAGTTTTATTGTTTGAACAGCTATTGGGTTCCAACTTCCATAGGTGTCTTAAGAGAGCTTCTATCAGGTTTATTCCAGATGCTTTTCTTTTGTGCACCTACACAGACTCTTGGGAAAGAGACAGAGAGTTACGTCTACATGGACCTTTCAGCTTGCTTTTGGACACGAGCATACAGTGAGCTCTTCAACAGTCCTTGGTTAGACTGTTCTCAGACCTTTCAAAGCTCAGAAACTGGCTTGGGTAACTCATCAATATAGAACTGCCATATAAATATGCTGTCTGGATTAGGGTTTTCAGCTGCTAGTTGGTAATATAGACAATGTGGTCCTTGGATAACAATTGCTGTTGAACTTCTGTTTCCAAAGTAGTGTTATATTACGTTTGCAGTCTTACAATGCCTACAGTTTCCACACCCTTAACTGACATTTCTGTATGTGGAAGTTCCTATCATTCCACAGTGGCTGAGATGCTTTTCAGTACAGTGAATTGTTTTCTGGTCTTGATGCAGCAGTAAAATCTTGTAATGAACAGAGATCAGATTAAATATATATGAATTACTACCTCTATCGGATTTATCTCTCAAAGTACTCATTCTCATCTTCTGCAAAATATTCTTGACTGAAGAAACTCAGATCCAGAAACAATCTATCATTTGAATCCCCTGATTATAATAAGGATTGATATTCAACTTCTTGCACAGTTCAAGCTCATGCCCTAGCCCACTGGCTTATTTAATCACAGTGCTGGCTAAATTGATGTTCTGAAAGTAAAATTCAGTTGGAATAATTTCATAGATAAAAAACTATTTATTAACAGGGTTTTTTCACCTAGTTTTGCTTTTAATTAACTCCTTGGAATTACTTATGCTTCATAGGCTGTTTATTTTGGCCTACAGGATTAGGATTTACAGAGGACCAGGAAAATGTTTCCCTTTTTTTTTAAAACAGTTCAACTTTTTTTTCTCTTTTTAATAAGAAGGCCTTCTGCATTCAGATATTTTTCAGCTCTTGCAAACTGAAATAGCTATCATAGATTTCAGTCTGGAACTCAGTATCTCTATAATCAGTGATCTAATAATATTTTATTTACTTGAGTATTTCTGTGGGTCACACTTGATGCTTCTTGTGGAGTACTACATCTTTTCCCCCTCAACTATCACATGGAATTTCCTGAACTCCTATTCAAAATCTATAGAGGTAATGAAGTTTGCAGTGTATAGCCCAAAGAGCAGCTGTTTTATTTTGCTGATTTAAGACATTTTATTTTTTCCTGGCTCTTCTTTCTCACACTTTCAAGTTCAAAAGAAATATGCATGCTATCAGACTGAATGAAGTGTTATGCTGAAAGAGTTAGATTTACACAAAAGCACTAGCAGAAAGGTAAATAGTGTAACAATAATAATATTAGTTAGAGACAACTTGCTATGGAGGAAAGTCAGATTTGTGCAGATATTTTGACACGTGAGAGTGTCAAAAGTTAGTGCCTGTTAGGATTTTGAAAGCATGCATGAGTTTTTGAAACTTTGTTGGAATCCTGTTCTCTATTTTTAGTCCCCTAATTTACTCTAAAAATCTGGTCTAATTGTGTGCTCTTGTGAAATTATGCAAATTGATTTAAATAACGGAAGCAATCTACCTTGTGACTCTCAAATGCTTGCTGCTTTTGCTTGATGTACATGCATTGGAACTAGTTAGAGATCTATCTTTTCATAGATATGGCTGCAGTAGGACAAGGAAAGGATTTAAGATGGTCCCAATGATTTCATGGGGCACTGGATGAAGTCCACAGTCTTAGATATTTAGCAGAGCTTTATAAACAGTTTTGGCTTGATTTAGGGCCAATCCTTAAAAGGTTTAGAAGTTAGGTTCAGTTCAAATAGTTGGTTTGTACCAAAGTATGGAATTCCTTCTTATTTCAACATAGCAATGTTTCACTCCTGGTAGGCCTGTGCTCCAGGGCACTTTCTTCATTCACACTTATCATCATATGGACAAAAAAACAATATTGTGAATACTAAACTGAGTGCTTTTTACCATGTCTGTTGAAGGCATTGTAAGAATTATTTCTTTTAGAAATTTAGAATTAATCCGCATTCTAAAACGTGATAGAATAATTGAATTGCGTTACTATCTGGATACATTACATCCTTCACAAAAGGCATGGTTAGCCTCAGGAACTTGTGGAGACATGATAGTATTGAGTCCAAGGCTACAGCTGTCTTACACAAAAAATAAAAGTATTCAGATTCCTAATACTGTGCTAATAATATCTACATCAAATGAGCTAACAGGCAAAAAAAATTGATCTCTCTGGAGGATGCACATATGTACAGGTTTTCATGTAAGAACTTAATTATTGTAAATGGAAAACTATAGCTGATGTTATCTACCCCATAACTACTTAGTCTTGGTTTTCTTCTCTTTCTCTGGAGCATCTCCTGCTGGCCCATGATGTCCACAGGTGGATTGTAAAACACATTCATCTTATCCAATCTGAGATTTCTTTGCTGTTATTGTGCCATGAATTTTGTTCATTTTTACTAACAGGAGTCACACAAGACGCCGAAAGGACAATTTTCTGTATTTTATTTTCTACTTCCATTTTCCTTGCTTTAAAATGGTCAGATCAATTTAAACTTAAGTGAAACGCTCCGCAGCTCACACTCGGCAAGTATTCAACCCAAAAGCAAACATTTACAGATGCACTGATGTAACATCCCCCCCTCCCCAGTACATAATGGGGGTACTGTTCAGGCGCTTTCCTGCAGGCACCGGCGTACTGCACAGTACATGTATTCACTATAGGGGCTCTGATCTGCATATGCAGTAGTTTCTGTATGCTCTTTCTGTCGGCACAGGAAAAAAACTTGAGGGAAAAAGAATGAGGGAAAGCCTTCAAATGTGAAGTTATTTAGCTTTTCTCTTCTACAGAAGAGGCTCATAACCTGTTTTTATTTCTGAAAAGACTTTTAAAAAATTCTTAAGTGAAGTGACTGGGCATGTCTGAGGGAGGAAGGAGAGCAAGGCCTGTGGAGACGAAACCGATCTGTTGATGCAGAGTCCTGCTGCGGGGGTTTTTACCTGAAAGGCATTAACACAGACCCAGTGGTTTGGTAAGAACCAAGAGCAGCGTCAGACTAAAGACCATAAAGGATGGTAGCCGAGGGAGGGAGGTAATCACAAACTGTACAGAATTAAGAAAAACTGAATGGCTACCTCTGAAAACAGGTTAGGTACTGGGCTTTGATCCGCCTGCCTCCTTGTATATACATGTAATCTCGGATCTTGATTGAATATTCCCACTCTGATTTTGTAATTAAAACATCATTTATACTGAGAATAATTAAGACAACTGTACATTTGATTTTAAAATCAGTTTTGAGTATTGTGCCTTGTCAAGCTACAAGAATGGTTCCTGCAGCTTTACAACGTAGCATTAAGAGGCAGACAGTGACCGCAGGCACCTGAGTGGAAGGTTTGACAGTTTGATAAATTAGGAATGACACTTGCCAAAATGGCTGTCCTTCCCTCAGCCTGCCAGTGGAGCATTTACACACTGTTAATTGAATTGGCAATTTGTGTAACAGTACCTGCCCCTGAGCTTTTGTAATGCTGGAGCTGCCATTTAGCTCTGATAATCCAGGACTTGGGAATAAGGACGAAAAGCTTCACATGATATTATTGCAGATTTAAAATGACAGTTGGGGACCTTGTTGCCAATTTCCCATTAAATGAGAAATAATTAACAATAGCAATAACAAAGTCTTATAAAGCTGCAAAGTTAAATTGACTTTTCAGCAGTAGTATGGTTTGAAATTGCTTCTAGTGTGATTATCAGATTGCCCTTTCAGTATTATATACCCTAAATAGTATCATCTGATGGTCCGAATAGGCAATGTTTTCAAAGCTACCCTGTTTTATTAGTGTGAGGCTCTTCTGATTTATCTGTGGGTTTTTTTTAATTTCTTCTTGCCATGTAAAAATTGAGTTATGTTATAATATTTCATACAGATAAAGAACTTAATGAAATATTAGAGATTCTGATTTCCGTGGTTATCAGTAATTGAGCGACAGCAGAAACAAAATTTTCCATCATAGATGAATATTGTTAATTATGAGGTTTTTTTATATTTGTACTTGCAGCTGATAGCTTCACTGTCTTTCCCTAAATTTCTGTAGTGTACCTAATGCCATCATCTGAAATGACAATCTATCAACAAACTATTATTTTTCTCTCATGTTCCTTATGTTTTGATAATCTCTGAGAGTACTTGCTAATGATTTGATGTCCAAATACCATAGTAACCAAAATCCATGTAAGAATTAGCCACCAGAGATCGAAGTCTTTGCTATCTTAGGGATTTACAAAAACAAACAAACAAACAAAAAACCCCACCCAAAATCAAATATTTAAAAGCTGGAACAGTTGCTGCATGTCAGAAGGCTAACTTCTCGATATAGACTTGCAGCTCTGATTCTTGCCCCAAGATCTGGACTTGCAGACTTCATGTGATGTATTGAAGAGCCAGTGGAGCTACTTTCCCAAGATGGGTCATTGCTATCATGAGCATACTTAGGCATTCATAAGATGCCACAAGTACTAGATGAAGCACAGAACAGTCTGATCCATTTCCTACATAATACGTAGGAAACGTCTAAGACAGTACAGGTTTAATAATTTGCATGCTTGGAATTCTCTTTTCATCTGATTACTGTGATCGTAGGACTGAGTGCAGCTATGTACTGGACAAGGACTGAAATACACACACACCCCCACACCCCCCAATGACAACTGACAAATCAGAGAGGAATGCAGAATAGAATGATCCCAGTTAATAAACCTACACTAGCAACAAGTCATATGTGTGTTTTAATATTATGCTACAGTGTTATATGGGTTGTAGAAGCTATAGTGGTTGTAGAATTGCATAAGGGATGAATAGTAGAAACGTGGAAGAGGGCAAAGAAAAGGAGAGGTGAGTAAAGACGAGCTAATATGGAATAAAGGAGCAGAAGGATTCATGATGAAGCTGACAGTTCAAACATTTGTGCAGGAGGTGATATTTTTCTTCCTCCTGTAATTGGTGAGAAGCAATCGATGATCTTAAATAATTCTGTTCTGGAGAAGAAATTCAGTGGGAGGTAAGCCTATATAAAATTTTGGATGGTGGCCAGCTTAAAAGGAAGGTGTACAAGTCCGGCACTGGAAGGAGTACAGAGGGGATGCAGAAAGGCAGCGCTTACCGCTTGGCTGGGAGCACGGTGCTGCCCAGCCTGCTACCCTGCCCAGTGCTAAGTCGAAGAGGAAGGGCTAACGCTTCCAGCCCCAATGGCAAACTCACGCCCTGCATGGCACACTCTGTAAAGGAGAGGCAGGCTTGGCAGAGAACAGGTAAGGGAATGAAGAAAACAAGGAAGTAACAGGGAATGAGAGTTAGGGCACGCTGTTGTACACCCTGTTAAAGGTGGAAAGGAGAAATTAGTTTCTGTTGCATTGAAGGCAAAGTTGGGGTAGGAATTTATGACAGTGGATGAGGAATACAGATAGAAAATAAGTTTCTGGATTTCTTACCAAGAAAAGCTTTAACTGATCATTCTCTTTACTCTACCAAGCCCTTCCACCTTGATTCTTTCAGTTTTAAAACATAGTTATCTCTATATAGATTTACAATATTTTTTATATACATATATATATTAGGGAATTGCATTTTTACATAGATCATGATCCAAACTAAAAAGAATTTTGCAATACAAATAAGTCCTAGTCAAACATCACTTGATTAAATGTTACGGATTTAGAAATGAGTGTAAAAAGATACCAATTTCCAGGGCCCTTCAAGGCACATGGAACTCTGTTGCAGGTTTATACATGTAGCAGAGAAGGGAATGCGGGTACACTGGACAGAACTGATTTACTTGTCTGTAATTTCAAAAGTTAGTGTGCTGCTGGTGGCAAATTAAAACATGAATAATGAAGTGTCTAACTCTACCATCGTTTTTCATGTGTAAAGGAGAGAGAAACTGGGGCAAACCCGACTGTAACCGATACCGTGTTCCAGAAACATGGTATAAACTTTGTAATACCTTTAGGTGTATTCCCAGAACAACTGGGTGACTATGCTACTTAGGGACTCATTTGTCATGGAGGATTTTAAGTCCTTTCCAAGTCTGGTTCTGGAATTTCTCTATTATATCCTGGTTTTCAATTTATATTATACATCTATCATCCTTAGGATAAGGCATGGCTGAAAAAGCAATATCTCTGTTGATGAGGAATTTTCTTTTATTGAAACGCTAAAGATCAAAATTGCCTCTTATCTCAGGGGAAAGCTCAGTAGGTAAATAAGTTGTAGAGGGCAACCGAAAGGTCAGCAAATTAGACTCTGTTGATCCATGCTGGAGGGAACCCATTTGAGGAGTGGCTCTTTCCTGGATTCTCTTTCTTCCATTAGCTGTCTGCTGAGTGTTCTGTGTGTTCCTCTTACTTGCAAGTCTGAGAGGAGTATACTCATAGTAGTAGTCAAAGCACATACTATAAAGAACTGCCTAGGTAAAAAATAAAGTACCTTGCATAGCACTGAAAGCTGATGCCGAATGGGATTGTTTCTCTACCTGCAGAAAAGCTCTTAAGGAACTGCTAGCTGTGGTCACAGTAGCTTCAGTTTTCTGCTTCTCTTCTAGGGTTTATGAAATTCTTAAGTGTCCACTGTCAAAATATCAAAAACTCTGAAGACGATAGCTGTGCTTGGTCTCTTTTCTAGAAGCTGGTCTCTTCCCTCCTCCTTAGTAGCCTTCTGTCCCCCAACTTCAATCTAAAATTCCTCACCCACTTAAAAGCAACAGCACACAAGACTTTATTTGTTACAACTATCTCCCCNGAAGGTGTCCCTGACCATGGCAGGGGGGTTGGAACTAGATGATCTTTAAGGTTCCTTCCAACCTAAACCATTCTATGATTATTTAGCTTATCTTTGTCCCTTCCGCCTGGCTTTTCAGAGTTTGGTGGAAAGCAGTTTCACTTTTTGCTGTCTTCGTATGTTTCTAAGACTCACCTCAGAGCCTTTTCTCTTTACTCTTGTTATAGGATTTCACAAACACCAAAAGCAGCCTGTTAATTTATTTTGCTTTCTGGTTCATTTTCACTTAGCACTCAGCAAAATACAAAACAATTTTCTCTAATATTCAGGTAGAACAAATTAATACTTGGACAGATAGTTTCATATTTACCCAGTCCTAACAGAAAGAAAAAGACAGAAAAACCTGCCCGTACCCCATTTTCACTGTACTTGTTTATGTCTTCCTTGGAAGAGGCTGGAGACTCCCTGGGGAAGCTAGCTTCACAGTTTGAGCTACATAGACTTATGACTGGCTCTTACCCTATGAAGTATGGTGTAAAACATGAAGGACTCCATGTATACATTATTTATTGTGTAAGAATAATTGGTGAAGGTGTATACAAGACAAAGAGGATAGCAGAACTTCTGAACAGATTCAAATCCATGTATTTAAGTATGTGATTCTGTGAACAGTTTAACGAGTGTTACCTCTAGTGAAAACATTAAATACGTCTGTTTAGGACTCACTGTTGTCCTGTACTTATTTTCATTTTTATATCAGTTAATGAGAGAACCTGCTAGTCTTGCTAAAGAAAGAGCAATTTAAAAAATCTAACTGCTCTTCAGTCCTACCATATAACTGTTATTGATATTCAGTGTCCAGTGAAATCTTCCACAGTGTGTTTGCAGGAGCTTATAAGGGAATTTATAACACCAATTGTTATTTTATGCCCACTTTTCTAGCAGAATTGTGTATGTGATAAGCAATACGGATAATACAGAGCTAAGAAGATTGTTATAAGAGTATTTTTTTCAAAGTCCTCTGAAAAGGTCTGTTTTAGCACCCCCAAAATATTTTGCAAATAAATGATTTTGCATCAGGTAGCCAGTGAATTTGCATGTGAGTTTCTGCTCCTCTCAGGTGAGGGCCTGCATATAAGCTTAAAGGGGCTTCCACTTGGAATCCTTGTTTTGGAGATATTGTTTTGTATGAAATAGTTTCAGAGTCATTGAGACACCAAGCAAGGGTAAGATTGGTTTTTTTTTTTTCGCTGGGGAGTGAAGGCAACCTGTCAGGATATGGGAATCCTTGCTCCCTGTGTTCAGTTATTTATACCTGGTGCAATAGTGTCAACAGGAGAAGTAGATACTACCTGAACTCAGAATACTTCATAGCCTGAGTTAAGATTCTCCCAAAAGAGAAGTGAGGATTTTTTTTTTTTTTTTTTTTTTTTTTTTGAACTGGAATTGTTTTTTTTTTTTTTTTTTATCTGAACTGGAATAGCTTTTTATTTTTGTACCATAGCGGGTTGCGGCAATTGGAGACTGAAGTAAGAAAATTATTCATATAGCTTTGTGCATAAATTCCGATTATTTTTTACTTATCCTTGCAGTGGAGGCACATTTAGAAAGGATGAATCATAACTGTAACCATTTATCTGAACCACCTTTGATGTCAAATTTTGAACATAATCTGAAATTTACTGTTTTAGTCTACACTAAAATATGATCACAATTCTTCCAAGAATCACAAGCAGTTGAGTTTTCTATAAATGCTATCAATCTAAATTGCACAGAATTTCTTTCTGCTCTGCACCACTCTGTCTAACCCCTTAAACCGGGGATCAGAGCTACCCAGTCTGGTCTTGGGGAATTTTGGTCCTTAATCCAAACTTCAGATCTTGTGTTTGGTGATTCAACATATGCTGCTAAATTTTGGTTTAGAAGAAAAGCTTCCAGAAGATATTTACTGTGACTTTTTGTGGATAAAGTTTGAAGAAAATTTAACTCTGGTTGTGGTTTATTTTAATTGTGCATCTAGGAAATGGTAAAGAGAGATTTTGCTCACTTCATGAAGTGAAATTAGTTGTATTTGCTGCAGAAAGAAAGAAAAAGGTGTTTTGCTGAATATGTATGTTTAAGGAGCATATGGTGAGAAAACAAAAATTCCATTTACATGTAAATGATTTAACAGACCACAATAAGAGACTAGAATGCTACCAGTTCCTCAGAATTATGTGGTGGTAAAGGTGGCTGGCTCTGTGCTGAAAAGTGTGTGGGTTTGGTGTTGGAGGTTTTTTGTACTGCATGGTAATAATTCAGCTTCAAGCCTGTATAATAATCACATTGAGATCTTATTTTTAACCAGACTTATAAAATATTGCTCTAAATCATAGTGATAATTTTCAGGCCAAAAGTTCTAAGAGTCTGTAACAAGCAGCCTTACACCTACTGTTTAGCGTTTCGATGGCTCTGTTTCCTAGTGGACCATGAAAGCTACTTACACTATTTGTAACTCCTTCAGTTTCAGGTAAGCAGAGTCTTGAAAGAGGTTGCATGTAAACTCACTTTTTTCTATAGTGAAGACTGTACATTTTTTCACCCTTGGCACAAGACTTTAGGATGAAATTTCACAAGGTTTAGGATGAAATATCTAAAAAAATTTCTTTACAGTATATGACCCTGTTTACCTTTGCTTTCAGTGAGGCTTCAGATTCACTCCTGAATCTTCAAATATTATGTTTAGATCCCTATAACCTACTGATTCTAGTGAGAGAAGGTACTTTTGGCAAATCTGCACTTAATAGTTGATTTACTTTGGAAAATTGGATTCGGGCTACTGAATTATTAAATCACTTTTGAACATTTTACTGCTTGCTATCAACAATAAACATAATGAACTTTCAAAGATGTTGCTCTTTGCTATAAACAATAAAAGTTATCTCTGTGTACATCTATAATCACTGACTATTGCAAAGCAGAATTAAAATATGAATAAATTTCCAACATACAGAATTTCATAAGGTCAGTTCAGTAACAGTGGACGTTTCAGTAGCATTTACGTGAAATCATTTTATTCATTATTAAAAAGTTTGTAAACGGGAATTTTTTTTTGTCTAATTTGTAGAATGAGTTGCTTTTCCAGTTTAAAGAGTTAATGCTTCAGAGCTTGATGGGAAAATAGGTCTACAAATGTGATTTTTGTACTACTTAAGCCCTGATAAAGAAATTAGTCCCCTTAGTAATATGGAATTGCAGCATTAAAATACTTTTCTGCATGTAACATTTGAAGATGTAAAACAAATGCTTTAACTATCTCAAAAGAATATCATGTATTCCTGTAACATTGTATGCACGCAAAGCAGTGGAAGAGCGTTGGATATTTCACTGCATAGTTTAATTCCAAAACGTCCAGTGGGAATTCACATGGAATATTGTTTTGAAGATCTTGATCTACAGCTAGGGCCAAAAATGCCTTTTGTGCCAAGAAAGCTAATTTTTGTATTTTAAAATTAATCTAGCCAAAATCTGGATTAGCTATGTCACATCCCCTTAACCACAGGCATGTAAACCTCAGGATAGACAGCTGTTTGGACGTTTCAGACTGGGACTCCTGCCCTCAGCAAACAT
Source organism: Ibidorhyncha struthersii (assembly GCA_013398815.1). NCBI lineage: Eukaryota > Metazoa > Chordata > Aves > Charadriiformes > Charadriidae > Ibidorhyncha > Ibidorhyncha struthersii. The sequence goes on from VZSZ01004110.1 coordinate 278,100, forward strand.
ATTTGATTCTCCTACATGGTCACTTGGCTGCATGTACTCATGCCCATATGCTTGCATGGCATTGTGCCTGCTCACTAGTTGGTCAAACGGTTCCATTAGGGCTTAGACGCCAAGATAACAGGTTGAGTTGGGCACCATCTATAACAGCATGCGTTCTATCACTTCTGAAGGAAATCTTTCCTCAGGGATAAGATGCCATGCTGTGTAACTTGCCTTTTTGCATTCATCTTTCTTGCCACTTAGATGTTCCAAACACCCTAAAAAGAAGAAAGGAGAAAAAGACAGATTGAGGAGAAATTTTTGGCTTTCAAAGAAGTAATTGTCATTGTAGCTGTGGCATAAACTCATGAAGTTCACAGGGGATTTAGAAATGCATGCAAAATGAATAGTGTACAAGCCCTCAGGCAATCCGCATTAATTCAAGCTTAAATCAGACAACACCACAAGTGGGCAAAGTGTAAAAGAAGTGGAAGAGTCACTGAAACATTTTGCAGCTTGCCTTAGATAGCTGGAAAAGGCCACTGTAATAGTCTCAGTGTTGCTTTATGTTTACAACAGCTGATAAAGTCAGGTGAAAAAAAGTTAGCATGCTTCCAGGTTCAGTGTCATCTTCATACAAACTTTGCTTTCCTTTTATTCTTAGACTATTGTAGCTACATAAACACAGCTAACAATGTGAAGATAAATGTAGTATTATTTAGACATAAAAACAGTAAAGGCGGAACAGACGTAGGAATAGTCAGCAAAAGTCAAGAAAATTCATTGCTTCTCATACATGAGCAGAAACTAAGTTACTAGACATTATCGTGTTCAATTGGTGATACTTCCAAAATGAGCTAGGGAAGAGGCAGCAGTGTCTTATACAAAGTAGTTGTTCAGCGAGCCTGATCTCCTTAAACACCGGGTAAACGAAATAATGGATACACTGATCCAGAACAGGGAAATGCCTCCAATGATGCTTATATCTCAGAGGTATGAAGATGCCATATATAAGATCACATAGCAACCTTATTGAGACTTGAAGAACTGGCTCTGGAACAGCATTGCTTTGTAGCATTTATACAGTAGCTGTTGGAAGTTGGTTGGCAAGAGTAAAAATCTTAACATTTGCTTTTTGCTGACAAACACTGAAAGGAATGACTATGGTCTACAGAAAGCAAATATAAAAATAATCAGAAGTGGATTTTTTACCATTGAACGTATTAATTATGTTTCTTTTTACCCCCATTTTCCTTCTGCAAGTCCTGTTGTATTGCACTTTGGGACACTTTCTTGGCTGCCATGTTGCTATGAATTTGGTTGCTTCATTGCAAAGAATTTTGGAGAACTCTCATTACATGAAAGAAAAGGAAAAGTTGTCAGGATTCCAGAAGCCTATACTGCTGTAAATGTGTTATAAAACCTTAATGCTGTGTCAGTTCTAATTAATATAGATTTATTACAACTGGCATGACTTTTAGACCACTTTCATTGAAGCAACTGAGAATAAATCAGACATAAAAGCAACAGATGAAGGAGTTTTAAGCGGCTTAGTGACCTAAATCACTTGTTAGTCCCTGTCTCTTCTTGGATAGGTTACACAGTTCACGTTTTTTCTACTGAAAATTAATTATTTGGATAATAAGATAAATAAAAAAAAAAATAAGACAATTACTTTGAGTTCACTTACAAGACTGACTGTGAAGTTTTTGTTACTGAGTGCATAGACAGGACAGGCACTGATCTCTCAAAGTTAGAAGGCCCATATCAAATTACTCTGCTACTTGGTACCTGTGTTATATTTACCATTAAGTAAGTTTTTCTACTTTATGTCTTAATGCTTATGTTGCTTAATGTCATCTGAATTACTTGATATGTTGTTAATATAACTCTAATGTGAAGTAAGCATGCTTTAGTTTAACTCATCCGTATGTACTTAAAGCAGTTGATACTAATCAAGAAACATCCTTTCTTTCATTCCTCCTCTACTGTTAAACAAGTCATTCATATCTTTACTACTTTGCCAGTGCTGGTCTAGTACAGCAAGAGCTGAGCCTTGGGTTTGGGTTTCTTTTTCTCCTTTGAGTAAAATCAGTATAACATGGTTATTTAATATAAAGGCTCGGGAGGGGTCCTGGACTCAAATGGCTGTCTTTAGCTGTTGTGGGATTTTGTTGGATATCGCTAGACACTGAGTAACATAGACTGGGAGTGTTGACAAAGCATGAGTATAGAGCCAGGAATGGAAGAGGTCTGATCTTGGCACTGCTGCTGTCTTTTGGCAAGACCTTGTCTAACCCCAGACATGGGAAATTTCAGGCACTTGTGATCTTTCAGAATTAGACTTAGACCTCTCTCTATACCTTAGTTTATTCATGTGTGAAATGTATTAATTATGCACGACTAGTTTTGTAGTAATCTATGAAATTCCTGGATGAAAAACACTGCAAGAATGCAGGGTAGTATTCTGCGTAATAACACCATCTGCTTTGCAACAACTGTGGAAATCATTAGAGAAGAAAGAGGAGAAAATAGTTCATAATTTCATAGTAAGCTGCCCTTTCTTTCTGTTTTGGATCTTGTGTGCTTTAACACTGCACAGGTAATTTCTCATGGACAGCAGCTTTTAGGGGTTAGTCTTAATAGAATTTCCAGAGGCTGCTTTCTAATTCAACCTTATTCTATGGTAAACTGTCTGAGCTGAGCCATTCTGAGCTACGAGTTCTCTATAAGCTTATGGAAAAGTGTTCTTGAATGATTATTACAAATGGGGATATAGAACATAAGTAATAACATATCGGTGTGTGCTTTTTAACATGTAGAGCACATTGGAGGATGGTCTCTTTTTGGGAGGATTTTTTTTTTTCCCAAGTAAACTCACAATACATATGGATATTTTGTAGTCCTAATTGTTGTGGCTTTTTAAATTACTTCTTTCTTGTTGTGATTGCAAGAGTAGTAAACAAAATAGGTCAGAAAAAAATATTTTCATATTTGTTAGGAACACAATCCAAAGATAAGTGAGTTAAAAAGAATTACAACTCCCTTTCTGATATAAACTATAAACATTATAAAACAATTCTTAGTCTTTTGCTATCAAGAGCTATCCTTTATTTACTGTAGACACATAACTTGGTTGAAAACTTATCATTATTTTTTACTTACTAGCCACAGATAAGGTATTAACTCAGGTTAAATCACAAGCCATCTAGAAAAGCTCTACAAAGCTGGGCAGGCAAATTCTCTGTGTTACAGGTGGTGGAAACTGAGGCACAGGGAGGTGAAAAAGCTTATCGGAGGTTTCCCACTGGGTCACTAGCATATTTAACAAACAAAAGGTATCCTCATCGCCAGGCTAGTGCTCTGTCCTCTTAATTTTGCACCTAAATATGTGTTTCTGCTTCTCAATAAGTGAGAGAGAAATGGACAATTAAACTGAACTTTTTTTATAACAAAAAATAAGATCTAAGGATGCAGGAAACTGACATTATTTATTTATTGTCAGCAAAATGAAGTAGCTACTTTGCAGAGAAAATATGTTTAGGCTGTGGTTCTATAAATACTGATACTTAATTATTAATATTAATATCAGCAGAGCACCATAGATTTGAATTAATTTAGGCATGGATGCACAATCACAGTTTTGTTAGATTAGTTGAAGGCTGTTCAGGGGGTTAATGCCAGCTTTATCTTTTTATACAAACTTCATGCTGGCTGGAGGAAGATAGGACATCCCTGAATAAAATCTGAGAGTTTAAATTTAAGTCTTCAAAAGATTTGTCATCAGAGGTGACTCTGCAGAGTGAGGCTGTACCAGCGTAATACCTTCTGTCATGTGGCTACAGCGTGTTGGCAGAACTGTTAAACTTGGAGTTACTGTACCACCAACCTCTACTGCCACAGCCGCAGATACTAGTGGGGTCCTGATTCAGCAAAGTACCGTTTAGCAAAATATTTTGCTTGTGCTTAGTTATTGTACATTAATTGAAGTAAGCTTAGGTGAATACCTAAAGGTAAACACATGTTGAAGCACCGAAGAGGATCGCTTAAGCTTTATAAGAACTGAATGATTCAGACTAATGATGGCTTTGAGCTGACAAATTGTAACAGTGGAGGAATACTTAAAATTTACCATTTGTCAAAACCCATGTTATTGTGTGTACTAATGATTTTATTATATTCTGTAGTACCTTTGTGTACCTTCAAATAGCTATCTCATTGATAAAAGATTTAGTATTTTATTATTATTCTTCCCTTAATGTTAGTGCCTAAAATCAATGTCTGCATCCTGTAATTTATGCATGTACTGGAAGGAAATGGAATTAATAAAAAAGAAATTGCATATTTTAAGTGAAAATGAACATGTGATAATGTTTAGCTAGCAGATTCTCCTAGTCTACATACTTCTACCCTAATCTTCAGGCTCTATATTAAGCCAAAGGCTACCTTTTCTCAAAATCCCCAGTGGCAATCACTCTCTCTCTTCAGCCTTCCCGTGGCACATCAAAGACAAACTCGGGGAGAGAAAGGTAATAGGAAGGACTTCATTAACCTAACCATTTTATGTAGGCTACCACTTTTCCCGTATTAACATGTTCATTATGCGACCTAGCTGGATTTGCCTGAACAATGACAATAATCCTTACACTCATGTCGATAGTGTTTTCTCCAGGATACCGGGTGTATCTGGAGGTGAGGGTGTAGGATGTGTCTCCTTGGCTCACATTACATTAATAAGTGTGATGCTAACACCCGTGTCCATGTGAAGGCCTGGGTTTCCAGCAGTCCGTTCTCTTCTTGTTGCACAGACAGCTGAGCACATCCTGCATAAAGCTGTGGTTTCTAGCCTGAGGCTTAAAGGCTAAAATTTTGCCCGTTTACTTTAAAATACCAGGCTGTGAAGTGTGGGAGTTCGGGTGCTGCCAAGCAAGTGCCTCAACTGTCAGTTGTACAGGTGATGGCAATAACCTTGGCAGCCATTTTAGCCTAGGTTTCCCCTGGTGTAGGCCTGAGCTCTCAAAATGGCGCCCACAACTGCTAGTGTGTTGGGTGGTGCTAGACCTGAAGGAAGCTCTGAGGGCAGCAGTAATGTCGTATGGCCAGGCATCCTTTCCTGCAGAGCCCACTGCCACCTTCTGACACAATCTGCTTTCCAAAGCGGAGGTTTGGAAAAGTTTTTCATGTCCCTTTGAAAACAAGCTTTGAGAAGAATAAGCAGTCTCTCCACAGACGTCTTTAGCTACTAGTTGGTGTGTTTACTGCGAGGCCTGAGATGGCTCCCAATCTGTCATCAGGAAATCTGTATTTCCCATACTGGAAGACTAATCCCTACCCACTTCCTCCAGCCTACAGGTTGCCATCAGATTTGAGAGGATGCTTTCTGCTCTGTATGTTGCCCTCTGGTAATTTTGATGATATGCTAGATGAAGCCATGGCTTCAGTCTTCCTTTGAGGAGTGCTTGTGTAGGTTATCAAGAAATCATTTTGGTGGTAGATTTTTTTAATGTTATTTTATTTAATTTTTTTTAAAAGGCAGCCAGCTGCCATTTATTGCCAGTACCTAGCGCAGAAGGCACAACCTGAGCCTTCCTACTGAGAGCTGCCATTGTAGCAGGAAGCCATAAGCTTTGTGTGAAATGGGTACTGAGCTGCACCAGTGATGTGGAAACACGAAGAAGCAAAAAGTGAGGTATCCAGACACTTCAAGTGGTTCAGTGGCAGCTAAATGAAGCTCTCAAGGATCAAGAATCTTGGATTTAGGTGCCCCAAATACACTTTTGAGTCTGCTCCTAAATCCCTTTGAAATATATTTAAATTTTACTAATGTACTAATCTGGAAGTCACTGAAACACATGTTGAAGTTGTAAATTCATAGGTAGTTCCGTCTAAAGCTTTCTCTACTTCAAGAAAAGCTTGTACTTGTGAGCTTTGATAGACTGGAGCCTAAAGATGACTGTTTACACCAATGTATGCAAAAAATTGAACACAAAGTTAGTTCATTTTAACATGCAAGTTTTCATGCTAATTTTTTCATTTGAGTAACAATCATTTGCAGGTGAACTGTCTCTACATTTGTAACTGGAAGCTGTGAGTGGAAAACTGTGTGCAAACTTTTTAAAAATCAGACCATTGTATCAGTGTTTTTTTTTAATATAAATATAATCTGTTAGTTGTTCGAAATACAGTCATAGAATGTCTCAATTCAGTCAGGAAAATATACCAAAGTTAAGTCTACAGTGTAGTAGTAAAGCTACACTGGGGTATGGACAGGTGTGCAGAAGTTACTTTGAAATAAAGGAAAGTGTAAACTTGTATAGTATCAGAGGCTTCACAGGAACACTCCAGGTGTACGCTTTTACCCCTAGTAAATGACACGTAGTTAGGACTGTCTTTAAAGAGAAACTGTTGTGTGGTTTTGCAGTAAGTGTGTGCACGTAAGCTACCAAACAGCAAGTGAAGTTCATACTTTACTAAGGCATCAGAACCCTTGTTCAGGGTTATTAATTTTTATTTATTGTGCTTCTCAAGTCTATTGGGTATGAAGGTATCAAAACTAATTCCGAATGAGATTGTCCAGACAGCGGACTTCAATGCAATTTGACAAATCCACTTTGCATTCTCACATTTGGTTGATTCGGATTAATTTTCTTGAGCACTTCCAAATGGTTAAACTCTCAAACCTGAAGGGTTAAGACCACATATATCTAGCCAAAGAATACAATTATTTTTGTCACTTTCTGAAATAGTACTTGCACTGTTGTTTTAAAACAACTGGACTGATTCTTGAAATTATTATGGAACTGAGTGTTCTAACAGAGTGCATTAAAACGTCACACTCGCCACTGAGAGATGTTTAACCAACTTTCTCTGGCAGGGGTTTCATTTTCTGATCACCGTTCATAGAATTTCTAACGGAAGTGTTTTCTTATCTTAGCCAAATTGTAAATGTATCCGTTGGATAATTTTATAAACTATAAAATATGTACGTATGTGTTCATTCCAAACTACTTCTGGCTTGTAAGCGTTTTGTTGGAACTGTAATATCCATAACAAGTTAAAATTAGAAAAAAAACTCACTTTGACTAGAATCTACTTTTGAAACTAAGGAAATCATATAAAAACATGAACTGTATATTACTATGGTACCTGCTGTTTTTCAGGTGTTTATAACATAGTCATAAAAATTCACTCCAGGCTGAAACTTGGTATTTAAAAGTCTCAGCTCAGCAGGATTTTTAAATCAGATTTAGTTTAAATTAGTTTGACTCTTTTTCAGTTATAAAAAGGAGGGTGGAGGAAAGAAATTTTGATGTGTCAAATATAATTTTATTCATTCCTCTAGCTGAAAAACAGTTTTGCTTTATAAAGATATAATTTGCAGGTTGTTAGCCCATAACATGGAGTAGGGAGTCAGAGTGTCAAAGGGGGAAAAGAGGTAGAGAAAGAATTACCATCCAAGAATTTGGCATTTGCAAATGCTTAATGTCTTCTGTGAGAACATTTACCATGGATCCTTACTGAGCTTTCATAAAACTGTATCTGGGATATACAGCTTTTTTTTTTTTTAATTGAAAAAACATGCTTTCATTCAGTAAAGTCAATAACTCATAGTTTAAGGTCTGTTTTGTCATATGTCAATGACTGGTGGATGAATTATGTTCAGACATAATTTGATTTAATACTTTCTAAGGGTGACATTAAAGAATCTGAAGCAATCTGAGACCTCAGCTTCCTCTGTGTTTTACTGGAAGCTGGGCAACTACAATCCCTCTGGCTCATCTGAAAAATCCATCCTCCTCCTGTTGTATTCAGTGTATGTAAAACACAAAACCAATTTTAATTAACTGAGGATCAAGTGGAAAGATTGATGTCATTTACATCTACCATGCACCACCGTTTGTACATTGCTTATATACGTACGTATGTATGTACTGTCATCTCTGCTTCAGTTGCAGCAGAACCTGGTACATGACTGGGCTGAAATTTTCCAAAGTTGCTAGTCTCTACAACTATCTGAAAGTAGGTTGCAGAGAGGTGGGAATCAACCTGTTCTGTCAAGTAACAGGTGATAGAATAAGAGGAAATGGCTTCAAGTTATGCCAAGGGAAGTTTAGATTGGATATTAGGAAGAATTTCTTTACTGAAAGGGTCATCAGGCATTGAAACACGTTACCCAGGGCAGTGGTGGAGTCCCCATCTCTGGAGGTATTTAAGGGTTGTGTAGATATATTGCTCAGGGACATGGTTTAGTGGTGGGCTTGTCAGTGTTAGGTTAATGATTGGACTAGATGATCTTACAGGTCTTTTCCAGTCTAGAAGATTCTGTGACTTTGGGTGCCCCTTTGCCCAAACACTTTGGGCCCTATTTTCAGCTGTTCTGAGAAAACACAACTCCAGGTGAAACCTGTATAAGCTGTGGCTGCCAAACACTATTGTAAATCAAGCTTTTGGGCTACAGAAAAATGGAGGAAGCCAAAACCGGAGGACAATTTTTTTTAAACTTAGCAAGCAAAGATTCAACATGGCTAGTATTAATTTCTTTGAACAGAATACATTGTGTGGTATTCCTCCTCATTTTTAATGCTGTTATACAATGGAATGCATTACCATGGTGTTCCCTTCTCCCATCTGTTCCTCAAAAAGAAGAAAAGTAGTATGTAACATTACAAAAGGGCTCTTGGAAATGTTTATGTAAAGTACTAGTTTTCATCACTAAATCAAACCTGGAGACAAGCTAGCGGAGAAAGTGTTCTTTCTTTCCCATGTAGGGGCTATGCATACTTTTGCTTTAAAAATCAATCCTGAAATGTGGACATTTTCGCTTTCAGTTCATCTTGCGGTACATAACTCTGAAGAGATGTGCCTGATGCTCCATGAATGATTAGCATTTAGTGATGTTGCTCTCATTGTGAGGTACTGCCAAACCACAATTTGCAAGTACTGAATGTCCTGAACTGCAATAGGATAATTTTGATACTTCAGGCTTGGCATTATCTCAGTATCTCGGGTTTTGCTTTAAATTTAATTCTAGCGTCTGTCCTAACATGGCTATTTTACCAATAAAACAGACACGTTTATTGTTTCTTTCTTTTTCCCCCCCCCTATTGTTCATGCTTTGACAGTTCCATAAAGTTTATTTCTCCCTGCTGCTTAGTGTCTTTTTATTCTGTTTGTTTTTCTCTACTTCCAGCTGGGATATAGTTTAATGAATTATTTTTCAGTGTGTGATATGGCTTTTATGGCCTGCCTTTGGAGATTGTGATTAATACAATTTTCTTTTATTCCTTGCCCTGACCTGGTTCCCAGTGCTCAGTGTAGTGATCATCATTGTATTAAGAATATTGAGATGATATTATCCATGTTAAGCCTGGAATGTATTTTCTTTCATTCTGTTTTTTATTCTTCTGCCTGGATTTTTATTTTTAGTTTCAGTCCTGAAATTTTTGTTTCTGTGCCAATATCTACATTTATTTTGTGTTGCAGTTATATAAGTAAGATCTCTGCTACTTGTGAGCTATCCCACACAGCCATTAAATCCATATCTTCCCTGAATAAGTTTTTTTAAGTAATTTGGCATCCAGGTTTGTGCGAGTTTTTTGTTTCGTTCTTTTTCTTTGTGAGTTTATATGGAAATTTTCAGAAATCATTCAGCATGTCAGCCAAGTTTGGATCCAGCTGTTCTTTGAACAGGCAGGAACCTCCCCAGCCATGGTCAGGAATACATAAACTTTGCAAAACAATTATAATGGGGAGGAGATAAAGGCATGAGAGAAGAGGAGGAGAGACCACGTTCCACTTCTCGTAAATCCGCACCAACTGACATAGGTTTTCAATTTGCATCTTAGCCCTTTGAAGTTTTTCGTTCAGCCAGTCTGAAAATATTTTCTTATCTGAGGTTATTTTGTTTTACTTCTTACAAAAAGATGTTAGGTCAACTGTTTCTCATGGTTAGCTAGCCTTTAAAAGGAAAAAAATGTGCAGAGTCAGCATAGCTAATTCTAGCGTGCTCTTTCCTTCATTGTTTCATAGATGCGTTCAAACCTGACAATGAGGTATCAGTAGGTTTGAGAACTTGACTTCTAAGACTGGTCAGTTTTTCTTGCCTTGTTGCAGGAGGAACTGAAGAGCACGCTCTTATTGATATATGCTTGTCTACTGAGAGCTGGTCTGAGACCACCAACTTGCGTCATAGTTCTCAAGCAGAAGTGAGAGCTTAACTCAAACTCCAACTTGGTGGAAAAAGATTCTGCCACAAGTCACCAATCCCTAGTTCCTTTCAACATCTAGTTTCGTTCAGCTTATGAATGTCATATTTATGTGGTTCCCTTTCAAGTCATAGGAATCCTCCCCATCTTCTTTCTTACAATAACTGTTATCTCTTTCCCTTTCTTCTCAGAAAAATTGCAGTTCCATCTTTCATATCTTATGTTTCTAAACACCTATCTAGTTTTCCTTGGTATATTAGTCATGGTGTTCTCCCTGCAAGTGCTCTGTAACACTTAGCTGTTCAGGTTTCCCAAAAGTTTGGGGAAACTGGGTTATTTGGCCTTCCTAGTGTAGCTTTCAAGGTTGTAGTTTTGTCACTACCTGTAATGCCTTTCAAATAATGCACCTTCCATCTTGAGATTTCTTTTGATTTCCCTAATGCACCATGGCATCTCCAAAGTGGAATGAGATTATTGAGGTATTTCTTTCTTAGTGTTAGCAAACTATTGAGGAAAATCCAAAATCACTTGCCAGAAAATCACTTTTGTTGGTTGTTTTGACTTTCCTAGCAACAGCAAGATGTGATCTTTTTATGTATATTGAATCAAGCTACACCATCATTTCTTGGTTTAATGACAGAGGTAGTATTTCCTTCTCTTAGATACAATTTCAGTTTCCAGTGCCATTGTCTCCGTTTTAGTTATTAGTCTTTACTGAAATTTGTACCGCTAACACTTTTCTTAGACTTTATTATTATTATGTCAGCACTGTCCACACCACTGTGGTTATTTCGACAGTAACTAGTGTTTTACTGAGCAGAAGTTAAAATTTTTCCTATTTACATCATAGAATATGTTAATACAATATAAAATGATACATTATCTTCTATGTGGTCTTATAGAGTAAAAGGAGACATGAATGACAATTAAATAATCTACTGAAATAACAGGATAATCTTTTCTCTGTGGTCTGCTTAAGCCTATATAAACAACGTTACTTTCTTGTGATATTGAAGTGATGGTTGCAGAATTATGTTACTGTGAAAACGATAGATGCATCAGAATGCTGTAAATAAATAGATCTGAAGTCAGCAGCAAAACAATTCGTGGAGGCACAGCCCCTATGTGAGAGGTTCAGCTAAGAGAGGAAATGGGCAAGAGAAACATTCAACCTTGAAAATGTTTCTATAACTCAGAAGATAGTACTGGATAACAGGAACATCAGAAATAGATGTATTTATATGATTTTTAAACAGGAAAAATGCTTGTGTTAATTTTTTCTACCTATTTCTGAGACAGTAATGAGATCTACTGTCAAAGTAATTTTTATTTGTCTTTCTACATACTGTTGATTATTTCTGAGTTCATGCATGGGATTTTCAGCCAGAGTTAGATATTACTAGAATATTACTAGCAGTGTAGTCCACAAATAACAGGGTTTTTGATATAATTTTTTAACTGTCCCTGTTCTTTAACACCTGAAATCAACTTTAAAGATAAGCAAAATATACTTAGTGTGTATTTTTTACTAGAAAATGAAAGCATAACACAAAAGCTGGTCTACTTCATTTATCTGTTATTGGGAGAAGATACGTTGAAATTCTGCATCTTTTCATGTTGCTTTTCTATGGGACTCTACGTATGCACTGAAAATTGGAAATTCTGTTTATTTCACAGTTTAGAAAACTTATTCTTGTGCAGAGTACAAAGTCAGATTTTTCTTTTTTTCTACCTTCAGCACTCATGTAAAGTTTTGGTTTTTTTTTTACATCCACTGTGTGCAAACTAAATGACTGTGATATCTTTAGGCCACGGATAATCAAGCCCTTTTGTGCTTTCAAATTTTACCATAAAGCCAGGTTGTAAGCCGCTTACTTTCTGTGAATCAGAAGGACCACTTGTATGAATTAACTGCTCATCGGTATGAGTACAGAGGTCTTTTTCTGCTGAAGTAAATAGTTGAGATAAATACATGAAAATAAGGTTCAAGATTATAAAAAAAAAAAAAGATATTAATCTCATATAGAAGGATTTAGTCACTAATTTCTTCAGGAGGCGTCAGTTGTCTTCTATTAGATATTAGTCAGCAGAGGTTGGTTGTCTTCTGTCTTTAGCGTATTTTTTTCTTTTTTAGTTTCATACAAAAATTCATTTAATTTCCAGGAGTGATGGTTTAGTTATCGAGATAATTCCATGTTTAACAGTTGCAGATCTTTTGTAGTCAATAGCCCAGTCGTATTGTGGGTTGTTTTATTTTAAGTAAGAAGCTGCTATTATTTCCTGTGACAAAAATGATATTTCTTTTACCTTCCTGTCATTTGACAGTAAACTTTGTTAGTCATGAAACCAGATCATTCTGTGTATTATATGAGTCACTTACTATTAGTCTCACTTTTTATGGAATTGAATTTGCCTATTTTCTTCACTTGAGGGAATATTAGTTTATTGTTTTGGACTCCTGCTCAAAGAGAGAGGGGGATGCTAGTGGCATAACTGGAGGGAATAATTTTTTATCCTTTTTCACTCTATCTTTGTGGGCTTGTTGAAGGACAGAAGATATTTTTTATTCCCAACAGGACATGCTGCTTCATTTTTTTCGTTCCCCAGCAGAGGAAATCTCACACTTCTGGCACTTTGACACATCACTGACTATTAGAGAACATGGAGCCCCTGTTTACTGCTGGTTCTTGAGTCTTAAACAGCCCTCCACTGCTTTTATTATACCATTAATTGCGCTTAATGCAGCTGCATTTCTAGTACGCTTGGCTAAGCTCTGAAAATTAAGTAGAGGGTACTTTGTTATAAAATTCACTGTAATGAGCTCTGGTGGGACAGGGTCTGTTAAGTCTGAAATTACCTCAGGCCATTTCCAAAGGACTTCTTAAAATATTTCATATCCATAAAAGTTTGCAACTAGATAAATAGCCAAAGGTATGGTTGAGAAGAAAAAAACCACAGCCCCGCAATATGCACTGGATGATGTATGAACATTTTTAATACTAAATTGTTACATTTATTTTAAACATTTATTATCTCAAGTAATTTGTTAAACAGAAAGTTTTCAAGCTGACAGCATGTAAATTTTAGGTGTTTGGTTGACACAGTGGTTTTTATGCATATTCTTTTTGCTTTTGGTTTCTTAATCCAGACCATGCATTCATGAAACTGGAATAAATTTAGGACTCCCTCTGGGTTTACATAAATTGGTTCAAGAAGGGGTCACACCTCTCAGTACAAAAACCTTATAAGAACTGCTGCAACTATTAGCCAATTAGCTTAATGTTACAACTAACAGTCTGTACTGAGTACTGATCTCTGGTATCTGCCTAAATAAATGACTAATACGCCTTCAAATCCCTCAGTGTTCTTCAGCTATATGACCGCTGTAATGCTTTGCGGCTAATAAAATTTCAGATTGACTAATTTATTGGGTAGCTTTACCAAAACATCCAAGTAATCCTTTATATACTCATTAGAAACAGGTCCAAAATGAATTCTCTGAGGACTAAGTGGAAAAGTCTCCCTGGGATCAGCGTCCCTGAGCTTTAGATACGTTTGCCCCAAATCGGGTGGAGGATCTACTGTGGTTTTAGTGCAGCAATTTATCTACGTTTTGTAGTTAAACTTTAAGCACGAGGTAATTAGAGGCCCCCAAGCTTAAAATTCATGCACCTCNATTTGACGGATGTGAGTTGTATGTGGAAGCTCTGTACCAAACTTCCAGCTAGGTTAAAATCTTAAAACTGTGGGGTTTTGTTTTGAGATTTTGAATGGAGAAATGGGTAGGAAGTCTGTTTGTTACTGAGGGTCAGTCTGCAGCCTATTGTGTCATGCAGAAATATTCACTAGTCAATAATCAAATACACTGTGGCCATTAAGTACTGCACCTGTTGTCCAGATGGGCTAACAATAAACATGACATAGTCAATCATGCTTGCAGAACAGGGTGGACAGAAGGCTTTGGGGGATGTTTCCAGGGTCTTCCTCTGTTTATCTAGACCTTTACATCTACACTATTATGTGGCTGGGAGTATCTGAGTTAGTGCATTTCAATCTTGGAATTGCTCTGGCAAGTTATTCCAAGGGGCTCCGTGGAGTTTTGCGTTTCTTTTGAGTTTTAAACTGAAACAGCAGCTCTCTTTTAACTAAGAAAACTATTATTTGACAAAGAATGGAGCAATAAATCTCTGCATGTTGAGAAACATTAAATACGATCAAAATTGTTCTGACTTCAAATGCAAATAAATCTTATTCTCTCTGCTAAACTTCGTCCATAACAGGATATTTTGAGAGCTATGAATCATTTATTAATTTAGATAACTTTATATTATGACAAGTTATCAAACACAATTATGTGCAGTACTGCAATATAAAACACAGAATCAAACCCCATCTTTATTGAATAAGTCCTTTATAGAAGGAGTTTGGACCAAAAGTTCTTTAAAAGTCATAAAAGCCCATATATGATTTCTCGCCAAAGAACATTTTTTATTGAATGAACAGTTTGGAGAAAGGAGAGATTTAGAGATTTTACTTGAACTTCAATGGTCATCTACCCTGCACAGTATTTAAAATATACTCCTATTATGCCCTATTAGCTTCAGTATTTAAAATATTGCGGTAAGTTTATCAAGATACTTAAATTTAAAATGAAACATCTAAGTATTTTTTTAGATCAAGGCACAACATACTGGAGGCATTGCTAAAAACCCACTTCACTCACAGTTTTGGAAAATAGTTACTTATTTACTTTTTGGAAGTAAGTGACTAGAGAATATTTATTGTGTTAAGTCAGCTCCAAACATCCTCGTAAGTTTGTCAAACTGATAAAGCTAATTTTATTTCAGTAAACTGAAGGACAAAATTCAGAAACAATTAATAAATCAGTTTAAATATTACCAACAGTTGACAGAAAGGCTTGATTCCAGACACAGTAGTTTTCAGTAAGTTTAATGCAATATGATATGGACTGGGAGTGTTGTAGAGGAGCTAACGTGAAATGGACTAGGAGTAAGAAAACAATCTCAAATGGGATAGTCAGCAGATGCAAAAGCGTACGATCAGCAAGTGCTAGTATTTGGTCTCTTTCCTGTTGATATTACTGGCAAGAATGTCCAAATTAAGCATGTTGCCTCTGCAGTGTTACTTGAAGTGGTGCTCTGATGCCACTTCCCAACATTCACATGGTTCCAGAGGAAGATATAAGGATAAACACGGACGAACAGGCCCATGTGAACCTCATGAAGTTCAACAAGCCCAAATGCAAGGTCCCGCACTTGGGTCAGTGTATCAGTGTAGACCGGGGGGTGGATTGATTGAGAAAAGCCCTGCAGAGAAGGACTTGGGGCACAGTGGCGGATGAAAAATTGGGTGTGCATCAGCAATGTACACTTGCAGCCCAGAAAGCCAATTGTATCCTGGGGTGCGTAAAAAGGACCGTGGCCAGCATATCAACAGAGGTGATTTTCCTGCTATACTCTGACCCTCATGAGACCTCACCCGGAGTAATACATCCAGCTTTGGGCTCCACAGTACAGGAAAGACATGGACCTGTTAGAGTGGGTCCAGAGGAGGGCCACTAAAATGATTAGAGGTCTGGAGCACCTCTCCTATGAAGAAAGGCTGAGATATTTGAGGTTGTTCAGCCTAGAGAAGAGAAGGCACTGGGGAGACGTTATTGCGGCCTTTCAATATATAAAGGGGACTTATAAGAAAGACGGAGAAAGATTTATTTTTTTTTGTACCAGGAGCTGTAGTGACAGGGCCATTATAGAATAATTTTGATTAACTGTATTCTTCTTTGTGACTAGTCTTGTTTAGCACCCAGCTTGAGCTGTAACCTGAGAACTAATAAGAGAGGAATTGGAAACCTTTTCTTAGACTTTATTTTGCAGGATCCTAGGGCTGGACCTTGTTATGGTGGCCAGTATGCATAAATTCATAATAGGACAAGGGGCAACTGTTTTAAACTGAAAGAGGGTGGATTTAGATTGGGCATAAAGAAGATTTTTTTTACAATAAGGGTGATAAGACAACAGGTTGCCCAGAGAAGTTGTGGGACCCCCATCATTGGAAGTGTTCAAAATCAAGTTCGACAGGGTTTTGAGCAACCTCATCCTAGTGATAGATAGGGTTTGGGGATTGGGGTGTGTGTGTACATGTTTAGTAAGTAAATTTAAATTGTTCAGCCATTTCAACTTAATAAAAATCTTGTTCAGTATTTTCATTTCCAGCTATGTTGCCTTCTGGAGCTTCTCATGCCTGAGAAAGTGATCCTTTTCATCTCCCACAACACAGCTTTAGGTCCTCTAATCACAATGAACTTATTACTTCTAAAGAGCTTATGTGTGGTTGAAAGTGCCAATTCAAATACGCTAGAGTGAAATAGGAAAATTAAGGGAAGAAAAGTGTGGAAAGAAAATATGAGTTGAGGTAGTGTAAAAGAGGAAAATATGAAATGGAAAAAGGGTGTGCTCAGTCCTTTCCAGGATTTTTTGTACAATGGGTTTTCCTTCATTAACAAATAAATTAGGAATCAATTAACAATTCTTTTTTAAACACAATATGTTTACACAGCAGGATAAACAAGCTCAGGGAATGGAAGCAGCCCAGCCCTGGTAACACAGAGATGAAAAAGTTATTTTATCTTGCTTCTTGAGAAAGTTTCATAGCCTTTTTTAGCACAGCTAGACCTTTATCAGTGGCCACATTAACCCGTTTACAGCTAGTCCACGTTTGCCTACGTTATTACTGTAAAGACATACCCTTGGCCCAGCTCAAGGTATTATTTGCCAGTGGTTCAAAAGGATGTTTGAACCCCACAGCACAAATGGATTACCAATGCAGGTGTGTTGTATATGCAGCTCGGAGTGTCGTTGAGTCCCCATTGCCTTGTTAGCTCCAGTGTCAGCAATACTCAAGCAGCCATCTGAAGTGTTAACTAGTGAGCTTAAAACTTCGCCTCAGTGGAGCTAGAGGTTTCTGTTTGAGAACAGGGGTGAGGTACAAGCCAACATGGGAGCTACACCTTAAGCTAACACTGCAGTGGAGACAACTTTGCTGCATGCAGCTTTTGGGAGGGTTGTAAACAAGGCACAGCTTTAAAATTCTGTTTACATTATCCCTAATTCTTCCTTTCATTTACATTCTTCAAAATATTTTTTCCTTTATTACAAGTGTTTGGATTTTCAGTCTATTCTTTCTGCCATCCGCTTTTCCTTTCATCTATAAAGAAGTCACAATTTATTTTCTGAAGTCATCACTCACCAAAATAAACCTTTCTCTTCAGAAGACATCTGTCACAGCAATGTCTGTCTTTTCCAGCCATGTAGGTGCCTCTTCATTTCTCAGATTCCTTGTTTCCTGTAGAAGAAGGAGTCACTATTATGTGAGAATTATTCTCAGAGAAGTTTGAAACAGAATTTCTCAGTGATACTTTTGGAAAACTTGGGGCAGTTTTGCTCAATAATTAATTTTTCTAGTGCATTCTCCATCTTATTTGTGGAGAGAAGTACAATATACCTTGCAATAATATTGCATTTCTAAGGCAAAACCTTTGTGTTGAAAGACTTGTTTGTCAGTATTCAGAGAAAATAACTTACTGCCTTTCTGACTTGTCCTGCTATAACATTGTTGAGTTGAAATGTATTTTTTACAAATAAATTTCTCAGATTTTCAGGTATCATTAGCAAAATAAGATGTTTTTTGATGTACAGCAGACAATTTAAAATAATCCAAAACTCCCTTAAGCTAGCAGATTCGTAATGAAAAATAGCAGAATACAAACTGTCTTCTGGGAAGTTACTAAAAAAAGTAAGAAAAATAGATAAACAGTGTCAGGAATTACTCATTAGTTTTTCTGCAGGATTTATAAAGGTTGTGGGTGACAGGAGGGGAAAAAAAGTGTTTTCTGCGTTGAGTTTGACCAGTCTTCATTCAACTCTATATTTTAGTTTAAGTATCATATTGTATTATAGTCTGGAAAAAAAGTTTTGTTTCCATTTAAATTAATGAGCTTTGGTTGCAAATTGCATAGCTGTGAAAATCTAGTTCTTCAGCTGGACTGAGGCAGCATGAGAAATAATATGTTTAAGAATTAAAAGGCAACATTGGAATGCAACAAAATACGAACAGAATTTCGAGGACATTATTTCAGTAAAATCTCAGCTCACAGATTACTGAGCTGTTATATCAAGCAAATTATTTCTCTTTATATCAAATGCATACATCTATTACCTTAGGTTTGATGGGTGTATAATAAAATATAACTGTTGAGAAACTATCTAAATGCAATACATTATCAGTATAATTGTAAAGCTCTTAAGAAAAAAAAAGAAAAAAGAGATATATTTGTCAGTGCTCATTGGAAGTGAGAAAGAGCTGATTTAAACACTTAAGAGTGTTATCTTGCAAAATGAAACTTTGCCCCCAAAGTTGAGGTAACCATCTGTGTCCATGCCTGATTCAAGTACTGTGTGGGGAATGAATTCTGATGCCTTTAAATTCATTTGCTAAAAAATACCAAAATATGTGGCTAGAATAACCCCCTGAACGTTGATGGTTAAGGTGTCCAAGGTATATTTTGGACTGTGAATGCCTTGCTTCTTGTCTTACAGTGGGACAGGCCTGACTTTTTAAGGTAGCAAGTGTGAATCTTGGCTATGACATAATCAAATAAAAGGAATATTTTCCAACATTGCAGAAAGAATCTTGAGCTAAATTAATTCCTGATGCTAATGAATGCAACTCTGCTGAAGTGAATTTTGTGCCTACGCACAACATTCTCTTTGGCTGTAGAGAATTTGCTTCCTGTTTTATTATTACTAAGCTCTCACTTCCATAACTATTCTGGCTGTCTTCTAATCAAACTTTTCCATAGTTCCCTGGTAGGCACTCTCCAAAGGTGAAGGAAACTGGACTTTTCTCACATGACTATTTAAAAAGATCCTACTGCATATAAAAGGAGAAACACCAGTCATGTGCTGGAGCCAATAATAATAATAATAGAAAATGTTAACTTCCTATTTCTAATTTATATTCAAGCTTATTCATCATGAACTGTATGAATTCTTTTAACCTTAGCAAAGATTTAAAGACTATATCACTATTTCCAGTAAAGATTTAACTATTCTTCTTACTAGTTGTTGGGATTTCCAAGAGATTCTGTTTCCTTAAAAACTGCTGAAACAGACTCTTACAAATGGTAGCACACTTTTTTTTTTTATATTACAAACGTGATCCAAAATGCTGGAAAGTCTTTCCCTTTTACTGCAGGGGCTTTGGATCAACCCTTTTTTTTTTTTTTTTTATAAGCAGCAGTGCTTTTAAAAACAAGTGGTTCCATGTCCCATTTGTAATGACTTAACCAGTATTCTGATATGTATGACCACTTCCCTTGAAGACTCTTCATTAGGACTTGGGGATTTCTGGTGTAGCTTATGCATGGTCATTTTTTCATTCCTCAGCAATTCTGAAATATTATTTTAGCTCTTCTAAGACTTCTTGGTGAAAATTTCTTTTTTTTTTTCCTAGCGAGAAATTAAGAACCAGTTGCAATAGATTTTAAGCATTTGTTATAGTTCTACGGCAGCTAGTCTTGGTATTCTCCTTAAATTTCTTCAGTTAGTTTTTGAAATCACCAGATTCTCAATTGTTGCATTTTCTTACAGTCTCCCTTATGAACAGAGAGAAGCAGCAGCTGGAAGACAAGTAAAAATAATTGACCAGTAGCATAGTTGGTTCTTACCAGAATCCTCAGTTAATTACACGGTTAAGTTTTGGCAACATACAGACTTCTTCCCTGAAAATGTGGATTGATTGCAGACTTGCATCCAGTCTCACTTCATTTATGAATCTTCATTATAGGTTTTTCTGACCGCATCAGAGAAAGGAAAAAAAGGCATGTAGCCCACAAACAAATCCACCAGTCATAAACCAAGTCTGTAAAAGCAATAAAGCCCTAAACCCACCTTAGAACCAGAAACAATTCTAAATAGCTGTGCACTTGGATTCATTTCAGTATGTTGCCTACTTTGATAGAATAATGATGCATTAGTCAGTAATTGCCTGGTTATATCATAGCTGTATTTTGTATTCCAGTGGTGAATACGACTCCTACATTTCCCAATAGCAGTTTGATGTATTTTTAAATTTTTAGTGTTCACTCAAAATAAGGGGAGGGGGTCTGTTCTTTTCCAGTGTTTTTCTCACCTGGAGGGGGCTTCCTTTTACTTAGCCTGTGATAGTATGACAGAAAAAAGTGACTATACTAGTAGTGCAGGTGACCAAAACCTACAACTTACATCATCAGGTGCAGGGTTTTCTTTCTCCTTTGCTACCATGCAGTGTTCAGTAGCCCTTGTTATGAATTTAAAATACTATATCAAATGTGAAATGTGTCTTTTTGTTGGTGTCTGATACTGAGTGTTGAACATATTACCTAGTTCAGTAGCATCTAAAGCTGTTAGTTTCTAAAATTACATTCCACTTAATGTCAGAAGAGGTTGTACGTATTTCTTAAGAAAATTCAGTGGGTGCTTGTAGCCATATAGCAAATGGTTGGCTTCCTGTGCAGACAGTTGTGAAACGCCTAGCCTTAGCATCACACTTGGCAGTGATAGCATAGCCTTTGTAGCACACAGTATCTTAGGACATTAACAATTAAGTATTTAAATCTTCAAGTAAGTACTGTGGATATATCAATAAAAGGACACATCTGTTATTCCACCAATAGTAATGAGAAGCTAATGGAAAGAATGCTGGTTGTAAAGCATCTTATTATTTGTTTTCCTTATTCATTTACTTTTTTGTTGCAACAGATGAAACAAGTATTTTTTGTCTGTCAGGGGTTGCATTTTTCCACTGAGCACATCAAGAAGTTATATGTCCGTAAAATGATGCAGTGAGTCCACCAAAACAGAGGGAGAAGTAAGAAAAAGAGGGCTATGCAAGAAAGCAGACCTCTGTATAGGAGGGTCTAGCTAGGGGGAACTGGATATGTTTCAGTGTTAGTAAAAACAGGGAGGATGTGAATCACAGCTTGCACATTTTTAACACACCACTGTCTAAGGCATAAAAAGGCAATTGTATTGGCTGTAAGGAAGAGCAGCTTGCCTGTTTTGTTCACAGAAGATTCTGAAATAACACTGCCAAGATTTAAGACAACAAAAAAAGGGGAGACATAACAAAGCAAGATTTTTCCTTCTTGACTTTCAGAAATATATTATACCTTGCTTCATGTAGATCGAACAGCTTTTGGTCCCCTTGACATACTAGTGGCATATGAAAGCCCTGTGGATGGATGGAGCGTTAGATTGGAAGTAATAAGGTTGTGCCTGACTTACCTCCACATTTGTAGCAGATGTTACAAATGTCATAACATGAACCTTTGGGATCAGACTGGAAAAAAAAGCAAGACAACAGATGTAGGCCTCTTAGTTTTACCAGCAAGTATAGTCTGACACTATATAACACTGTTCTGACTTAATGTTAATACCCTGTCCTCCTCCCGAGAACAGAATCCGTGACACTAACCATTTCAGTAGCACTGAAGCTGGAAAGGGGTGACAGCAGTTTTCTTCCCAGAGGAATTTTAATACTAGCTTAAAAATAAGACAATAGAATTATTACTCCAGCTAAGTGTTTACTGTAATATCTGAATAAGGAATCCATACTCATCACTCATTTGTGGGGAACTGAATTTTAAGGAATTTCTTCATGCTATCATAATGATAATGCAATTGTCCGCTGGTAGACCAAAATCTTACGGAGTTGACACTGCTAAATTCCTAGGTTTTTAAGCCCTCAATTCACCCCATCTTTGTGCATCCCTCTCCCTTGCCTCACACACCTGTCTTTATGTTGCCTCTTTCTCCTTCATACTTGTCTAGACTTTTTTCCACATCTCTTTACAGCAATTGCATTTCCTGGGAAGCTCCTATCTCACTTTAATTATTAAACCAAATTTCATTAAAGCTACAGTAATATCTAAAGCATCTTTTACTTGCAGCTGTCTCCACCAGCACTTTCTCAGCTATCCCATCTAATTTTTTGACAGTTTTCAAAACATTTTTGTGCTTCTTTTCACATTGCCCCTTGTTTGTGACTCATCCTCTCTGGACTGAAATTTAAAGCCATTTTTCTCTCTTCTTTAAGACTGCTGCCATCTAATAATATTGATACATGGTTGAAGAATAAGTGGAGTTATCATCTTCTTATTATATCTATTTCTGAGAGTGCAATATAGTGAACAGTCTTTATTAGGATCACAGTTGTTATTCTTACATTCTATATAAATCCTTCCTTCTCCTAGATTTTTGGGAACAAAAGGCAATGTTGTAAATATTTGTAAAACGACCAGTGTAAAGTGAGTTTGATTCTGGAAGGTAGATCTGATTCAGTTGTATCAGAGACAATGGTCCCTCCCTTCCGTGTCAAAGTGCATTTTGCTGCCTTACAGAGAAGCTAATGGCCAGAGTGAATGTTAATATTTACCCTTAATTGTTTTATGGGCGATGTAGTTATTGCTTCTCCAGCTATTGATTTTAATGGAAATTATTTGTTCTTTACTTTCTGCATTGTCCTTTACATGGTGGAGGTTGCATGAAGTTATTCCTTCTCCTGTTTCTCAGGAGTTTTGGCCAATGTTCCTGTATTTCATGAGAGGGGAAGAAAATTAATGCAGGAGTGCAGGCCCTTGTATTTTTTTCCCTGTGATTCAATTTAAAGCAGTGGTGATTCTCTCTGCCACATCACTCCCTCAGGTGCTGCCATTCTTGAACTGGAGGCTTAGCCCTCTCCCTGAAGAATTTCATTGTCAAGGAGAAGAGTGGGGGTTCTCCCATGAAGAATTTTAATCACCCTGTCTGTGGCCCTTTTGAAGGAGGCACAATAGTTCCTATAGTAACTACTACAGCGTGGGAGAAAGGCCAGTGCTCCCGCCCCCAGCCACAGATGGAGAACTCTCTTTGCTTAGATGACTGGAAATTCTTGCACAGCAAAGACTTCATCCTTCACAGTGAAAAGAAAAATCTCTAAACTAAACTCTTAAAATTTGCAAGTAAGTGCTAATTAAGAAACAGTGCTAGTTGAGTTATCAACTAAAAACCATAAAAATCTTAAATATACTTATTTTTAAAGTGTGTTTAACTTTCAGTCTTGGGGGGGTTAATTTTAAGAAGTTCAGAAAAGAAAAAAAAAGATATATTTAGGACCTAAGAAATCTTGTCTCCTCCTCCCACTCAGCCTACCCCCATCCCCCAAAGAACAAATCCTGTGGGAAGTAGCAGACCTATAAACCAGATGAAAATAATTGGGAAAGGAAAAGGAACAGGCTCATAAAATAGGTGAAAACTTACACTAAGACAGCCAGTTATCTAGTTTCTCTTTTCCATTCACTCTGAATCTTTTTTAAGGGACACACACGTTTTGTGTCTTCAAATCCATTGATTCTAGTTCAATTAACAAGTGGTATAGTACTTTCTGCTTTTTTGATATTTTAATTTGATCAGTTTTAAGTTACTGAAACTAAAAAAGCTATTAAAAAAAAGCTTAAAAGTTTTAAGCAACTTGAATTTGAAAAGCAAATTTTACTAAAAATTCTTTCAATTCCTGGAGCTTTTGATAAAGCATGTTAGGTGAACCACTGGAAATAGTAAAACACATCTGTAATTGTGTTACATAACATTTTCTTTAATTAACCAGTACATTCTTGATAACTACTTTGTTATTCCTTGGAAAGTTTTGGTTTATGTTCTCAGCCATGGGTTCCCCAGTAATGACTACATGCTCTGTACCAGTGACCAGAAGATGGACATCTAGAATAATAGGCATTCATGTACCCAAAAAGTAGATTTGAAATGCCATTGTTAGCTTTGTAAGTTGATTATCATATATTGCATTATGCATCTTACATGTAGTCCTTTGTGACAAATTTGTTCTGATACTTTATTGCTGTGATACTTAGTTGGTAATGGCACAGCATTAATGATTCCCATAGCTTTACTAAACCAAGATAAAATACCTTTCCACATATGCTGCAACTCCATCTGAGATTTATTTCTTTTTCCCATCTGTGAAGGTGGATAAGAGACCTAAATTTTGGATCATAGGATGACTGATGGTAAGGTAGCCTGGTGTCACCATTTAATTTCTTTGAATACCCTTTCCAAATCAGAGGGCAAAATCTCTGCTTACTTCATTCTGGTTGCCTATTATTCATCTCACTTTAAATCAGGATCTGAATACATATCATTTATGCCTTCTGTCCTCAACATACATGTTAGACAGAGGAGTTCACTCTTGCTGGAGATTTCTTTCAAAACTTAGTATCAGTCATAAATGGGATAGCAAAGAACAATCAATAGGAAAAAAAGCATATCCATCCTAAGGTATTAACTATGAAGTAAAAGAATTAAAAATAATAATAAAAAAAGCTTCTGTGGATCTTAGTATACATAAATACTGGCCTTTCTTTCTGAGCCTAACGTTTGTTACACTTTGTCCTTCCCTGACATTGCATCTTCTGTTGTTCACTTTAGCCCTCAGTCAATGTCCCCGTCTTTTCTAAATCACTGCTTTTAAGTATTTCCAAGTTACTTTTTACGTCTCATAGGAAAGCACGGAGATTTTAAGATGACATCTCGCCTCTTCCCCTAAAACCAGTCTGATTGTCACATTCACCTGCATTGTTCTTTCATGAGCATTTGGGGTTGTTCCTAGAAATAACAAAAGGTACGTTTTCATGTATAATCTACTTTAGACCAAGGCAAATTATTAGAAATTATACTGTAATTTCTATAGACCTTTTTTTCTACTTTGAAACGAAAAAAATGTTAAACTCTGGAAAAGAATACTTATAAGGTTATAGCCACACTCATGCTGTGAACTGCTCTGCTTGTAGTCATCTGAGACAATTCAGACAACTCTACTTCTTATGCTCTGTCATCTGAAATGATCATGTATTTTGTTGATACTTACAGGGAGAAATATTAGCCAACTCAATTTGAAGCTTCTATGCAATTAGCCTGATATGGTTACGTATTTTATGAATAAAACGGATAATGTTCTTTTTGCTGGATTGTTTATAAACTTTCATATTGATGTAGATCTGCTCAGGCTTTGCTAATTAAAGTCTGACTTTATTGCCAGTTGTAATTACAGCTCTTCAAGAACAAAAAAAGTGAAATGTAGGCTCTGTTTTTTTATAATTCTTTAGACAGCAGATTACCTAAAAAAGGTGTAGTGGAATGCCCCTACACCTTGGACTTCTGCTTCCAAGCATACAGAAAGGTGCTGCTCAGAAAAGTCAACAAAAATGAAATTAAAAAATTAAGGATTTTGAGGCTAATTGAGAAAAAGCCATTATAAGTAAATAATAGTTCAGGGGAATTAAAAAGTTCAGTATAGTTTTTAAAAACAGTTTTAAAACTGTTATCAAAGCAACAGAATTTAAAAACTCTTGGTCTGAATTTTACCAGACTTTCCACAAAACTAATTTATATTGAAAGGTGGCATGCAAAGGCTCACAAAAGTATTTCAGGGCGAACTGATTATTGAGCTGGTCATATGTGCTTTCTCTCCTAGTGATCAAGGAATACTGCTTCTACTTAATTAGAACTCTGTCTTCACTAGTAGAAAGTCACAGTTAACATCAGTCTTTGGTCATTCTGTGCTCCAGTAGCTTAGAAGTGAGTTTAAGAGGAAATCTTCTCTCTCCAGGATGTGTGGAAATCTTTGTTAGGTAGTCTACACTTTTCTTTTCCATCCTTTCCCACTCTTCCTAGAACAATTGCAAATGCTCTTGAGATTGCATTAAGTATGCTTAGACTGCCCCCAAGACACACTGAAAGGGATGTGGTTCTTCCTTCACCTCAGGCATAGCCAGATTAGTCATTGAGGGAGGAAATTTAAAGAGGAATTAGTGAACAGTTAGATTTTTTTCTGTGTTAATAGCTTGTTATGGAATAATCCCATGCCAGGAATAGACTTGTCAGTCTGGATAGTAAAGTCATGGTCCAATGCCATGTGGAAAGTAAAAGGTTTTAGTAGACAGATTCCTCTGCTCCAGCACTACAAAGTGCAAGTGTGAAAACAGTCTTTCTATCATCTTGTCACTATTAACAGTCAATATTTAATACGAATATTGTATTAACAATAATTAACTTTATCAATTAAAGGTAGACAATAGAAAATATGACCACATGTGAAAAAGCCTATTTAGAGATGTTTGTTCACACCACTAAAACAAGAGAAGTTTGGAAGAAGAATTTAGCCTGGGTTTGGAACCTGTTTCTTTTGTGACTCCTGTTGCAGTTCGGTACACATGCTTCAGCCATCTCCACATCCTAATTTCCCCTACTTCTTGTTACTCCAAAGAAGAAACTTATTTCATGCATGCAGTATTTTGTTTCTGTGAAGAGTCTGCATTTAAAATGGAATCCACATTTTTAAAAAAGATGTGCATCCACATCTTTAGGACTGTGAAGGTTGTTGAGCTACTTTGATTTATAGATGTTGTGATATAAATCTTAAATCCCTTGCTTTCCAAGATTTCTGTGAGCAGCTGAGCTGTGGCTGCTGCTGATTCCATCAACAGGGTAAGAGGTTTAGAGATGACTGGCTGTGGCTTGTGTGATGGAAACCAGTTCAGTATTTATAGTTTATGTTTTGAAATTTTAGAATAAAATAACATTGTGGCCTGCTTTTTAATCCAACTGTTTCAGTCTATGTCTTCCTTTCATCTATTGTCATGTCATTCAGTATAAATAAGAGGCTTTGTGCTGTGATTGGACTGTGAGATTGCCGTGTTATTGAAAGGTATCAATGTGATATGCATTTGTATACCCAAAATAGTGTATTCCTTCTGATGCAGATAGGTATCAAGAAATCTTGAAAGCTTGAGTAAGTAAAATAATAAGGCAATAAAGTCAGAAGATCAAATAAAAGAAGTTTGTTTCCCTTATTCTATATTTATCTCAATATTCTTGTCTCATTCCTCAAAATGTGAAGAATGATAGGGAAATGAATGAAATACAGAAAGTGCATATTTAACATCTATTCAGTTATCAAAAAGGACTTGCAGTAAGGCTACCAGAAGGATAATGGTTTTGTGTGTAACATATTTATGCTGGTTGTAAAATTAGGAATGGTCATTACAACCCCCCATCACCTGAGTAAGTGCAAGACACATAAATCCAGGAATTTTACTGCTATAAAAATGTCAGTGAACTGAATGGCATGAAAGTACTACAAGGTATTTGTCTACGTGTATGCCAGCCACTAGAATGCAGGCATCAATAGAGGATTTAATTGACAAATTTTAAAGTTAAGATCTGGCCCTCTCATGTTTTCCAGTTAACTCACTGACCTTGAAGTGTTTTCATTTAAGCTATAGGATTGTGAGTGTCCCAAGTATGAAGAATTGATGACTTACCTATGAGCATCATTTACATTTAAAGATACTATTTTAAAAAGTGTTGTGCTGTCTTCATGTACTTTATTCAAGTTATCATACTCACATGCTAAAAACCCTGCAATTAAAAATTAACATCATAGAACTGGATTCAATAAGTAATGGATTCATTTTAAAATAGAGGATGTTAAAGGAACGATATGGGCAGGAATCAGAAAATTAATCAGAAGGTAAATTCCAAATGGTGATGTGTTCAGACAATGCGTGGAAAATATAACACAGTCTAGATGGAAGAATGAAATGACCTAAAGGATTTCAGGGAGGTTTTGTGGTTTTTTTCAGAGTCTTTTGCTTTTTGCAGTGCTCTGATGGAGACTACTATGAAGCAATGCCTAGCAGGCCAAAAATGAAGTTCCTTTTTGTTTCTGGTAGATTGTTATGAAATGACTGTAGAAAACAGTGCTAACTGGTAGCAATCATAATGGGAATACTGATAATCTTTACAGGGCTATATATTTTGTTTAGTCCAACCAAAGCCAAAGTTTCTCTTGGAAATATAGGTCTAACTCCAGTTTAAGCAAACATTTAATAACTTATCTGGAGGCAGAGTAAGGACAAAAGTAGAATCATCTTTAAGTCTGTCTGCAAAAAAAAGAAAGTTAAGGGAGTCTAAGTTGCTAGAAAATTTAATGTGCTTTTATTTTTTTTCATGAAATAAGTATTGCTGTTTATAGTAGGCATCACTACAGCTCTAGGAAAGATAAGATAATGCAAAGAGAAGCAAAATGAGTTAGAATCAGAAAGTTGATATAGAAAAATGACTGACGTAAAATTAGTAAAAGTAGAATATTATGCTGACATATCCGGTCAGTCGCTATACTAACTGAAGTTAAAAAACCCCAAGTACAGCCATTGGTCTACTACCAACTTTAGTTACAGTGTAAAGCGGAAGTCTTGATGAAGGCTTTTTTCTGAAGTTCTTAGCATCTATGTCCTTGAATACCTTCAGAGAAAAGAGGACTTAGAAAATAGTGGCTCTACAGCAATCACCGTTTGTAATTATGAGCTATTGCCTGAATCTGTCGGCAATGAAGCCACCTGTTTGCCCAGTATAAATAACTCAGAATTTCCTGCAAGGAAATTACATGAAGCATCAATAAGGAATGATATTACATTTTTAGGTCAATATGAGTATCATTACTTGGCATTTATCTTTTCTTACTGATATCATGTTTGGCAGCCAGTATCATAGAAAACTAAGAAATTGTTGCTCTGTATTTTGTTTTCGTTGGTGTTAAATTAGCCTGTTCAGTAATGGCAGTCATCCATTCTGCTTATTTTAGTAGATCCTTGGTATTAATTTTTCTTATCATGTGTTGAAAAGAAAGCAGTATGTAAAGATGCACTAGTGCTGTGATTGTTGCAGAGGCATTAGACCATCAGGGTCTTTGGATATAAATGTTTTTGTACACACTTCAAAAGGGTGCAGAATGAACTTCACCTCTTCTCTCTGCCATGGACACACCTGGCTTTGGCACTAAGACAGGAAAGGAAGCGATGGTTCCTGAAGCCCTGTGCCCTCTTCTCAGTGCTCTAGCTTTCTCTGGTCGTGTGGCAAAGACAACCTAGACTGAAGAAGAAACCTCAGCTTGCAGTAGATGCCTACGTTTGGTTATACTCAGACTCGTTTGCTGGCTTTGGGCTCCTGACGTGGAGAGTTTAACAAAATATTAGTTTTATGATTTCTCAGCCTTTTTTTGTAGTCGCTGCTGCCTTTGAAATGTAACTGCCTATTACTCACTTTGTACTTTTAAGCTATAAAATTTAAATGTATAAGCTGAAGTTTCAAGTACCCATTCCAGCAACTAACATGGATATCTAGGATAATACAATACTTCCCTCAGCTTAGCAATAACTATGATACCTCAGATGTATTTACAAATATTTCCTTTTTAATGTTGTGTTTACTTCTTTTCAGTTTCAAATAAGATAAATAACATATTCAGATAAATCTCTCATATTTTCCTAGTTCCTGAGTAATATTTAGTTTTTATCCCCACATTTCAAAACATTTACATTATGTGTAGCCTCTTTTTCAATAGTATTTTTTACTTCATTCTGCATGCTGTTATAACCATTTACAAAATAACCTTCTACAGGGACTTGGGATATATTTGAATAAATGATCCATTTCCAGAGTTGTTGGACATTTAAATAGATTTTTTTTAAAAAACAATTCTTTTATCCTTCAAATTTGAGTCACTGAAAATGACACCAATTTTATTGACTATATGCAAGGCAAATTTGGAATTAACACTGGTGTGTAAAATGTAAAACATATTTAAATAGTTAATGTCAAATGGTATGATCAGGGGTGCCTTAGAAATGAATGTGCAGACCTTGCAACATAACTGTTTTTTATTCAGTTATAGGTGCCCAGCGCAGGAGAAGTCCCAGTGCCCTTGCCATTGAAGTATTTGAATCACATTTGGGAAGTCATATTTTACAGGTAAATAAGTGGCTTTTCCAAGAAAAATCAAAATAACTAGCTAGTCATGTTTCTGCCAAAAATTTTAATAGTATTGTTGTCAGCACTTATATTAATGAGATTTTTTTTTTTAAAGCTCCTATTTCCTTCTTTTTAGAAAGCCTGTGATTGGGAGAATGTTAATGAGAGGCAGGGCAAGTATTATGTAGCTGGGTCACAATATTTTGTTGTTTACAACTGTGCAGTAGGTGTTTGCTCGCAGAATGACTTTATGTATTTGTGTGTATGTGTGCACAAAACAGTATTTTGTGTCGGTGATTTGATTTGCCTTATGTGTCACGTGTAGATTTAGGGCTTTCTCCCCCACACTTTGGTTTACGAGCACTGCTTTCCTCCCTGATATCCCAGTTGTCACAATTGTATATCACAAATTTGCAACAATCTGCAAAGAGAAAAAAATGAACAGCAGCATGCCTCTTAGGTCTCCTTAGCTATGAGAGAAAAACTAATTGATATTGGTCAAAGAATTTAGTCACACTGTACAAGTTGTTGTATTCTGGGAAGATTAAACTGAAAAACAATGGCCTGATGGAAACATTCTTATGCATGCTTTGTTTTGTCGGAGTTGCTACAACCTTTGTTTGGTTGAAGTAATCAATGTGGAGCAGAAGTAGTTAAGAACAAAAGGTGATGTGTTTTGTCAGCGATACAAAAACCTAGCACCATGGAAATAAAATTCACATAGTCTTTTCTAAGTGCAGCACTGAATAACTGCTCTTATTTAGCAATGTACACAGCTTCTCAATGCAAATATATTGCTTGGTGTATTATCTTTTGAGAGGTACGAAAGAGGTAAATTAGGATATTATTATGAGAAATATTCCACTTAATTTGAAATGATTGAGAGCTATCTCTCTGTACTAACTCAGCTGTGGGATTCAAAAGCACTGTGGATAATGTCAGATTTTTCACGTCTTTATAAAGTAACTAAATGCAGAATAGCAACAAAGATAATTTTAGTAAAACATGAAAACAAGAAATTAACTAGTAGAATGAATTTCTCTTTGGAACAAAAATAATGAATGAAGTGATTTACTTAGTTGCACACCCTTGGCAGAGGTCTAGGTCAAGTTTTTGATTCTGTAAGCAATTACTTGTGATATAGTTACTGTATCAAAGATATCTGCACCAGTATCTACAGTACTGTGTTTGCATATTAGACAGAAACACTGTTATGCTGTCTCATAAGTGTAGAAAAAAATGAAGAAATAGTTTGCTGATATTTCAGTTTATCTAATTTGTCAGTGTGTTGTTTTGAGTATGTAAACATGTGCTATATATCCTAAAGGTATGGTTTTTACAATACGAATTATAACAAATATCTAGATAAAACCGCATGGAAACTGATTTATATACACTTCTTAGGTATAAGGTATGACCCTTTATGAATGAAAATGAAACCACCTAGGATGGCCACTTTGAAAAATACTTGACATTTGAGTTTTTCACTTATTGCATATTTAAACAATTAGTGATTTTATTGCTTATTTAAGATAGATTCCCCTTTTGGTTTTTATATTTGTACTTGTATGTGATAAAATAAGGTGTTTTCAGGGTATAACTTCATCATAGTACTAGTAAAATAAACTATACTACACTTGATTTTCAGACAAAAATACCATCAGCTTCATATTGAATATCTGTTGAGGTGTGGCCTTTTCAGAGAGGGTGGTGCTTTACCAAATTAGTCCCATTAATCTCTCAATTGAGAACAGGAAGTTCCACTCTGACATTTAAAAGAGAATAGACTGTTGATGATGGATAAAGGACAACATGAATTAATAATGGTGGCAAGTTTATCATGATATGTTAAAATCTTGTCTTGTTTTAGCGGAGTAATCAACGCTTGGAAGGAAAGTCTAGGTCGTGCATTCAAATGCACCACTTTTAAGAGATCTGAATGAACTTCAAAGTACTGCCTTGTGGTCTTATAGGTAGAAAGATAATCTCCAGAAGACAAAATGATTTTTAAAACCACAATCAGACAGATTCTGTGGCAGAATACAGTTCTAACAAGTTCTCATTTAGTCTGCTGCTCCTAGAAATTATTTTCAAAGCAATATTGTGATAAGTATTGTTTGCAAGTGAAGTAAACAACCTTGATTATACTTTGGGAATACCTGTGCTTGATTTCAGAGTCTGCTATCTGAAGAAGTTGAATTAATAGTTAGTTTGTTTAATCCCTTTTGCTATTAATATTTTGAAGACTGGGTTAAGTGTAAGCTCAAAAATTAAGGAGCCTCTCTAATCCTTCTAATATTTTGATACTTCAAAATTTATTGACAGACACATGAGAAGCATAATACAGTATGTTTAAAAAAAAGTGGATATAGTTTATTTATAATGATGTTGTAAAAACAGCAGTGGAGGTACACCTTGTGATATTTTACATCTTGATTCTACAAGCAAGTAGTATCAGTTAGTCACATCAAAAAATTGCCAAGCCACAGCTGGTTGCTGTATATCGTGCTGAAAAGATTCCTGCAGTAGGTTTGAAGGCAAAGATGATATCCACTGTGTGGTTGTGGAAAAAAAGACACCACAAAACATGAATGCCAAAACGCTACTATATCAGAATCTTCACATCAGGGCAAAAAGTGTTTTGAATGTTTTAAAGGTAAAATCACCTCAATGACGAAAAGCAGAAATGCTTGTAATACAGGAGAAAAATAGATAATGGCAATACGTTAATTAATTTTTTACAAGATATTTGATTTGCCAAATTATGTGCTTTGCTATCTTCTACATTCTTCTTCTTCTGAAAAGTGGTGGTGTAATGAGAATAGATTTCAGTAAAGACACTTCAGGTTTACAGTTCTGTATATATATTTTATATTTATTAAATAAATCCAGTAAAAAAAATATTACTTCTGGTAACTGCTATTCCAAAATTTGGCTGAAACTGGTTATAAAAACTAGCAAGAAGAAGATTATTTTTTTTTTCAGGGCCCCTGCATTATTTCTGCAACTTCATTGCTATTGAGAAGGTGTGGAAAAGGGTCAGTAACCCCATATTCTTCATATAATCAGGAATGATCAGGAAATGTAGGACTAAATATAGAGAAAAGGGAAAGTTAGTGAATATATTTGCATATGCAAATTAGCTTAATTGATACTGCTTGCCTCTACAGGGATTTTTCATTACAAACTGGAGTGCTACATTGTTCAGCTCATATTGAGTAATTTAGTAACTAATGAGACCAGTTTGCACTAATTTGCATATGATAAATGAGCTTAATTGCAGTAAATAACTTGGAGGCATAATTACTTAATTTTCCTGTGTTGCATGGCTTTTAAGTTCACGTATGAACAACTCAAGATAATTTTGCATATTTAAATTAGTTGCTTTTAAAATTCTTGAACAAAAAAGAACACACCTTACAATTTGAACTATAAAACAATTAAAAGTAAAATGTACAGTATTTTCAAATAAAATTTAATATTTTAAATATATATATTTCTTCCTGTAAAAATACTAATACCTTCTTAAAGAATAAATATTTGGAATTAAACACAATTGGATAGTTTTAAAGTCAGAATAGGGTAGAAAGATGGTATTAGTGATAATAGTAAACTGTGTATTTGAACTGTAGTGAGCGGTACACATTTTGTATTCCTGTATACAAGCGCGATAACTTTCATAATTGCATTCCTTACTTCAGTAGTGCCTATTCAACTGTTAAGAAACTGTTACACTTTCATATAGCATTATATTACCATACACAATAACTTAGATACTAGTTGTCTTAAGTTGTCTATACGGTCCTATCTCTACCTAGTTTTGTGTGA
Source organism: Ibidorhyncha struthersii (assembly GCA_013398815.1). Taxonomy (NCBI): domain Eukaryota; kingdom Metazoa; phylum Chordata; class Aves; order Charadriiformes; family Charadriidae; genus Ibidorhyncha; species Ibidorhyncha struthersii. Next base: position 312,031 of record VZSZ01004110.1, read on the forward strand.
AGAAATCCTTAAATCGGAAAGATACTGAAGTTTCAGAGCAACAAAGATGTCTCTTTTTTCTCTTTTTTTTTTTTTTTTTTTTTT
>VZSZ01004110.1:312145-434645 GCA_013398815.1 Ibidorhyncha struthersii
GTCTACAATATGGTAAAAAAAAAAAAAAAACAAACCCAAAACAAACTCAAAATCAAAATATATGAAAGGTCTCATTTCATTTCTGCTATGTCCCTAAGGTTATTGCCCATTAGATACTTTTGATATAATTGAACTACTGAACTAGAAAGGGAAAAACACTCAAACACCCAACTACCAATCTCATGAACAATTCTGTCCCATAGCAAGATCTGTTGTGCATCTGTGATTTACAAGTGGATAACGATCACCGAATTCTCCATCCGTGCCATAAAGGGGCCCACCTACCATCCTGGAATCTTTTCCAAAGCCTTGTTGTACATTATCTTGGAAATTTTATGAGACTCGCATTTCTCTTTTACTTTATATTGTACCTTTTTCTCCCATTAAGAAAGTATTTTGTGATGAGCAAGCCTTTGTAATTGCAGTATCGAGTTCAACGAGGGGAAAAAAATCAGGTTCCTATTAAGATCAAAGGAAAGACAGCCTCAGTGCAAACATTCTGACCCTATAGGCTGTATTCTTCATCATCATTGAGTCAAGAACCACAAGATACAAACCACATAGCTTGCATGGAGCTGTGCACAGTTCAGAGAGGGTACCTGTTGTGGACGTGCAGTTGTGTTCAAGATGACCTGGTAAAGTCATCTGTAGTATGCACAAGGGCTGTAAGCCCGTGTTTTACTTCCTAGGAGCCTCTGTATCACCACAAACTTGATCATGTAATGTGGTCCTAGAATGGGAGCGGAATTTGAACTACTTGGAAGCTATGTATGGCATAAATGCTGCAGTTTGGCTTTATTCCATGCAGTGGTCCTAGGCTTTCCGTGAATGAAAGGCAATCTGATATTTTGTAAACATACTTCACATCCTTTCGCTCCACTGGTAGCCTCAGCTTGTAGATGAAACTTCATGGAGATTTAATTGTGTCTTTACCTCCATCCTATAGAGAAGCCACAGGTTATTAGTCCCATTGATGTTATTTTAGCTTTTCTGTACTTAAAGTCAACAAAAAACCAAACAGCCCAAACCCTAAGAACATAAGCAGCCTGATGAATTGCTAGCGTTGTGAGCAATTGAAAGATGTCCCTCATTCTAATAGGGTTTTTTTTTTGTTTTGTTTTTAATTATTTTCTTTCATTAATGCATCCAGTACTGTAATAATAAGACAGTAAGGTGAAACTGTACAAATATATCCTGTATGTCAACATAGTATACAACTGTTCTTCAGAGTGGAGCCCTTATTAATTGTGAGGTAAATGTGCAGGATGAATGCAACATCTCTGGTTTCTGGTGAATCATTCCAGGTGATACCTCTACCATTTAGAGTAAATTAGACTATATCTGAGTCACCGGGTTATTTTCTGGACCATGTAAAATAAGCTTAAGTTTCCTCAGGGAAAAGGAAAATTAGTAACAGTCTCTTCACTCCAAGTGAGCATTCTAACAGTTAGTCTTCTGTTTGCAGGTAGCTACTACCCCATCCACCTGCACTCCTAAACTAAAAGAAAGCCGTGTCTATAATTGTGTTCTACAAGCTGATCCTATCCCACTGTGTGAGCTGTGTACTAGCTGCAAATAACAGATTGAATCATACATGTGATACTCTCAGAAGTACTCACGGTCACGTGAATGAACAACGGAATGCTAACAAATATTGTTAATGTCTCAGTAGTTACAAAACAAAAGGCTTTTTCCCATATTCAACCAGAAAAATGGGAAGTTGTTACTTGGAAAATATTTCCACGTTCTCCTCAAGTTAATACAGTTTTACCATCCAGTTTATAAATGAATGTTATCAAATAAAGAAGGTGTAGAAACAAATACCCAATTTGAAGGAAATCTTTGTATCGGAGTTTTTTCTCTGTTGTCCAAATGGGTCTTGTCCTCCATTTCTGTTATTTTTGCTACACTGTTGACACTCTTTACAGGACAATGATATTCTCTCAAGCTTGGCATACACAAAAAGTGGAAAGAATTCACTATACAGTTTCACTACGGTATTTAGTCATGTTTGGAAGATGTTGCTATTTATCTATAATAACTAGATTAGAATCTAACAAGACAACGACACTATTCATTTTTTCTAAAAGCATCTTGCTGGGGAGCACGCGGGTAAAGTTTTCCATACGTTGTAAATATGCACGTTCAGCATGCAACCAGTTTAGATTGTGCAAAACCTGTGGATCTTTTTTGTTAGTGAAGAGAGCAAGTTATTTACATTTTTGCAGTAGTGAACGATTGTGAATGAAGGTACAAGAGTTGCACACAATTAACAGTGTCATGGAAAAACAGAAGTTTCTCCTGTAGTGAAAACAAGTACTAATACTTTGCCCCATAAGCACACTGTTAGGAATTAAAATCAGCCAAAGAGCATGGATAACCATAATTGAAGAAGAAAATACATAGTTCTAAAATATGTCTTCCCCCACAAATGTTTGCATCTTGTAAAACTTTGGAGTGCTTTAATTAGATATAAGCAGTAGAAAAACAAGTACGAGTTGACATTAAGTTTAGAGGTAGTTCTGTGGCTGGAGAGGCTATAGCTGAGCGGAAATCTCATTTCTTCCAATATCTGAATTATTACGGGAAGCCCCATCTGACAAGAAAATGAAAAAAGTAGGAAAATAGACAGGAAAGTGTTGGAGTGCTATAAAATATTAGGGAGAAGATTTATCTTCTCATTTGCTATTTTCAGTTGCTCTGAGTATTACATAATGAGGTTATCTCTGTATAACACTAGTCAACACAGAAATAGTGACATGAGACTAAAGGTGAGGAAGCAGCAGATGGTAGTGCTGATGGAGGATTTTCCAGGCTGTATAAGGTGTTAGCAGGAAAGACTTCTACTGGCTTGGAGACTTGTGAAGGGCAGTTGCTAATGATAAGTCAGTGGTACACTTTCTGAGGACAAAGACCACCGTTCAGCTTCTTGCTGTCTGCATTGGGTTAAAAGGGTAGACTACCAACTAACCTCTGTTAGCACGTGTCAAAGTCAGGCAAAAAGAGGAAAATGTGAAAAAGCTGACAAAATTTAGGATATGTTGGAGAGCATAGATCTGTGTTGTCTGAAAGTAAAGATTTTTGGGGTGAAGTAGAGGGTAAGTTATGCATCAGTAGCCAAAAATAAAGTGGAAGTTAAGAGATGAGTTATGAGGAAATAATTGTTACGGATCAAACCACATGGCAAAGTGATCCTAAACTATCCCTTGGCAGTGAAAAGCTGTGCATAATGTAATAAGACAGAATGAGTACATAATAAGTCAAAGCTAAAGGTTTGCTAAAGGTTTGGGGATCATATAACCATCTATGAGGGAATGATTTCTATAAGACACACATGTAATCTACTTTCTATACTTAAATTTTGAATCTGAACCTCCTCATTGTCATATACAACCTATTTTTATCGGTTTTCTTCCTGAGATTAAGTGACATCCAGAGCGTTGAGGTCCAAAACCAAAGGGGGCACCAATTGCTGTCAACAAAATGCAGTCCAGAAATTGAACACAATAAGGGAGAAAAATAGACACTTAATCTACATCTCTATCCAAAATCAAAAGCATTCAATATGCAACCATGTTTTATCTAGAAAAGATGGCAATTGCATAAAGTTCAAATTAGTCATTCAGAAACAGTGAGATAACAGTAATAAATTGGATGCCGTAATGCCTTAATATAAATTGAACAAAAATGATGGATTTATGATGTAAGAGATGGTATTATATACACAGAGGGGAGTACAACCTTCTAAAAAAACCCCAATTTCTAAGTGGACAGGACCAAAGAAAATAATCTGGATTATTTTAAGAACATTAAATTAGGAACAAGATCTTAAAAAAAAAAAAAAAAAAGAAATTGAACAAAACAGGAGACTGTCAGGATACTAAGTGTTATGTCGGGAAAAAGATAGACACACAGTCTACTTGGAAACAGTAAATTGGGGTGATGTGAAACGTCCAGTTATTAACTGCTCAAACACCTCACCCAAACACAGTTTTAAAGGCAGGAAAACACTGCAAATGCTGATGTGTTGTAAAAAGAGCCACAGGACTCTGGGAAGAAAAGATCAGTATCTTGCTTTGCAGTGTGCCTTTCCAGGGATAAAGTGTCTCTAGTAGCGGTTTCCTCTTTATGATTTAAGGATAGGTGCTATTTCATCTTTCTGCAGCTAAACCTGTAATCTGCATAGGAATCTGTTCAGGTTTGATCACCAGTCTCTCCTCAAGTACTTTGTAGATTGATAGTCTTCTCAGAAGATCATCCTCATGTAATAAAAGGGTAAACCCTTATACCTGATGTTAATTTATTTAGAACTTTAGAAATCTAATTGTACATTTTCTACTAGTGTAAGTGATTCAAAGTAATGAAAAGTAGTTGAAGCTGAAAGGAGGCAGAAAAACCTCACTCAGAAATTTTAGTGTTGTGGGCCTCTATTCACTGTTGGATGCTCTTTTACACTTTAAATGTGTAAATGGCACTGAATGCTGTGATACGGCTCTGGTTTTACACTGGTTTAAATTATAACAGGTTACTCTGATACATTGCACGTTTCTAAAAAGGGCTAAGAACAAAGGCTAGATCAGAATCTGAAAAGGTTAAAGGAGTTGCACAGACAGCAATGTTACAAGGGACATCTCAGGTCCATTAGCTGGAACACGTAGCAAGAGGATTTCCTGGGTTCAGGAGACTTGAAAGGTGCTAATTTGCATACTCCAATTTGTCCCAGTCACAGTAAGTACATCAGATTGACTCCATAAGGGCAAGGCTTTCGATATGGAGTTACGGCAAAGGTACAGCATCCTAGCAGTTGCTGCCCAAGGGGTTATATGCTAAAAGGAGACTGGTGAAGGGGTGGGAAACAGCAAATTGTTTTGCAGTCAGAGCTTGAAGCAGTACACTTAAACCTGCATTTTATATGGCCACGATATATAAAAGCGTGCAGTTTCATTTAATAAAGAAATATTTGATCTGAGTAGGACACAGCATACCATCGTGTGTCATTTAATTCCTGAGAAAGTATTTGAAGAAAATGACATATCTCAGCACTGTTTGTTGACCATTTTGTTGTCACCTGCTGAGTGTTGTCATTTCCATAGCCAGTGGGCTGTATTGAATCAGACAGAGGGAACAGGTCATTAAAAGAAATGGAGGACTTTCTGCAGCCTGCAGATGCTGAAGGAGGGATTTTTCTTCAGATACATCAGCAAAACTCTATTTAATGGAGTCTACATTCAGCTATGATTTGGGGTTTAGCCCTATTTTGCTCTGAAGTAAGGTGGCTTGAAAAGTATAGACAGCATAAACTAATGTGTGGGTTCACCAGAAAGAATTATACCTTGCATGGTGTTTGTAAAGATATAGGTGAGGACAGTAAGTGTCCTGGTTTCAGAATGCCTTATTTCTTTTTTTTTTTCCCCATTACAACATTCATCAAGAAAGAAAAAGGATGTTGATTTTATATAAATAAATAAAAATGGGGAAAAGTATATTTTATGGGCACGCTGTGCAAGTTAACAGTGATATTTTTCTTCACTTTCTTGAAAACATTGATGACAGTTTCAGAGATGACTATATTCCTCATTTCAGTTCTTATGAAAGCCAATAGAAATTGGCTTTAAACATCCTTTGTGCTCCTCTGCAGCAGAAGTGAAGGGCAGCACTATGTGCCTTCTTTTTTCCATGGGAGCTGGCAAAGGGTAATGTTGGAGTCTGCATATAGAGAACCCTTAAATGGCGCATGGATGAGGTCTAAATAAATATAAAAATTAAATATTGACATGGTAACTGTGTGTTCAACCTTCCCCATTGCTACAGAAGCTGGAGCCCCAGATGCAGTTCTGTATCCCCTGGATTTTACATGGAAATTGCAAGCACCTCTACACAGACTTTAAAGCACATAACATTTAAGGGAGTACAAATATTGTTGAAATCAAGGAGTCAGGCTTGTAGAGCATACTATCTGTTCTGAAGTATATTATCTCAAAAGTTGATTAAAAGTGGTTGTTTCCTTTAGTTGCTGCTAAAATGTCGCTGTATTAGAATTTCTACCTGTACAGAAAATAAAAAGGGAGTATGGAAACAAATGATAACATTTCTAGAAGTGAGGTAATTGTGTGTAATTATATTGTATCCCATTTTCTTTGGGGGACATTTAATAAGGTCACATTCTGTTCATTAATTATGCACAGCACTTAGGCAATGAATTGTTTTCTTCTTTCACATATTTTCCATTTTAAGGAGAATACTATTTAGACGTACAATTTTACATTACTGTAAGACTATGCCTCTTTGATAGTGTCTGATTGAATTCAGGTTTGATTTAATGAATTGTAAATACTTTCCTACATATTATAGATAGTGATTTACAGTGGATATCATTGGCTTGCTTTGCACATAGTATTTGTTATTCTGTTCTTCCCTTCAATTGTATCTTATGCGCAACATAAAGATTTTAATCTTTACGACTTTATTCATGGTTTTTCTAGCACAGAGGTGGTGGATTATCTGCCTCTAACGCATACTTCAAGAAGAAAAAAAATCTGTGATGGGTGTGTGTCTGTTGGCGTCTAAAGTTCAGAAGTCCTCCTCACATTTCAAGAGAGGCCTAAAGCAGAGAACAGGAATTGCTTCTCCCAGTCAGCTTTATGGATGACGCCGCCTTTGCTATAGCAGCTGTCTCCTAGCTCATTGATAAAACCACTCTGTTGTTTGCTTTCAAAAAATAACATTAGGTGAAGGTCTTGGGTTTTTTTTTCTTCATTTTTCCCCCCTGCTCTTACTGTATGTAGTTTAGAAAGTGAGAAGAAGGAGGTGCTAACAGTGTGGGACTGGTCAGCTTTCTTCAGGCTATCAGCAGATGCTTCATAGCCCACAGTACCAAAAACAGTGTTAGTTTTATTGAAAATGAATGAAACAAAGCCAGAGTTTGCGTGGAGGCCTAATATATAACAGACCTGTAGAGACAGTCAGATTTCCTCTGTACAGTCTCAAAGAAGGTCACTAATAGGTGAGATTTAAATTGAAAGACTGTACACAGTCTTTCAGTATTCAAAGCAACCAAAATTTTACATAAAAATGTATTTCTGTTGGGGTTTAGAGTTTCCAGGTTTATTTATATAAAGTATTCAGTCAGCAGACAATTCTGGGGGGGGAAAAAAACCCTTCTGCTAACTCTGAGAAAGAAAAGTTTGGGACTTTAAATAATGTCACTGAAAGACTGTCCTGCTAAGCTTGGTTTGTCTCTTGGCTTTTGGGGGTTTGCTTGGTTTGATTTGGGGGTTGTTGTTGTTTTTGTGGGGGTGTTTTAAATTTTTACGTTTACGTATCTGAAACAGTAATGATCAAGGCAGGGTTTTTCATCCTTTATGAATTACGTAGTCAAGCAAAACCAAAGACAGAATATGATCCTCCCTTTGAAGAAAAAGGGCTAAATATTATTCTAAACATAAATAATAGTTATCAAATGTATATTAGAAGGTAGGAAACAATTCAATTGGTCTAACACCCAAGGGCAGTTAACTTTGTTATATGCCCTGTTGGAGGGTCGGAAGCAGAAAAGCGTAGAGGGGTACGTGTGCAGGGAGGAGTGGACAGGACAGGTGACCCAAAACTGACTAACGGGGTATTCCATCCCATCTGCCTCATGCTCAGTATAAAAGCTGAGGGATCAAAGGGTAAGCTTCTTTCTTCAGTGGCCAGTGTCCAAGGAGGATTCTATCTGTTCCTCTGTCTTTGATCCCAATTTGTGCATTCCTGAATCCAGATTTGGAATCCAGTTCCTGTGCGTCACTGAGTCCAGTCTGGGACTTTCCCACTGCCTCCCAGTGACATCATTGTCATCCTGGTACTTGAAACTGAGTTTGTATGTATTGTTTATATTTCATTATTTTCTTTTTTGATATTATTATTTTTTCTATTTTATTATTAGTATTTCATTAAAGTAGTTTAGTTTCTTTTAAGCTCATAAGTCTCTTTCTCATCCTTCTGTCTGTGAAGGGAGAGGTTGGGGAAAGTATCTGTCGTTCGTTTCAGTGGCCAGTCAGGCCCAAACCACAGCAACTTGGTTTTGTTCATTACAAACCCAAGCTTATTGTCCTGAAAATGAAAGTCATGTTTTTGTGTCTAATTTCTTGCAAGTAGCCATTTTTATGTGTTGCAGTTGGCACACAAAAATAGATAGTTTCAACTGAACACGTAGCTGTAGGGTCCTAATGCTATGCCTGTGAAAGATCTAACCTGTAGCTGGCCACCAGAAGGTATGACCCCTCCCTGTAGAAAGGCCTGGTCTTGTCACTGGCATTGGCATTGAGGGTGTTGTAGGGATTCTTATTTGTCTCTATTTAGGCCCTCCCACTTTTGCATTTTAGGATGCAGTAGTCCAAATTAGGTTGGGCACCTGCTGTGGGAGGGGGAGGGGGTTGCTTCACGTCTCGTCCTTGCACATTTAGGCTACTGACTTTTTACTGTCCCCCAACACTTCCAGTGTGTGCCAGTGGCTAATTAGGCTAATTAAATGCAGCATTTGGCATTCATTCTACAAAAGTTTCCCCAACTCCCAGACAGATTATTCCTGATGAGGGTATGAATTATCTACATGTAGGAGGCTTGGCAGGAAGTGATTGTAGCTGCTATTGTTGAATTTAGGAATGTGTATATATACCCTTAAGCCTCGCTCTAGGATGACATTCAGTGACCTCCCTCATGGAGAGGCTGTGACTTTGGGAGACTCCAAATGTAAACAGAAATTGGTATTTCCTATTTCTTACCTTAGGAAATGGTTAACATTTCTTAATCTGTGGGTATTACCAAGCTTTGCTGCCAAGTATTAAGGTATTGTTGTACTCTAAAGTCAAAGGAGAAAAAAAACTCATAATTTTTCAAAGCAGCTAAGGAAAAACAGTTGCAATAGCAGAGCACAGCATTTTAGTTAAAGAGCATTTTATTTTCTTAAGTGTCAAGAATGTGCCTGCCAAGGGTGACACATGCAAATTTCCAAGTAGATGTCAATGATATACATTGGCAAATTTTTTACATAGTGGTTTGGGTTTTTTTACCATACAGAGCATTTTAATGTGGTGTGTTTTCCTCTTTATAAAAATGTTTTTGTGCTGTCATCCAAATCTTATACTCGCAATTCCTGACAGTATATCTGGCAGTAAAAAATTGTTTAGGATTAAGAAGTAATGGATGGTATCAGCAGAGCTCCCCAGCCACTAGACAGGGAATGAACGTTTACACATTTTACAGATTCGCTGCACCTGCAAGATTTCATCATCTGTGCCTAAATCACCAGGAACAATAGAAATACTGGAATTAGATATGTAGTGGCATATGAAAGCATTAAGGGATGCATACTATGCTCAGATAGTACTCCTTAATAGAGAGGAACCACTCACTAATCCAAGAAACATGACTACAGGGCAGCAGCAGGCTGACCCGCAGCAGACAGACAATCGGGTTTATCAGCTAAGCCAGCCGTAGAGCCAGAAAAGGAAAGCTGACATCCAGATGCCGGTGATACAGGCGTCCTACCCAGACTTGGGCATATGGGTCCTGCATCTGTCAGTGTTACACCAGCAATTGGCTCCCAACGTGGAGCAGATTCTGTATTCCCAATAAGGTAGAGATCCCAGCCAGCGCAGTCACTGAACGTGTAAGCCAAGTCGTCAGAAGCAGCGCCGTTATGTTTGAAAGGCCAATTTAGGGCGAAAGATGTCCTGTGAGATTGTACGAGGGCTTTTCCCATTCATAGCAAGATTGCAATGCATAAGGTTTGTTCTGCTTGTGCAGGCATATAAAAAGCAGTGACACAGTGTGGAAATAACAGCATTTTTTAAATGCCAAAAGAAAAAGCATCTATCTGAAAGGATAGAACTTGCAAGGTTTTTTTTTCCTCACATGGAGAAGAAACTTTGTTAATACTTACTTGTTCATTCTCCTGGGAGAATCGGTGTGGGTTCCTGAGTCAGCCTTGATCCCCAGAAACCTGGAAATAACTTCTCTTTAATAAAGAAGCTATCTTCCTATACTGACCCAGTTTCAAAACCCAGTGCAGGCCAAATCCATTCGTGCCACACCGAGCAATCTCAGAGAGTGAGAAAATCCTGTGACAGACATGAGAGCTTCTGCCTCCCCTCTCCCCCAATATTTTCTCCTTCAGCAAAGTTCTTTATCCAATTCTACTTTTCACTTGTATAAGCTAATGGGAGCACTGTCTTTCAAAGAGTTTGAAATAGAAGTATTCATTTAAGAACGAACGCTTGACACTAAGAAGCATCAAGGACACTGTAGGACTGAGAAACTCTGTGCATAGGCCTCCTTTATGAGATGAAGGTGTAAAAGAATTTGGACAGGAAGCTTAAGCCATCTTGTTTAATTGCCTGTAATCTCTTTCAGAGGTAGCTGTGTACATCAGTGGAGCATTTACTTCTTGCCTGACTCAGATCTTTAAAATAAATTCACTGTAAGCATTAAGTAGTCAGAATTCCAAAGCTGCATTTACCCTTGAATAGACTAGATAGGTATTTCTTCACACAGAGAGACAGGATTGGACGATGAACGCAAATATATGTTACTTTTATCAGCTCTCTCCCACAGCTTTGCTTGTGTGTTTTTATTTTGAAAACTTCTGGTCAACTCTTTCTAATATAGAATTCATAAGGTATATAGGGATTCCTAGGAGCTGATCTTATAATTCTGGAGGGCTGTAGAATTCTCCTCTGTTCTAAAAGAGAGTGGTACCAGAAGGGTTACTGACAGTGCAGAATGTACTTCATAGCTCTTTGAATAAAAAACAGCAATCTTTTAAAATAAGTAGCCAATAATTATTAATTCATTTAGCTAGTACTATAAAAATGTTAGTCATTTGGAACTAATATGGCTTAACATGCGTCTACCTTGGGGGTTTCATTGTATTTTAGTAATTATGTACTTTTATTTTAAAGTGTTGTTAATAACAACAACAATAATACTTCTCTTAAAGGTGCGATTTTATGAAGTGTGCTTTTAATTTTAACCAGTGCTTATATTGATTGACAGAAGGGAGGTTTTGGTTTTGTTTCAAAGGGAAATGTTTCAAAAAAAAAAAATCAGGAGTGTAAGAGGAAGAGAAGGTACAATGCCCATCTTTTACTATTTTAGCCCACTAAGACACAGGTAACTTATGACTTTATAAAGGTCTCTTGAGATAAATAAAAGGACATAAAATTAAAAATAGAAACAAAAAGGTCTCCTGCTCAGTTTGCTTTTTCTCTACAACAATAGAGTTCCTTTGTATTTCATTTAGTTTGTCATTAACATATCTAGTACTTTGAATATTGGTTATTTGATTGTCCTGCTGTGATTTGTGACGTACAATTTTAGAGATGCCGCAGGTGTCTGTCACCATAATCTTATTTCTTATAAAGCATTTTATGCATTACATAAGAAATAAGCACGTCATATTAGAAAAAAGGAAAATAAAACCGTGGAGGTAATTCCCCAGAGAATATCTTGTTGGAAAGTATTGAAACCTTTAAAAAAAACTTCTGCTTTATTATTATGCTGGTTGTGCTGTTTCATTAAACTGTATTCATTCCTGATTTTTGTTACCACAGATGAATTGTTTATTTTCTGGCAGAAATACTTCATTTAAACAAAACCACCTATATGATGTTTGGGGCATGCAGAAGGATAACTTTAGAAATAGAAGGCGTTTCACAACTATGAAATAAAGCTTTTGTTGTGAATTACCCATTAGAGTAAGTTTTCTTTCCTTCATGGCTATAGCAGAAGCATGGAAATTAACCCTAATTGTCTAGAACTAGATTTTGTGAGTGTCCCCCACATATTATCACATCAAAAGAGCTCTAACTAACATGAATTTTATGAGAATAATTTAAGTGGAGGGGGAATATTTTTCCTGATTAATGTAGCCGCTAATCTATTGATAAATTACTATTTTCATTGAAATTTTAAGTGATGTTATTTAATGATTGTTCAAGTACTCTGTGTTTTATTCATTTTAACTCATGTATTCTACAGGCAGCCCAAGGAAAGGCAGACCTGAATACCTGTATATTTCACTCTATCCTGTCAGACTGAAGCTTCAGATGTGAATCTTCTTGGTTGTCACTGTTCAAAATAGGAATATTAACAGAAAATCAGTAGTGAACAACGCAGACTGTATTAATAGTAGATTAAAAGAACTGGCAGGAATACAGAAATTTCTATTTGGCCGTCCTGTCCACAGGAAAAATGGTATGGCTGTGGAATTCAGCAGGCATTGAAGATGACTACGTAAAGATACAGGCATGCCTTTATGACCAAAATTGTAGGTTTGTGAGCCATGTGTGTGACCTCCTTAGCACCATTTATACTACAAAAGATCCTGAAGTGGAATAATAAGTAAGCCATGTGGCAATGTTCTGATTTTAGTCTCCTTTTCCCTAAATACTGTGTATTTTGAAGTAGTGCTGCAGAGCTAAACCTTTAGGTCACATACGAAAAATTTCTAGCTAATCATATGAAGTCAAATTCCTCCATGAACCTTATGCTGCAGGAGCCACAGTATGTAGTTAACGGTATTTTAAAAATTCAGTCCAAATAAAAGATGAGAACACCTAGCACAGTAAATTAATGTAGTGTGGAAAACACTGAATACACAAAATTTCTACAAATAACTGCTGTTTTTACAATACGATACAAAGACCAAAATCTTGTAGTGAACAGACTAGCAGAATGGAAGTCAGAGTAACTGAGAAACAAGCTCAGATGCATTTCTCTTTGAAATAAAAAAACCCAACCCATAATGATTATAAAAGCCACAATGAAAATTTCATAGATTTTATTTCAGTTGTTCACATGAACATAACTGAATGTTTACTTTGAAAGTGAGAACAGTTTTTCAGTTGTATAAGAGAGTAGAAAGGAGGAAATTTAGAGCGTATTTTGTGACCTTTTCAGGAAGTAGTCAACATGGATTCACTAAGGGGAAGTCGTGTCTGACTAATCTGATAGCATTCTATGATGAGGTCACTAGATGGGTGGATGAGAGGAGGGCAGTGGATGTTGTCTACCTTGCCTTTGGCAAGGCTTTCGACACTGTCTCCCACATCATCCTCACTGGCAAGCTTAGGAAGTGTGGGATAGATGGATGGACAGTGGGGTGGATTGAGAACTGGCTAGCAGATAGAGCTCAGAGGGTTGTGGTTAGTGGTGCAGAGTCTAGTTGGAGGTCAGTAACAAGTGGTGTCCCTCAAGGGTCAGTACTGGGTCCAGTCCTGTTCAATATATTCATCGATGATCTGGACGAAGGGATAGAGTGTACCATCAGCAAGTTTGCTGATGACACTAAACTGGGAGGAGTGGCTGATACGCCAGAAGGCTGTGCTGCCTTACAGCGTGACCTGGATAGGCTGGAGAGTTGGGCAGAGAGGAACTTAATGAAATTCAACAAGGGTAAATGTAGGGTACTGCATCTGGGGAGGAATAACCCCATGCATCAGTACAGGTTGGGGGCCGACCTCCTGGAGAGCAGCTCTGTGGAAAGGGACCTGGGAGTCCTGGTGGACAACAGGATGACCATGAGCCAGCAATGTGCCCTGGCGGCCAAGAGGGCCAATGGCATCCTGGGGTGCATCAAAAGGAGTGTGGCCAGCAGGTCGAGGGAGGTCATCCTCCCCCTCTACTCTGCCCTGGTGAGGCCGCATCTGGAATACTGCGTCCAGTTCTGGGCTCCCCAGTTCAAGAAGGACAGGGATCTGCTGGAGAGGGTCCAGCAAAGGGCTACAAAGATGATTAGGGGATTGGAACATCTTTCATATGAGGAGAGGCTGAGGGATTTGGGTCTCTTTAGTCTGGAGAAAAGAAGATTGAGGGGGGATCTTGTTAATGCTTTCAAATACCTGAAGGGAGGATGCCAGGGGGATGGGAGCAGTCTTTTTTCAGTGGTGCCCATTGATAGGACGAGGGGTAATGGGCACAAACTTGAACATAGGAAGTTCCATCTTAACATGAGGAGGAACTTCTTTACTTTGAGGGTGGTGGATCACTGGAACAGGCTGCCCAGAGAGGTTGTGGAGTCTCCCACTCTGGAGACATTCAAAACCTGCCTGGACGCTGTCCTGTGCAACCTGTTGTAGGTGACCCTGCTCTGGCGGGGGGGTTGGACTAGATGATCTCCAGAGGTCCCTTCCAACCCTGACTATTCTGTGATATGGAACTGACTGAATGTACGAAAATGCATTTCAGTGTTTAGCTTAAATTCCAGAAGTGCTACGTTATTTTTTCAAAATGCAAAAGTTGTTGAATATAAAAAAAATGGAACCCCTCAACCCAAACTTTGTGTCTTACAAACTTTATTTTGTTACAATGTATAAGCTGACGGAGGTCCTAAAACCTTGTCCTACTGAAATTTATGACAGTCTAAGTGGAAGTTTACTTCTCTAACTTTTAATGCTTTGTTGAGAAGCAAGAAATGTCATCCACTGTGTGGACCTCACAAATTGAAGCAATTCAGTCCTGTGGCTCCTCTCACTCTTTTTAAAACTGTTTAATCCACTGACTCCAGTGGATACTCCTGATTTGTATCACTGTTAATGAACCAGAGCTGAAAACTTTGCACTCCTGAGAGTGCATATTGTCCGTGTGGCAAATCAGTTATGATAAACTTGTTTGGAATTGTGTTCTGTGCTTCAGTTCAACCCTACACTTATGTTTATGCTTAACTTAAAAGGTGCTTAAATGATTGTTTTAATAGGTGCATGTAAGCAGAAACAAAAAGATTATGGTCAGAATGATCAGATAAATAGTAACCAGGACTGAATGCCATGAGTTGCTGAGGGAAAATGACTGAATATATCTGGTACTGCAAAGGCTTTTGCAGAAGAGCATCACAGCTTTCATTATAGGTAGAAAGATTTCCTCCTTCAAATGAAGTACCTCTTTTAAGAACAAGATTATTAATAGTTCCCCATCAGTATAACAAAATCATTCATTAAGATTCATTTATTTCAAGATAATTTGCTTGTTTTATTTTGTGCAATATATATTACCCTGATTTCTGTTTTCAAGGGGAGTTATTTGCTGTTCAACTGTTTTTTTTCCTTCACAGTTTTTGTTGAGTTATTTTGACTTCTGGTCATGTGTAAATCTTATCCCCTGCAACCGTTGACCCCTTTGTGATACGACATTTTCTAATTACACTAGCTAAACACTTCTAGACTGATTTGACTTGAAAAATACCTGCATATTATCATCACCAGTTTTGGGGGTAGGTTTTTTGTTATTGATAAAGAAGCAATATCAGCACCTAATGAGGTTGTCACAACTTTCTGATACCATTCTTTTCATACTGCTTTATCCGGATAGCTTTGCAAATCTAGAAAATATTTTCAGCAAAGAAAATTTCCTTGACAGTGGAATTATTTTGGGGTGTTTGGGGTTTTTACTTACTTGATTTAACATTTTTTCCTGGTTTCTGTCATTTAAAACCCGAAGTATTTCAACCTGGGGCACCTGAATAATGGTGCCATTGAAAAAGACGGTTTAAATGTTTAGGTTTGGTTACTGTCTTTCTCAAAGAACTTTAGCTGGTCACGTATTTCTTAGGTCATCAACCTGTAAAGAGCCTGAAATACATTCTTAAGTCAGTAATCACTTGCTTTAAAGTCCTTTTCTGGGATGTAGCCTTACCTTTTTAGAAGATAACTATGAAAAGAATGAAATCCAAAATGTCCTGTAATCTAGAATTTCCCCAGGAAAACATTCATCTACTGAAAATATCATGACTGCTAGTATCAAGGGGAGAAGGAATATAATGTGTTAATTGAGAACAATTGTGTCTATATTGCTTAGACTGTCAGGTCAAGGTCTCATGTAAGAACTTTGCATTAATACTTGTTTTCTTCCAGTGGAGCTTCAGGGTTAAGTTCTGGTACCAAATACCACTACCCTTCTTCAAAATCTTCTCATTATGAAAAGTGGCTTCTGTCCTATTAAAAACTTTGTAAACATAATTTCTAGAAGTAATGTTTTGTATAAATATTGGCAGCTTCCTCTTTGAGAAAGACACCTAGCTGAGACTCCCTATTTCTGTTGAAACTATGAAACTTCTATAGTTCTATTGGTTTGTTGCCATGGCATTTTCCTTTGTGTTACTGCCTGCAACCAAGCTATGATGCATTGATGGATTATTTTAATTCAGACTGTCTATGTTGTAAATGATTGCTTTAGTAAAGGAAGGAATATTATTAAACACAACTTAATACTTTAGAGAGCTATTCTTCAGAAAACATTTTAAAATAATTTTTATGTTTTAGGATTTTTAAAAAACAGTATCTTTTCCTAGGGGAAAGGAGATATCTTTCTAACAACACTGAGATATTTATCCATAGGACTTAAAATATTGTAAAGATATATTAAGATACAGTGACTATAAACTTTAAGCCTCTTTTACAATGCTAGTAATACAAAAAGTAATTGCTATGGGTAAGAAAACATAAATCTCAATAAATCATAGTATTCAACTTGCAAAATAAAACAAATAAAAGATTGGCAAAAGCTTCCTAGTGAAATGCATAGGCCAAAATTCTTCATATTTAGGAAGAGAATCACTGTTTGGTTTATAACAAGTGGTTACCAAGTTACTACGTGTACGATTTTAGCAGTGGTTGCTAAAGGTGTTATATTTAGGAACACCTGTAATAGAATAATTTCAGAGCAGGTTTTGGTTGTATCTGCCTTCTCTAGAATCTCAGATCTTTCCATGACCCAGAATCATGAATATGAATATGACTTATATGCATCTCTCTCCCATTGAAATATACAGCTGCAGTGAAGTTATCCTGAGAGGTAATTAACCTCTTCATTCAAACTAAAGAAAAAATTTTGTAATGTTGAACTGTATTGTTTATTTAGGTTGGCAGTGCCTTGACTCCAGTCAGGTCTAGACTGTATTCTGTTGACATAAATACATTCTACCAGACATCCGTTCATGATGAATTTAGGGTATCACAGTCACCTTTGCAAGCTGATAAGAACAAATACTGACCAGGCATTCCGAGGATCAAATCCCGAACCTGTGCGACTTGAACTGAAGACTCAGTTCTAGGAGCTGTAAGCCTGCACTCTTAATGTTTCTGTTGTCTGGTTACCAGCGTGCAAAAGTAAGCCATACCATATTATCTACTGAAAAGAAATTCTGAGTGGGATTTTAGAAACAGTTCCACAATACTTTGTAAAAAAATGATGCCTTGCGTTTGTTACCAATTTTGTGTTCAAGGAGGAAAATTGCAGTAGAAAGATACAATCTGCAATGTCTGGTTAGTCTTCATAACCAAGCTTGGTGAGAATCGGTTTTGTTCTTTGAGGATAATTAAAATCGTTGTGTGGGGGGGAGGGGTGCTGAAGGGGAAGGGAAGAGTTTTCCACTAATCTTTCAGGCCAGGAGATAGGCTACATGGGACTAATTAAGCATCACTTTTTTTTTCTGTGAACCAAGATCAAATATAATGATGGTCCTTATCTCTCTGGATGATGAGCTTTTTCCATTTTTCCTTTAAAAACTATGCTTTTTGGAATTCCATTGAGGTCAGTCTAGTTTCCTTCTTCAACATCTGTGAAAGATCGTTAAGAGCTAATAAAGATTTGAAAAATGTGATTGAGCTAATACGAGATGGTTGGTGAGCTAGTTTGGGCTCATTCAGGCACAACGGATGTGAAGGGCAGTCCCAGAAACACAGCTGGCGGTTAAAGATTTTGCAAACATAGGTTGTCATGTTGTTTGGCAGGAAAAACTACTGAGATTCTGAAGTACAGAATTGTGTTTTGCTCCACACTGTTTGCCAGACCAGTTCCAGGGACATTATATGGGTGAGAAGTGTGAGACTTGTAGTGTTAGTGATATGTTTTCAGCAAAAGAATTAGAATTCCATGCTGACAGCAACCTGGTCTAGGTGTGGTAATGAGGGGAAACGATTCTGCTGGGTTTTTTTCCTCTCTCGATAACCGTCTGTATGCGCTTTGCAAAAAAATTCTAACTCTTATTTTGTGTTGTACACCTACCTGGCTATTGACTTCACAGTGCATCTGGTGTTGACCCTAATTCCATTACCCAGAGGAAATCCTTTCTCCGGTATTTCCTAGTGGGAGAAAAGACATCTTAAGCTTTGCCTCACTGAATGGAGACAGTCTGCACATTTCACGTGTCGTCTTTCTGTACCTTTTTTTTTTCTCGAAGAGGTGTCATGTTAGTTTATCAGAACATGGGAAAAAGATTCTTACGAGTTTTGCCATGTCAAGCTGGAGCAGAAAAGATCATTTTCTGCTTTTTCTGATTAATGAAACCAATACTGTCATTAACATTTGGGCCAGTTAGCTATTATTATAGTTAATGAGATGTGGGCATGATAGTGTAAATGGAGCAACGGACTTATGGTGATTTATGTAACCCATGATTCTGGCCTTTAAACTGTTTGTGACTTTTGTTAACCTGCTGTGGACATCAGGATGAGAAAGCTGAGTCCATTCCAACAGACCGTATTTAGCACACCGTATATTTCACAGCAGTATTAGATGCATACTTTTCAATCTCAGTTTACAAATGTTTATTTATTCATATAACAGATTCAAATTGAGTTAATTTTCGGGATTGCATCTGAATTATAGTGGATTAGACTCTTACACATGGCAAAAAAGGGACCCTTGCCTGTGCAGCAACGTTGTTGGAGCCCTGAGGCTGTTGGCTCAGCTCATGATGTATTGTACTGCTAGTGTTTCAGCTCTCTCAGGGGATTGCTGGTCCTACTATAAGGTCAGGAGTTAACTACTTGTATTTTAGCGGTGTACTGATATCAATACGGCTCCTATGGAAACCTTACTTGACGTCATTTTCGGATCTTTGCTACTGTAGCCAAGCTTTAGTAAAAGTCAATAAGAACATTAGATTGTTGTCTGTATTATTACTTGCCACTTCCTGCCAGCAATCTACCAATTCATTAGCAGAGAGTTTTGGAAATCTCACTTGATTATTTATGCAGTCAATAGCAAGGCTTGTCTGCATTCATAATTGTTTGATTTTATGGCCTCTTCTTTAAACAAACATTGTCTATGGTAATGTGATGCCCTGATGGATGGGAAAGGTTTTGTCTGTGAATATCATTTAGATAATTAAAAATGACAGATGAAATCGCCTGCTGTCTTGACCTGTACTTTGTTCCCTCAGTGATGCTGAAGAGATGCTGATTGCTGTCAATCAAAACCCATTGGAGGTTTGTAAATTCTGGCTGCTGTGAACTCTGACCTCCAGTGTTGATCTGAAATAGATAATAACCTTGAAATTCTATTAGAATTTAAAAACTGTTTCACCAAAGGGGCACACTATATATTTTTTCTCTAGAACATGACTACTGAATGTCATTGTTTACTCCACACAATGTAGGAAACAAAAGTAAATGTATTGTGTTTAACAAAAGTTAATAGTACAAATCAGAACTAAAATCTTATAAAATAAAATCACCTCTCCCTGTTGTTTCTGTTTCAAGGTTTCAAATCCTCTTTAGAAAAAAATCCATTTAATACTGTATAATGGTGTCCAAATAATGATTTGATTCTGTTTATGGATTCTAAAACTTATGATCTTGTCCTGTCTTAATGACGTATTCTGGCTGCCGTCTATCTCATTTTCTCATTTCCTCTATGATTAGTCTTTGAGACACTTTTCTCTTTTTTTTTTTTTTAAACAACAGTTCTTTTCTTAAGAACCAGTGGGAAAAACACCAGCTAGAATATTTAAGATGCGTAAAGCCCAAGCAGAAATGCACAAAGTTCTGAACCAACAACCGCCTTGAAACCTGGGTCAAGAGATCAGGTGCATAAAGGGCAGTCATCAGGAGAATATTTTTTTTCATTACCTAGAAGCTTCTGGGATAATAACAAGTGGTATTGTTTGTTTTGAGATTTGGGGTTAGATTTGTTTTGTTTTGTTTTTGATAGGACGAGGTTTTAAAAGCATATTGAGATTATATTTTGGTATAATCAGTGTTTTAGTTTTAATTTAAAAATTACTGGGAATAGTAATTGCTAAACTGGCAAATTAAGCAGTCAGGCTTTACACGTTTGTCTTAATAAGAAACACCAAATAGACATAGAATAAGTGCTTTAGGATTTAGTCATTTTTATTTTACAAGAAAAAATGATAATTAGGAGACTCCAGCTAGTTCTTAAGTACATGTTCTTTATGGGATGGATGTACTTACTCAATTTGGTACAGTAAGAAAAGCTAAACGTGATCTCTGAAAAGGTAGTTTACAAAATTATTTTCTTCTTCTTTGAAATTTAATGTGAAATTCCAGTAGGGCAGGTCTAATAACTAGAATTTTCATAGTAGTTTTGGCTTGGTGCAGATAAAATAATTTAGACATTTTCTCATAGGTGGAGCAAAAGAAATCGCATTTAAACTTTGTGTGCAGAATGAATTTAAAAGGATACAACTTGCATCTGCAAAACAGTTTAGGAACAATTTTAATTTTGTTTTCAGTGGGCATATTATTTCATCCCTGAACGGAAGCCAGAGAATATATGACCGTTTTGTGTCTGTCTTCCATTTGTTAAAAAAGGACAAGGGAAAGTCAGTGTCTATGTAAGTAAGAGACCAAATACTTCCAACTCAGCTGGAGTAGATGTGTTTTGCAAGCTTTTCACATGTCTCTAATAAGGCAACTGAGTTCTAGTACCTGACAACCCTTCTGTGGTATTCCCAGGCTTTTTTAAAGCAAAGTCCCACCAAACTGGCAAATGGATTTTTTTATCTGGACAATGATGAACAACAATAGAAGCCTTGGGGTTTGGGGTTTTCTTGCAACTTTCATTTTCTGAAGTTTTGAAAGTGTTGCTTTAATTAGTTATCTTTTTTTTTAAGCTCTTGTGTAGAAGGGTCTCTTTAACTTTAAATGGATTGTTTGAATATGTTTATAGTTTTCTTTGTTAAAAAAATCTAAATAATATTATAGGATTAGTTGAGATTAAATTAAGAAAAACATGGAGAAGGTGAGGCTGAGTGAATGGAAAATAGTTTATTTCAAAAAATCTGAAGCACTTTTGTATCCCGAATTTCGATACATCTAAAGTAAGGTTTGGATTTATTAGCATACTCCTAGAAGAGATATCTCTTTGCAAGTAAGTTTATTTTACAGGTTGGATCCTGGCTATGATTTACAATATCTGCTTGTCTATAAACACGCCTGTGGTTTAAATAAGTGCTGATTTTGTAAGATTTGTAGTAAAGGTGTAGTGGAGTAAATCTGTAAAATATTACGAGTAATTTGCCACTGAATGTATCCCATCCATTTTTTGGAAATGGGATTTTATTGCTGAAGTGTCATTCCTAGACATAGCAAGAAAATGTTGGCTGTTGATTTTGAGGAGATTAAGGTGGTCTAAAATTACTGAATCTGATTTAAAGTGCGTAGTCTGAGCATCTATGAGTATAAAGTGAGATTTCTTTTAATTCAGATGGGCTCCTGAGGTTATTATTTTGCTACAATATGAAAATGAATTGTGACAATACAGGCCTGATTACAAGCTTCCCAGGCTGTCCCACTGTGACAATTAGCTCCCAATTGTTAAACCATTTGTTTATTAGTACATTAAGGGCTGGTGCTGTCTTGACTTGCAACTGGAAATGGATTGCTACCAAGGTTGGTTATGAACACAAAGGACTCTTAGTAAAGTGTTTTATTGAACAAGAATAACCACACATTTCAAGCTAATTTAATTGAGTCGCCTCTAGTATATTCCAAGAGAGTTATTAAAAGACATCTGTAACAGGTGATTCACTTAGTCTGATAGAAATTTGTTTTGAATGTTTGTAAAAGTTTAAGCTATTCTCCAGGCACCATGAAGTAGTAGGCAACATAGTAAGATGATCCAGGAATTAAAAAGGTGTTTGCTAACTCTATGACTTTTAGTACATGCAGAAGTTAAATCACACTCTACCCCACTGAGAAAGATAGATAGGTGTTCTGTGTATAGGTGTCCATAGCCATATCTGCTTGGTTAAGAAGCTGCACCTAGAGTTTGTTGGAAGTTTTTTTTTAATATAAAGTGTTCCCTGGAAACTGATCACTTAGACACTTCTCATGAAAACATACTAGCTTCTGCAAGACAGTATTTTGCTGGGAAACAATTCTCAATCTCAGGGTGGAAATTCTGCTCAGAAAAAGGGAATGCTTCCTTTTTCTGGACATTGAGGTGCGCTTCGGCTTCAAAACATGGTTGGCTGCTGTGTGCCTATGACACCCAGAAACCCTGCATTCCCCTTGGCAGAGACACTTTCTATAGTGTGAGATGTATGATGTTGAAGTCCTTGGACTGTGCAAAGCCCTGCAAAAAGACCACACATAAGCACTAGTCATGCATTTGGAAGGGGGGTGTCAGCCTCAGGAAATGCTAAAAGGAGCTATCATCCTCCAACCAATACTCACTCATGGGAAAACAGAATAGTCATATAGACCACCAAGACCATTTGTATCTCTCGGTGTCTCTCTGGTACTCTTCCATTCCAGTCCTTGCTCACTAGCCCCATGGCTGCTCTGGAGCAGTATTCCTGCTGTGGTGGACTCAGTGCAGATAGAGAGGAGGATGTGAGGAGGGATTTTTAAAGAAGAGAGCAGAAAATATTTGCACAAAATCATAATTTCCTTCTCTGGACTGAAACTAGAGGTGGTCAGACAGTCCAGAAGGTGGGTGGCAGAGGATTAAGAGGGAAGGTGAGCACAGATTTTCATCTTAACTGTCTAAAAGAAAGACAAAGGTAGGGGTTTTATTTGCTTTTTTTAAATTTTCCACAGAAAATTGCCCTTTAAAAAAAAATATTGCTTAACCAAAAAGCTACCTTTATTTTCAGAAATGTTTCCATAGGGTAATTTGGATGTGTGTTGCACTATATGACATTCCTTCACAGTTATTCAATGCTTGCAACACCCTTACCACGAGCAAAATCGAAGGTCTTGCAACACCCTCATCTGTGAAAAGGCAGCAGTGGCTTATTGGTCATGCATACGGTGGAGAAGCTTTTGACTCTATATGCACATATAGCTATAGTGTGCTGTTCTTACTAGCTTATACATTAAAGACTTGTTTTTTAATTCTGGTTTGCTCTATAGTGCATTTTAGTGTCAAACAGCATCATACAAGACTAAGAAGCAGTAAAAAGAGGCAGCATTTTTGATGTTATGTACGATAACAATAGAGTCAACAGTAGCAAATAAAAATTAAGTGCAAATATAGAGGTAAATAACAAGGCATGTTAGGTATGATGAGCAAAGATTGGAGGGATGACAAGAGAACCTAGAACATATTTAATCTAATAAGCATACATACAGGCCACAGCAGTGAACACTGTACAGAACGTACTTTTGGAAGGTAAAGTTTGACTTATGAGTTTAAAGTTAGCCTTCTCCTCTTTGAAGGGAATATTTATTGTTGGTTGAGCTTGTGGACGGTGTAGAAGAAGACACTAATTCACCACACAAATTGAAATCAGTCTGACAAAAAACTATGGCAGCCATTCGTTTCCAAATCTGCTATAAATGGTCTGAACTCCAGCTGATAGAGTATACAAGTTTAGCCCCACTTTCAGCTTTACTGTATGTTACATTATGACCTAATTTTAATTCACTCATTCTGTCTTTTACCATAAACAGTCCTATTGGATTGTTTTCTTTTCTAGATAAAGAAAATTGAATAAATCAGATCTGGTATTTTTATTTTTACTTTCTATGAATGTGTACATTTTCTGTTGCTTCCAAAGTGTGTCTGTATATACCTGTGATTTCACAGGTACAAGAGAGAATGATATACAGAACTATTCCACTTTGTTAGTGAACTGCTAATAACTAAAAAGGTTTCCAAGACATGGCAACAAATATTTAAAAAGATATTTTATTGTTTCAATAATTTTCTTATATAATTGTATGTTGCTAAATTATAGATTGAGGAATAAAATGCAAAAAAAAGTTTATAAGGTACTTTACCATGAACTATAGTTTTTGAAGGAAATAGCCTTTGTTATGGGAAGGGATGGTGGGTGAAAACAAGATGATCTTTACTCTTAAAAGCAGCATTAATATGGATGTAAAGAAATAGATCTGAAACTTCATGTAGCTAAAAACGCTTGTGTATGAGTGTCATTACCATCTTTGCTTCTTGGTGATAAATGCATCAAAAGAATAGATATATGTAATATTTCAGCATATGTTAGATAAATGCTTACTTTATGTCCACAGGTTTTTTAATTAAAAAAAAGTAAGCATGTACTAGAAATGTTCCTAAATATGTTTAGTTTTTAGGAGCATTCAAAACTGTGTGTGAAACCTGCAGTGTTTTAAAACATATAGATAGATGGGTTTGAATTATTTTATACTTGCACATTCTTCTTTTTATTCTTGTTGATGTCCATGAGAAAATATTAATAGTTAGAATTGTTATTTCTGTTCATGGTTTACATACAGACAGTGTGTTAGACACTGTACATAAAAATTAAAAGTACACTCTCTCTTTGGAGGGGCTGAATTAATTTTCCCCTAAAAGAAGAATGAATAGCATACAGTACCTGAGATATAAGCATTGTTGGTTGATTCTAAGCTGGTGTATTGTGAATTTATTTCATAACTTAGGCCCTGGAAAATACAGCAACACAATGCATCGCTGATACAAGAGCGATAGATTTAGAAAATGTTTAGTGAGAGTATTCCGCCTAGACCAGTAGGAACACCTGCTTCTATTATTCAATCACTGATAAAATGGTAAATAGTTTATGTCAGTCATGCAGCTTGCATAAAGCTACATAGTTTGCCTGTAGGTTTGGCCTTTTTTTTTCCTTTTTTTTTTTTTTAACTTCTACATGTTTTGTATTCAATTTCTTTGTTAACTGACACCTCAGAATTATAGAATCATAAATGGACACTGACACTATTTTTATCTTTGTTCATGTTATCTGGTCTTGCAAATACAGCTCTGCATGTCATACCTGGAAAAGAAAAAAAGGATGTTAAAGCTATAAGCTGTTGCTTTTAAATAATAAGGTAGAATCCAAATGGTCTATTTGGTCCTAGTTATTTTTTTAACTAATAAGCTGCTGTGCTTCCCCTCAAATCTGTGAGAATGGGAACTTTGGTGTTTGCATCCTCCCACATACTTCTTGCTCCCAATTTCATTAACAGTTATGCAAACAGGAGAAATAATGCAACTTTATATTGTATGATGTAATGGTAATCATATTAGTTTCGGTATACTACCTAAAATAATATTCACCTGGGGAAAGATTACTTCATCTCTACTTGGAGAATAAACTTTTTTCAGTGATAGATTTTAGACAAGACAGTTATAAAGAGTAGAGCTCCTAAAAAATGTGAACACTTTCCACAAAACAATTTGTTCCTGGGTTTTGTAGGTCTTTTCTGGGCCCATTGTAATACCACTCTCTCAGAATTGCAAGGGTATTTCATTTCAGTTGAGTGGTATTAAATAATTAAGTGATCGCTAGGTGATATTAGATAATCCCTATGATGGCTGGCTGCCATCATGTGTGTGCTATGGAGCCCAGTCTGGCAATATCATATTACACTGAATTTTTTGAAGGAAGCAGTGGGAGCAGCACTTCTAAGACAGACCCTGACTCGGTTGCTTTCAAACCCTGCTTGTAATAGCTAGGTAGTAAATACCTACTGCTGCCTATACTTAGGCGGCCTGACACTTTCTGTTATAGGACTTCTGCTTTATGCATCCTTTTTTTAAGAGCTCTTAACACTTACGTTGCTTTTCTGAAAGAGGAATTGAATATTATGCAGGGCTAAAACCCCATGGCTGAAGAAGTCTTTTTTTTTTTTTTTTTTCCTAGTCAAGTTCCATCCACTTTGTGCAAAATATTTATTTTTGGAGGAAAAGGTGGTCCCTTACCTTCTGTTACCTGTGTTACTTGCAATTATGTGGCAAGTTGCCAAAATACTGATTGAACAGATATATGAATTTTCAGGGAAACTAGTGGAGAGAAGTACCCAAATTTCATGTAGTATTTGTCACTATTCTGTTTCAGAACAATTAAAAATATTTATCAGTGCTCATTCTAAGAAAAGACTAATGCTGTAACAGCAGCAACTGAATATATACACTGGGAACCCTGACAACAGACAGTCTGCTTGGATGAGGGACAAAGAGTAGTTCAAGTAGAAGTAGACCATAACCAACAGCTTTCCATCTCCTCTTCCCTAGAGGAGCAGCTATCTCCTGTTGTCAGCGAAGTAGTTAATCCTTCAACACAAGATATGGTCCCTAGTTCAAGTGTCAAAGTTTCAGGTCTTCTGGTACGTAAGCTTGACTTATGTGTTATTGCATGCAGTTGAATTTGCTTTACTTTTTCCTCCTAAAAAAAAAAAAAAGGCCAGCAACCCTAAAAGCTAGTATTAAAAGAATAGTAACTGAGCTAGAAAGTCAGTTATCAGAAGCTGAAGCAATATTGGATTTATGGTTTTCTGTACAGCCTTAATTTGTTCCTCTTACATTTATGTTTTACGATGAAGTCTTCAGCCACATGATCACACACTGTTTTGTACTCAAGTTCTCGGCATTATTCAATATGCAGAAGAGACATGGTCCTGAAGAGGGGTGGTGGCTGTGTAGAAGATAATACATTTAGGGGATTTTTTTAAATTATTATTATTTTCTCTAGTAATGGAATTACATAGAGGGAAAAAGGATGGGAGTTTCAGGAAGAAAAAGATTGGTCTCATGAATCACAAAAGTTCACATCACACCAGAGACCTTAGTTTGATCCATGTTTCTGCCAGATTTTTATGCAATGCTGAGTTATTTAAACTCAGATGTTGGCAGGAGGCCACTAATTGTACATTCCTCAATTCCTTGACATCAGTTCAAGGTCACAGAGGCAGGTATGGAAAAGATCAGAGTATACGCAGCTGCGCTATGTGAGAGTTCATCCTAGGAAGTGCTAGTAGTAGGACACTGCACTCAACTCTCTAGACCAGACACTTAGAAGTAATGCAGTTCTGTGTTCCAGTGCTGGCTGTGCTACCTATTAACTTTTTGACCTCTGGGAAGTCTCTTTGTCTTGATTTCCCCACCTGTAAAATGGAGATAATAACACTCTCATCTCATAGTGGAGATGAATTTATTAATGTTTACGAGGCATGAAGATTCTGTGGTGATGAGCACTCTAGAAACACCATGAGGAAATAAACAATTCTGCATTCACTGCAGGCATTTGATGGTGTGCAGTAAATAAAACAGGGGCCAGTAATAGTGTGTTAAGGATAGAAATATTGAAGAGCTGTCTCTTTCTCTGAGCAGTATTTATCTTGGGCTTCAAGCAAGGCAGGGGGCTGCTGTGGAAAAATTATTATATGGTCCTGTAATTAAAATTTTTGTCATTATGATTATGCATGGGGAGAGGGGAAAGGTCAGCTTTTCCCAAGCGACATTAATTCTGGCATTTTGTAGCTTTTGGGGACTTGAATTTCTCACTTAAATAGTATTTCTTAATTCTTTTGTTGAGTCTAGTGACTCTCACTGCATACAGGAGAGAAGGAAACAGACTAGCTCTATCCTTTAGAAATGTTAGTATCGTCCATTCTTGATGAGGAAGAACAACCAGATCTGAAGGTGACTGTAGTTAGAGATCAGTTATACCATGGAGGAAGACACAGGGAAGCACAGCTACTCCATTTTGTGGGAGTATTTTTAAACCCCGTAAGACTTTTAGTTTCTTACAGTCCATATGAAAGTCGGCATACAACCAACACTCTCAACTTTTTCCTCCTAGCCTTTTCTTGCAGTTGCATTCCATCCTTCTGTTTTTAAATCAATACCAGACTATATTTAATTCTCTCAAACCATAGCTCCTTTCTGCGTTTGCTGTAGCCTAGTCTTCAGAGGCTGATTGGAAATCAGCTCAATCTGAAATCAGGAAGGGTTGAGTCATAGTTCACTTGGTTCCAGCTCCAAATGTCACTTGGCGATCACTTTTCCCGTCTCAGTGGTAGAAAATGAAATATGTAGAGACTCACCTCACTTTCACGTGCTTGTAGAGATGAGATAGGGGAAAAAAAATGCCCTCGGTGTTTCCTGCCTGCCCCTGGCAGACATTTATGCTTCAAAATGTAATTGCAATCAACTACAGCTTTAGTTTTTCTAAAACATTTAATTCAGGGAGTTTGGGTCAGCAATATGTTTGCATTCTATTGTGTATCTGCAATGATTTTCAGCATGCAAAAAGATAGATCCTGACAAATAGTGGCTGATATTGGACATTTATGTGCCCTCCGGTTATTAAGCATTTAGTTGATGAGGAAGAGTTGCCTGGTCTTTATTCAGTAGTGGCTGCCAGAATCACAAGGGAGTAAATCCCAAACCAGAGGAGGAAACACATAATCTGTGAAGAAACTCATTCCAGGTCCTTTCTATGAAAAATGTGTTTGGTATACATTGGCCCAAACCCCATGTTTATAACTGTCCAAATCAGAACAAGTAACTGTATTTTGTCACACTCTTATTCATCTCTTTGTCAGTGTTTCATAATTTTGGTAATCATACTCGAACTACTGAAACAGCTGGAATGAATAGGAGGAGGTTTTTGTGGTAATATCTAATAACAGAACTATAGTCCTGCCTGAAATTCAGCAAATTAAATGTCAATCATTCTGATGATGCTTTTAATGCTTTTACTTGCTAATGGCTATTGTGTGATGAGGAAGCAGGGATGCCTGGTTAAATGCTCTCCTAAAAGAGTAGTTGCAAAAACCTTTCTAGAATTTACGTACAGTTGTCATGGCTGTCCTTGTATCAGCCTAGTAGAAGTGATACGTAGTACAGGTAAGGGTGTGAGAATACTACTCTGCTCTTTCTTATTACTTTAGAGGCTATCAGCAGAAATGTGGCTGTAGTTAGGTACTAGGGAATACTGACGGTCTAGGTTTCAAACATAAACAAGTGCATATTAAACAATTTTTAATAATAAAAATTATTGCATTATTAAATAATAATAATTATTTTCCGTCAAGCTTTCTGATAAAGACATAGCTCTTGTATTACCTATCATATTTGGAGTAACCTGACACTGTGAAACCTAAATTTCCAATCACTTTTTCTGAAGTGTTTTTTCAACTCTTGACACAATCTAGACCTTAGATTGGATAGACACTTACTTTGGTAGTCTCTGAGTGGAACTCTACCCGCTGCTGCTTTTGGAGCTAATGGCAAAGGCTAAAGCAGCTTCTGAAAATAATCATGGAAACAAAGTGGTGTTTTGCACTGAGACTTGCTGTCTTTTTGCAGGTTCAACCATTTGCGTTGCTGGCCCTAAGTTTCTTAAATTGGTTTTAATAACTGATGATCCCATATTGTTGGTAGCATTGGTTACTGTCTACTGAAGCCAGAACACTGAATGTGAGTGAGTGCCAACATCAACCACTTGATTACAAATCCTAGGCACGTGCTTAGTCCTGAAAGATATATCAAGGATCAAACACCTTAGGACAAAAACTCTTTATAATTTAATCACTGTTCCTGATTCTTCTGTCTGTCTGTTAATTGCTGCATACCTCTTATATTGTCTGACCAAAAGGCCACCCTGTGCTCCTTTAACAGTCTCACCTTAGAACAAAATCAGGACGATTAGACAATCTTCTAAAAATACGACTCATTTCATTATATATGAACAACATGCTTGTATTCTCTGGCAAACGATAAGCAATTAAAGTAGTCTCCAAAATATATCCCCCTTGATAAGAACATCATGTGCTGTACAATTTTATGAGCTGTGCCTTACCTTTGGCCTGTGGAATGCATGTGAAATGCTCCAGAAAGGATATCCAAACTGATGTCTGTGTTCCTTTTAACGGCTTGTAACTCTCATGAAGTGACACAGTCCCATACCCTCAGTTGCAGAAGCCTCTAAATTGCAGGCAAATAGAATACACTAAAAAACGTCCTAAACCCAAACTTCAATAGCTTGACACTAACTGCATCTGTGGTTCCTTGAATTCTCTTATTTCTGTCAACTCCTCTCTGATATTTAGAAGTCTATTTGAAATCAGATGGGACTTCATTCTCAAAGTCCAGATCATCAGTTAAAGAGCACATTTGAATCCTCTGTTTTATCCTCTGCCAAGATCATTTCGATTTCCCCAAGGCATGCATCAAATGCAGTTATCTAAGTAATGGGAGATGAGATCATGTCATTCCTGATCTCAGGTTTCTAGACAACACCCACACTCTGGGACAGCAAAAGCTCACTATAGTGAAACCTTCAACCAAATATTTACAGAGAATGTTTACATACGCATGGGAGCTTCGATGCTGTATGGGTATTCTCCTATCCAGGGAATCACCTTGTTTTTATAAGCTGACACTATTTACATGACACTCAAGTCAGCTCAAATTCCTGATACTTCAATGTTTGCTTGAAACATTTCACAAAGGGTTGTGATTCTTCCCCTCTTTACGTTACTTCACTTACTGCTCTGTGACACTATGCACAGAGAGAGTTTACACACAAAGAAATCATTACCTCGCTTCTGTAAATTTCTGGGATCTGGCTGTCTATGTTACAGTGACAGTTGTCTCTGAGTTATCGATAACCTGATGTTCTCAAATGACCGTAGGAGAGCATCCCTTCTCAGTGTACTCAGCTGAGTTAAGATGAGCATGCTATTCAACATATGCATTATGTAAATGAAATGAACACCTAGAGTCTCAAAAATGGAACTGAGTAATAATCATACACTGTTAGAAATAAGAATAGAGGGTTTATTCAGCAATGGCTCTTAATAAATTCATATAAGCTGAGGTCCAAGTGTTCTTGTCGCTGTCGGTGCTATATTTAATCTTTAATCTGTTTTCTAATTCGAAATGAACTCTATGATTTTCTATTCTAAAACAATCCCCCTAAATCAGTAGCTAAATCTCATATATTACTTCATGAAATCATTGTCTCAGATTTGCACTCTAGAAGCCTGTTTTTAATGCATACCAAAAATAAGAACCTTCGGGATGAGATATCTTGTAGTTCTTATGCAGGACTGAGGGTGGGTTTTGTTTTGTTTGCTGCTGCCTGTGAATTTTGTGATTGATGGCATTTCAGTTCATATATACTTGTTTCTGTTACATTTCAAGTCTGGATATAGACTTGTTCTAAAAAGTGAGAAAGATGGAGGGAGAGGCTTATGTGCCTGTTTGGTCATATTCATTTAGTGCTTGGAAGGTTTCATTACGTCAGAATGAGACTTCCTATGTTCTCAGATCCATGTCATTCACAAAGCTCAATTGCCCATAGCTTTGCTCGTTATGTTTTGTGGCAAGGTATGTGATTCACCATAAGTCTATCTGAATTTATGCTTAGTACTTTTTTGAGCTCTGACTTGAGAGACTGTCTCTACTTATGTAGACTTCGGTTTAATCAGAAAATAAGTTGACATTCGTGCAACAGAAAAATAGCTTGTTGTAATTTCTGTAGGGAGATTACCTGCCTTTTTGAGTCTTTTTTGTTTGCCACATTGCTGGCATGTTTGTTGTTTGCATTCACACCCCTGTAAAATGGTCAGCTGATGTCAATTCCAAGACATTGGGAACTTTGTTCTCCCGACTTACAGCTTCTTCCCAGAGTCCTAGGAGCCTTCCAGCATAAAGCTGCTCTTCTGGGGCCTCTCAGTCAAGCACATGCCCACTGACTATGGCTTATTCTTGAAACGTTGATTTGTCACTTGGAGTTGACATAGCTCTGTGAAACTTTCCTGTACTTTAAATATTGCCTCACTAGCTCTTGTGGCTCTGGATGAAAGGTGAATGGTAGAAAACCTTATCTGGTTAATCCTGACATTTTGCAGTTTCAAACACTGGAATGTCTTAACTACCTTTAATGCTCAGCAATTTCTCTGATGTGGGACTTCCCCTGAATTTCTTCCTTTTCTCCTCCAACACATCTAAGAGTGGCCTCTACACAATGCTGTGATGTGGTGAGCATGTAATGAGAGGTTGATAATCTGTAGGGTTAGCGTTAAGGTAATCTGTTTAGCCCAGATGCCGTTAGAGGCTCTTTGGCATGGATTTCCTGTCCCCATCCAGACCTACTGGCCTTCAGAAATGCCTAGCTAATAGAAAATATTAGGAGCAGGTAGGCCATCTGAATGTGGTTCTCTACGCTTAACCTAAACATAAAATCCAAAGATCTGGGTAATTTTTAATAGTTGTGAAGAAAAGTGAAGGCACAATGTTGAAAGTGTAAAGACAGAAGAGACTTTCTATAAGTATTTAAAAATTGTACAGATTATAATGAAAAGTGATTTGTACTGAATCCATGTGAAAATAGTGTAGACTACAGAAGAGCTGTACTTAGTTACCCTAAAGGAAGCTGATCTGTACATTTTTGAAAGGGCATAGAAAATGTAAAAAAAAAAACTGAACAAGAAGGAAGAAGTAGAGGGAAGGACAGGAGACCCATGAGAGAGAATTTTAAAATATCTGTGAATTAGTAATTAATGTAAAAGTGCCTTAAATTTTTTAATGCTCATTGCCCTTCTCAGTGAGTAAAATAAATCATCCGGATAAAAAAAAAATAAAGACTCTTACAGGGTTACGTTATTGAGATTGCTTTCCAGCTCTTCACAAGAAGAGTATAAGATTTCTAATACAGTATACTTAACTGATTGAGGAGTTTGAGAAGTATTGTACTCTGTCAGACAGTAAGTGCAACCTCTCCTGCAGTATGGAAGAATGAAATACTAGAGCTGCTCTCTGGCTTAGCTTGAAATGCTGAGCGCTCCCTTCAGAAAAGAACGTTTGACTGTGATAGAAGAGTCCATTGCAAGGCTTCATGGAAATGGGGGGGGTGGGAGGAGGTGGGGTGCAGGGCGCTGAAGAATGTAGCCTCTTGGAGTGCACTGAAAGATGAAGCCGAATGCTTCTGCACCCTGTAGATTTGAGTGAGATGCAATAGAAAATCCACCAGTCCTAGAAAAAAAAACAGGACAAAATAGCTCAGATAACATCAAATAGTTTAAAGTGCTTTGTTACGTAATTCATATGTTAATTGACTGGAGAATAGATCAAGTTGTGAGGTGCAAGTCCCTTTTTCTTCTACTGTTGCAGGCAAATATCAATACAGAGAAACAAAGTTTTTAAAATACACGATAACATGTTCATGCATATTCATGAATTTATTAACCCATTACTGCTCATATTTGTTTCAGAAGACTCTGCAAGTCTGAGCAATTAAAAAATGATAATAAGACATACATTCCTGTGAAGTATTTTCTGTTATTAAAATATAACAAATGTGACTGAACTCATGCGGGTTTCCCATCTGTACTTGCTATGGAGCAGCAAAGTATTGGGATGCGGCCCTAAATGTTGCAGAAAGAGCTTTCTTTTTCTACTGTGATATTACATTGCTTGTCTGCACATGGATGTGTTCCATATTAATTGCTCCTAATTGTCTCCATGTGTGAATGCTTTTATTCTAGAACAAGAGTGGGTGAAACCCAACTTTCAAACCTTACAGGAATGTAACCCGCTTGATGAGAAATAACAGTGTCCAAGCATGCAATTAATTGGGAACAGCTACTGAATTATGAAGGGATGAACTAAGTCTGAAAAACCTATAAAGTCACATTAAAACTGTATGGAAGGACACAGAACAAAGCTGTTTGTGTCCTGGAGAATAAGGGCACAGGCCATTTAATTGTCAGAAGTACCACATGTGGCCAAGGAAAGGCTAAACCCATTTGATTCATCCAAACATATTCCAGAAGGAACTGAAGTAAGGGACTAGCTGACACAGGAGAAACCCAAGAGAGATTAGTGCACCTCTATGCTATCCAGCGTGTAGGGGTTTGAAATGCAATTTGGGTCTTGGTATGCTCCATGGCCAGCATCACGAAAACAGAGTTCTTAGCGAGACTATTCTTAGTTTCCCTTTAATCAAAAGTGCTCTACGTGATGCTAATACAGGGAGTTATTAATCATTAGGTGGAGATTAATTTAATTTTTACTTCTTTTCACTTCCTCAGCTTTTTCCGTTAGTTTAAATACAGTTTTTCCTTTCAACTACCCTTGCCCAAAAATGACTGTTGTGGTTTGGACCAGACCGGCTGCTGAGACAAATGACAGATGCCCTACCCCACCTCTCTCTCCAAGAAGAAGAGGGAGAGAGAGAGACTCATGAGTTTACAAAAAGCTAAACTACTTTAATGAAATATTAATAAAATAATAAAAAGGAAATAGTGAAATATATACAATATATACAAAACTGTATCAAGGTCCTGGGATGACTGTCATGTCACCAGCAGTCAGTGGGACTCAGTGACGGACAGGAACTGGATTCCAAATCTGCATTCAGGAATGCCTGGATCGGGATCAAAGGCAGACAAACAGCCAGAGTCCTCCTTGGACGCTGGCCATTGAAGAAAGAAACTGACCCTTTGATCCCTCAGCTTTTATACTGAGCATGAGGCAGATGGGATGGAATATCCCATCGGTCAGTTTTGGGTCACCTGTCCTGTCCGCTCCTCCCCGCAGGTGCGACCCCTCTATGCTTTTCCACTTCCGACCCTCCAATGGGGCGTATAACCAAGTTAGCTGCCCTTGGGTGTTAGAACAATAAGTATAGTCAGGAGCCTCTCTGCATACCATGCCTGGGCAGAAATTCCAACCAATCAGGTCTCATCACTCTGAGAGCGAACAGTTTCTGCACAATATGCTGTTAATCTCAGAAAGTTCAGTTAGTTAGAGGAGGCTTAGCTGCAAAGTAAAATTACTGAACGGAAAAGGGGTTCTGTTTTACCTCAAACCAGGACAATGGCAAACTACTCTCTTCTTAATTTTTAACTGTGTTTTGGTCTTTCTCTTGAGTAGAGTTCACTAGTGGTTTGTGTGATATCAGGAAGGAAAAAGCAAAGAATGCAAGGGTATTCCTGTAAATAGGAAACATGAAAGTGATTGTTCCTGCCTCCTGTACGTGGCACAAAGAGGCTGCTTCTGTTAAAGATTGGATACAGTTTTATGGCTCTGTGTAGTATAATCTTGTGCAATTACCTCTGTGTGGTTCAGAAAAATAACTCTGTAAATATGGCCATGTAGGGTTCCACGGCTGTTTCTCATTTACTTCGTTGAAACTTTTTTCCTTCTTTAAGTTAAAAAAAAAAGTTTTGTCAACACAGCTAAAACACAGGTATTATCTGTCTCAGTTCTGTATCAACAGCAATCATATATATTTTACTTTTGGAAATAATGTCATCCTTCTCCTGAAAATAGGCCACAATGCTACCCAGCCGAACCCAGTTTTGCCTCCTTTCCTTTTTCTCCTGCCCCAGCTTTGGGATTTGCAGTACTAATAGGAGGAAAAGCTGTGACAATACGCTCACAGTTGCTGATTCATAAAGTTAAGCTTATGGCTAACTGTTCAGCATGTGTGATGTCCCACCAATTTGTGCTTAGAAAACTGGATCAGGATTCAGGAATTTGGATTGTTCGTTTTGGCTTCCTGTCAGACTTCTTGCGTTTCCTGAGCAAATCATTCAGTCTCCGGCTGCATCAGTTTTTCAGTGTATTTCCATTTAGTATATGTACTTTGTGAAAGTCAACAGCTCTTGTGTCATGCGTAATTGAAGTGAGTTGCTATCACTTTGAACTTGGTATAAAATCTGACCAAGATTAGAAAATCCTGTGATTGAATCACTGATGGCAAAAGTGTAAGCTAGAGCTCCCCTTTCAACTCACACCTCTGGATCTGCTAGAGTGTGAAATTTTAAAGGAGAAAAATAGCAGAAGGCTTCCAAATGAAAACAGCTAAAAGTGAAGGTTTATTTTGGAAATTGGAACTTGGTAGTTATCCGCAGACCTAGAATAAAAACAGACAAACAGGAGCAGCAGTGAGCACTAAGCATCTTTTGTAGCTAATATGAACAGTGATCTGCCACCAGATCTTTTAGTTACTGACAAAATTCCTGGTGGTTGTGTGTGTCACTGAAGGCTGCTTGTGGGAAACTGTTGTCAGTACTATCTGCTGTGCGTTATTTCATTTTGCTTCCCGATAAAACTTTTTTGCTTGTTTTCTTGCAATACAAATAGTTCCACTGAAGTCAATGGAAATTATGCCTTTGACTGCAGCAGGACCCACATTTCACCACTGATTTGTTTTTTGGGGTTGTTTTTTTGTTGTTTTTTTTTTTTAATGCTGAAGGCAAAATGTTATTTATAATGGCACTCATTTGATTATTAATCCTTAAGTTAAACAAGTTTAGCTAAATAACTTATTATTATGAAATAGTGTAATTATAAAAATAAGTTTCATGGGAAATCAGTTTGTTATGGCACTCCACGGATGAGTTTTGTCTTGGCTGTCTTTTGAAAAAGACAATCTGCAAACCTTTCTGTGTATGTATTTTCAAAATACATGCACTCTTAGAGAAATAATTTATCACTTTAAAGCTAAGAATGTGGTAAACCTATATGTGCTTTTAAACACTGTACATATCTCAGGTTGAAAGCCTATGGTTTCTCCTTCTTACAGCGTAAATTTCTGGACGTGCTATTTAAAGCTATATAAAAGATGTTCTGTTTATTATTATTACTTACTGTATGTTACAACTGAAAAATTTATGATAAAGAAACTTCATTTGGAGCACCTCAGAAACAGAGACTATGTTTTGTGCATTGGGCTTTAAAAGTGCTAAATACATTTCAGTGTGAACTTCTGTATGATAAGGAACTCATCTTTAAAATGTTCGTATTTATCAACGTTATCAGAAAAACATGACTGGATGTGAATGTTCCAACATATTTGTTTTCTTGCTATTAAACTAAACTGACATTCTGAAAGGACATTCTCAAAGCAACTTCTTCAGATGCTGCTAAGTTGTATTTATAATTAGTTCCTTATTTAGCTATGCAAGCAGAAGGGAGGAGGGATGCTTATGTTTTGCCAGATACGTGTTTTTTCCCCTTTTAAATGTAATTATAGGAGGGTTTTTGCATTTAGACCATCCTAACAGACATCCTCTCCTCAGCTACCAATGTGCAGTTATTGCATTTATGCATTCAACTTCTTAGTCAAGTGATGCTATTTTTTTTTCTACTGCTGCCTGACAGCCACTAATAATAACACATGAGGACAGTCAGACAAAATGAAGACAAATGCTGCTTGTCGCAGCGGAATCATAATGTCTCCAGAC
Organism: Ibidorhyncha struthersii; assembly: GCA_013398815.1. Taxonomy (NCBI): domain Eukaryota; kingdom Metazoa; phylum Chordata; class Aves; order Charadriiformes; family Charadriidae; genus Ibidorhyncha; species Ibidorhyncha struthersii. The sequence continues at coordinate 349,360 of VZSZ01004110.1, forward strand.
TCAGTAAAGACAGTCTAACTGTATGTGGATGCTCCTTATAGCTTATTTAGGCCTGTGGTTTTTCCCTGTGGTTTTTTTTTTTTCTTTTCCAAAAGCACAAACATTGTGCAGAAATACATTAAGGCAACATATGGGCCTGTTAGTTAGCCAAAACAATGTGGAGCCATGGAGAATAGAGATTGCAATGCACAGATGGATATTGTAAAAAATTCATGAGTGGCATAACAGATCTAAAAGGTAAATTTTAGTCAAAATTCAAGTGGAAAGCATAGAAAATGGTTAAGAATAGGGCTTTACAAGATTTTTAAATCACCTGAAATGAAACATTGAGAATATTGTACAGATGTGTTTATTCCATTATTTGATAATCATGTTTCATCACAGCAATAATTATGTCTATATAGATATATGCCATCAGAAGTAGATTGCTGATAAACAATAGCACTTTTCTTCTACTTGATGTAAACTCTGCAGTATTAAATATCCATATTGTTTCCAGTTCAATATTAGAAAATGTCAGTCATTGTGACAAGCCTGGCAAGAGCAGAGCATTGAACAACCCTCTGCGTAGTAAAGTGCTGGTTTAAATAATCGCACTTCCATGTTTCATTACTTTGTTGGTAAAATCAGACTCGGTACGGAAAATGAGCAAATAGTGCTTCTCTCTTCTAGATTCACTTCTTCATAACAAAACTAAACAGCTCCCTGAAACAGAAGGGAATTGCTTTTGCAATGGGCAACATGCAGTGCTTACCCACAACTAAAATCTAATTTGATTTTGCTTGGATGTAATTGAGGGCAGAGTTTGGTATTTAAAATAACATTTGTATTATCTCTGGAACTTGTGGATGTTTCTAGCTTTTACCATATTCTTTATTAAAGGATTACATGCTATGGAAATTTTTTAAATCTTTTTTTTTTTCTCCTGTTCTCTTGATTATCCAAGATGTGCTTTGAAAAGCTAATGCACTAGGAGTCCATTTTCTTCTGCATTAAAAAAATACTTACAAATTCGACATGGGCACTTTCTTGAATACACTAAGCGGCGCTGTGTTGATACTGTGATATATCCTTGTGCTTCATTCCTACACTAGCTGATCTCACTGTAAAATTATAGCAGTTGCTAGTTTTGATAGGGGCAACGGTGGGAGTGCTAGTATGGAGGGAGAACCCAGAAAGGCAGGGACATAATAAGCTTTGCATGATGTGAATCTACTGTAAGTGACAGTAGTCATCAAGATCTGGGGAAAGGGGGCAGGAATATGCCTAAGGTAAATGTCCCATTATTTCTTCGCTTTTTGAACCAGAAGGCTTGCTGCTTGCCCGTAATTACAGATAATGAAGAGAACACTAGGAGAGAAGAGGCAACTGATTCAAAGAGCTTTTCTAGATTTATGTATTTGGAAGTTTGTAGAAGCCTCAGTTAGAGAAGCCAAATATGCAGACCTTGCCAGTCAAAAGATGACTTTCAATCAAAAAGTGTAGGGCTTTTATGTGGATACAATTGAAATCACGGATACTTCACAACTTTCCCTTCCACAGAACTAGACCAGGGAGAAAAAAAAAAAAGAATATGAGAGGAAAAGGAATGCAGTACCATTGCAAACTTACATCTCTTTTATCAATATGGAAGTTGTACAAAGATAAGTGTACTGCTTGGAATCATGCACCCATAGTGCTCTGTAAGTTTAACAGGACTACTCCCTAAAATGTCTTGAGAAGGCAGTTTCCTTTTGACAGTCTTAAGCAGAAATGTTTAATGCAGAAATCACTTCTATTTAGATTTCAGTGAAACATTCAACTTTCCCATCTGTTGTTGATTTTCTTGTAACTTCATTAGTAGAGGAATCCTTCAAATAGGCATTTGAAGTAAAGATGGAAGATGGCATTGTGGTTGCTTGGGGAAAGCTGTTTTGCATGAAATGCAGCAAGTAAAATTGTGTAGAGTTTTAGCTGGATAATTTTGGTATATCAAAAGTGCTTTGATTTGTAGTACAGGAGCGGATGATCAATATTCCTGTATGAAGTAAGGGAGATCAAATAGGCAAGGTAATACCTGTAAAAGTATCTTGTACCCAGTTTAAGTAACAAAAGGGTAACAGAGAGAGAGTGGCAGTAATCATGACATTAGAGGGTACTGACCCAGGAAATGCTTCATTTTAATTGCATTTTTGAATAAATAGACAAGATAGGTGTTGTTTGCGGGACTGTAAAAGAAGGGATGACAGAAGTCGAGCCACATGGTGATGGGAGCCTTGACAAAGTTCTGCTTGAGTAGATGAGGAATGAAGGGAAGATAACATGAATGTTATACAGGGAAACTTGGCAATGTTATGCCCAAATTAGAAGTGAGGAAACGATCCAAATATTTCCATTAGAACCATTTGTGTATCTGCTTCTCACGGAGAAATAATTTTGATGCTCTTACCCAACTATTTGCATCAAGGAGCTATCTGTCCCTTCCTAAAGCACAGTTTGAATTTCAAGGGACTCTTCCCAAACCAAATGTCAGAAATGTTCTATGCTGCTAGAAAAAAAAAAAAAAAAAAAAAAAAAAAAAAAAAANAAGCACATTTGCATATTCAGGTGCATATTTAAAGGGGAAAAGTGCTTTTCAAAACAGTAATGGTAATGTATTTGGAATATTAAAACAATTATATTTATCCAAATAAAAAAGCTATAAAGCTAAGCATGCTTCAAATACAGATGTCAAAACTAATCCTGCCAAAATTTGGAACCATAAAAAATGAGGTGCCTGCAAAATTGAAAGGTATTCCTTTTTTTTTTAAGGCCCAGGCCTTTATTTATGTGACTGTACATAGTATTAGACAACTTTCACTGTGACAGTAAATTACAGAACTATTTACTGACATTCTGATGTCATTACAGTGGCATAACTTTGGAGGTGGGACTAAAACCTGATTGCTTGCTGTTTTAAGATGAGACAATTCAGGAGGTGCTAGCAACTCACCTCCTAGCTCTATGTCCAGATTCTCCCTGTAAATTAAATTATTAATTGGCATGTATGTCTGTTTATTTAATGAGGAGCATGACAGCCTTTACTGGCACATATGTGAGAACAAAAACATCACAGTGGGAGCTTCTAAACTGCCCGGCGAGCCAAGGGGTTAAGCAGTTTGATATGCTGTATTAAAAGTAGCTGTTATTAGCAAATGTTGTCTGGCTAGTTGCAACGTAAATACCAGAATGTGATATTCATATGGAAGAAAATATAGCATGTTTATGCAATTTGTAAGTCTGTACTAAAGATGAAAGTTTACTTTCCATATTCTTTCATTTTCACTTATTTGTGTGAAGCCCATATTACAATACTGTTATTTTCTAAGTTTTACAAAATTATACCCCATCCAAAGCCTAGCTCCAGCTTTGGCTGTGGCTGTGTGGGGCAAGGCTGGCAAAAAGCACAGATGATAGCAGATGGATTCTGTAATGCAGGAATGTGCACACCTCAAAATCCTGCAGGGCAGAATACATAGAGACCAGCAGGGTGACCAGATTCCCCCATCCCCAACTGGTTTCTCAAGAGCCAAGTAGCAACCTTTTCAGTCCTATTAGCATGCAGCAGCATGGATAAGAAAGTTTTCCATTTCTAGGTTCTATCACTCCAGAAAATACAGGTCGACACAGTATTCCCCCGCATTCTGTCTGTTTCATACAGTAAGCTCTATACAAGGTTGCTCACAGTCCTTAGTTGTCGATATTCTTCTATAATATATAACAATATAACTTGTGTGCTTAAATGGTACAGAATGTTCTCAAATGGCTTTTTGGAATTGTCCATGGAGGATGCTTTTGGGTCCTGATCCTGCATCATTGCAGTCATGGGAAATGTTTGTCATTGACAGTCAGGCAAGCAGAGTCGGTCCTATCAGCACGTATTTAAAAGAAAAGAGAATCGTGCTGTGTTTTGACTCCTCTTTTGTGTTTCTACTGGATACAATAGCTGGGTGGAATGTGAGGCATATTCAGCTGTAGCATGTGTATGGATCCTCTTTAGGATCTCCCTCATAATCTTGACCCTGTTCACCTGTAGGCATATATGTGATGGAACTTCTGAAAAAGTGAAAATGTTATATAATGTAAGAAACAGAACGTGGCTTGTATTTGTAAGATTCCTTGACATTTCACCTTCTTTAACACTTGAATTTTCATGTATCACTAGCAAGTTTGGAAAAAAATGCAGACATCTAGAAACTGAGAAAAAATAAATCATGTGTATTTGTTATAGACGTTTCACCCATTGATATACCGGTACTTTAAACTTATATTAATATGAAAGATCAGATTGTAGAATCATAGAATACCAGGTTGGAAGGGACCTCAAGGATCATCTGGTCCAACCTTTCTTGGCAAGAAGATTAACTTACTCTTTCCAGTGGCTTCTTGTGCATTCTTTATAACTAAAAAAGTTGTTGTCCTATTTCTTGGGAATGCCCAAGGAGTAAGTTAATGTGAGCAGAAATGAAGAAATAGAAACTGAAAAAAATTATACAGACCACTCTTAATGTTACAGTCGCATTTTGTAGTTCTGGAAGGCAAATCAAAAGATTTTTTCAGACTAGTACTATCAGTAAATTATCGCAAAATGGAAGTTGATTATGAGTGGGCTCTAAAATATGGCTGTATGGGGCAGAAGCAAATATGGTAGTCTGTGCTGCCTTCCAGTTCTCTGTTTCTATTTTTTTCATGAAAGAAAAACAGAAAAAAATTGTTAAATGCCATTGCTCTCTGGGTTTAGTATGGTGTACATAAGTGCCTGATCCATAATTAGACAGGGTTTCTTCAAGTTCTTCATGTTCAAGTTCTACATGTCGCTTTAAAAACATTTTTCCTGGAAATAAAAATACAGTTAGACTGATTGTTCTTAATAGGCACACAATGCCTTAATGAAGGAACCTGTGAAGATTAGAGCACTTTTTAAAGAAAATTCATTTCCCACGTTTTTATCCAACAGGTTTCATGAAACATTTCATTCTTTAAAAAGGACTTAAAATTATTACACCAATGAAGCATTTGTATGTTGGTGATTTGCTAAAATAATTGATGGACCTTAGCATGCACACTGCTTGTGTAATCTCCGTATTGTCTATACATTGGAAGCGTTTCCCTGCTTTTTCACATTCTGTTTCAAAGGAGCCCTCTGCTGGACAGCCTGGCTTGATATATAGTACTTGTGTGTATGTGCACACACGCACACATGCACCACAAATAAACCTATATATAAATATGTAGGCTAGATTTACTATTACTCGGAAGTTTCTTTGTCATTAAAGAAAGCATAAGCCCTTTGGAATACAAAATTGCAAAGGATGCCTTGTTTTCTTATGTTTACAATGTAACTCATTTAAAAGAAAACATGTTTTGAAGTTCTGGAGAATGACGGCATATTGTGAAACGTATATTTTTGCTAAATTAGTATCATACATAATTTAAGACGTTATTCTTTCCAAGGATAAAGAATTGATTTAGAAACTAGCATGAGAGTTATGCATGAAATACCGTGTGGATATTCTGTGCCTTTCTTAGGTTTCTATATAGCAAGTACTGTCTAAAATGTTTTAAATCTTTGCTATTTCTTCTCTGGGATTGAAAATTAGCTTTAATATGTTCTTTGTTGCCACATGGTGATATTATTAGTAGGGCTGTAAATTTCATTAAGCAATGTGCAAATACTGCAGAAAAATAAATAAATACATATAATAATTGAGTTAAAGAAAATTGAAATTTACCTAAGTAGTACATTAGTAGATTCACTACATCATTCCTTATTAGTTTGGAATGTAGATTTCTAGCTTTCTGTTTGTTTGCTTCAGAAAAAGTAAGTAGTTTGAATTTTGGCAAGACTTGCTGATATATCTAAAGATGCAACGTTTCCAGGAGTGTTATACTATATGGTTTAAAACATATATTTTTTTTTCCTTCTGACCTAGCATGGAGTGCTGCCTTTGTTACATGTTGGCAGAGTAGCATTGAAAAGTACTGTTTCTGACATCAGTGGTAAACTGAGCATGTAAAAGGAGAGGAAGTCTTGAATAGTGCTGCAGTAGGCATGTAAATGTGAACTGAACACCTAAATGTATTGTGTGTAGGCCCTGACTTCACATTAGGTACATGAAGTTATTGCAAGTTTTCTCCCTTTCTTTTTCATTCCAGAAGTTATCAATGTGAGTCAAATTGCAGCCAGAGATAGCTAATCTGTAGTAATTAAGGGCCAGAAATTACAAGGTTCGGAGAAGTTCAGTGTGTAGTGTGGTATTTTTTCAGAGAAGTTGAAATAACCATCTTCTCTGCTTCTGCATGTAGAGAGAAACAAGTTCCCAATATATCACTAATTTGACAGATTTAACAAATTCTTCAGACTATGAAGTGATCATACTTTCAAATTTTATTTTATATAAGCCTACATTAAAAATAACGGAAGTCTGTGAAGCTGCAAATTGGAATCTAGTTTCTAAAATTTTCTGTTGCACACTCAACCTAGCAATCTAAGCTTCTGCAAAAAACAGTATACTGCCTCCTGGAATAACCACTTCCAGTGATGAAAGAATATTAGCAATGTTGTTGAATTTAACGATCTGTTTGTCTCCTATGAAGCTGACCAAGATGGCCAACTAAATTCTCTTAAGTCGCTTCAGCCTGCTTGCAAAATATGATGGCAGCCCCAAGGTATCTCAAATTAGAAACAAAGATTTTCAAATGAAGTATTTTACAGCAGTTGCGTTACATAGAACAGTTCTTTTTTGATTGAGGTTTGGGTGGGGGTTTTTTGCGATTGATGCCTTTGTGTATTTCAGACATTCATATCTAAAATTGAAGGAGAATCCTCTTTGCCAAGTTGGTTGGTTAACTGCCAAATGAGTCAAATAACATACAAATGCACCATTCTTCTTTCATGATTTTTCAGTAGAAAATGCTTTCACTGCAACTGTTTCTGCTTTTGGTTAGCAGTTATAAACATGCACACACACTGCTACCACTGCTGCTGTTCTTTACCTGCCAAGAATATTACAAGTGTTGCAGTAATTTTTTTTCTGTTAAGAAATGAGAGTGGATTTCATCATGAATTTGCCGGAGTGGCTCCTAGAGTGGTCAGAGAGTTGATGTTGAGTGACATTACAAGCAGTTACTTCACAAGGCTTAAGGGTCTGATCCAAACCCATTGAAATTAATGAAAATACTCCCATTGACCTCAACTGGCTTTGGATTAAAGGCTGCGATTGTACTGCTGTTTCTTGGGACTTTTAGTCCAGTAAACCAGGGGCAGAATCCAGAAGTAATATCCATGTTTCCTAATTTCTAATGCAGAGCACAAGTTCTCATGCTGACTTCCTTTTTCTTTTTTTTCTTCTCTTCTTTTCCCTGTGTCATCAGAACTGCACTCTCTCTTCCAGTACGCATTTCATGAGTTCTAGGAGGAGTGAAATGCAGAGAATAATTTAATTATTTTATTTAGATGTGGGCAAGCATGAGTTTCAAATCATCATCATGTTTTCTTACAACCAGGAAACTTAATATTAAACAAGTTAAGAAGGAATTCTCTGTCCATCAGAAACTGAACGCCGAGTTACAGTAGTCAAACAAAACATGTCATAGCATACTACAGCGTAACACTTTCTGTGTAACAGTATATGCTTGTATAAATAAAGAAGTTTAAATGAGCAACAAGGTACACCATGTAGGATGTTTCCTTTGATCTTGAAATTAACCTTTATTGAAATTAAATTGGACAGCCTGGCTAATTATTGAAATTAACATTTATTTATGACATAAATTCCCCCACAGGGTTAACAAGTACTCTAATTATGAACAGTTTCTGATATGTGTGAACTGCATGTATAACCTTTTGTATCCACACCCAGTCATCTTTGCTACACACAGAGCTACTGAGGGTCCAAATTTGTGACAAGGCAGATAAGTGGTCCTACTGGGTAAGACAAAAGATCCACCTTCCCTAGCATTCCATCTTTGGCAGTTTAGGGATCTTCTGAGCCATACTTTTGTGTTGTTTTTTTTAATTTCTCTTTGTTTGAGTTTGCAAATTACTTTCAAATTTGTCTAGGACTTTGACCTCTTCATCTTGCGTGGCAACAACTGATTGTAACTGTGAAATATGTGAAAAAATACTTCCTTTTGTGTAAACCTGCTTCCATTTGACTTCGCTGGTTGCCTCCAAGAGTTTGGGCGGTGGGGAGGGGGAAGGCAGTGAAAGGAAGAAACAAGGAACATGCCCGCTCACCCTTACCTTCTCCACACCTCTTGGGGCTGTACAGTTCTACCTTGTTCCTACGTTATAATTTTTTTCAAGGTTCAAGAGATCTGGTGTGTTCAGTCTTATCTCAGATAGAAGCTTAGCCATTATTTTGAATCTTATAATTGCAGTTTTTCATAACAGACTTTTCCTGGACTAGTTGATTGTTGAATTGGTACATGCATTAAAACATTTTCAAGGGAAAGTAAATATTAGATTGCAGTAAGAAATGTGCTATAGTCTGGCAAGGCCTAAGAGAAGGAACTCCCATTCATTTAGACTTAATTGCACTTTTATGCCTCACTGATCACTTTTTTCCCCAAGTCCTGCTTCCAGCACTAGCAAGTTACAGATTGTTTTGTGGAAATCACAGTCCATGTGATTCTGTTCACAGATCCTTCATCAGGTAAACACCATTGCCAGCCTATCTCTACAAAGGAAGAAGTCTGTTCTGAATATGGCGAGCAGTAAAAGAGTAGGAAAGTCAGCTATTAAAATAAATAAATAAATAAATAAATCCATGCCATGACTGCTGTGCTCTGCCTTCCTGAACGTTTGCTCTCACAGGAAGAGCAAGCGTGATCCGTGTTATCCTAGAAGTTCTCACTTATTTATTGGCAGCAGAGAGATTCCAACTGAAAGACGATAAATGAGAGAACTAATCTGGATAGCGACCTCACATTACACCAGTCAGGGTGTGTGAGCAAGGAAGCTGGCAGTCCATCTTGTTCACAGAGAGAAGGACAGGGAGTTAAAGTTTATTGATTTTGTTGTTGTTCTGTATCCTCCATCCAGAACAGAAGAAAGAAGATTAGGTGATTTTTTTTAATATAGTCAACTTCTTCAGGAATGAGACTGTTAGTGTAACTGTGAGGCAGCCAGGAGCTGGAAAGACATTTAACCATTCTGGTGTTCTCCCTGCACCAGCTAATTGAGAATAAATGGATATCCAATGCTATTTTTTACATTTTAGCCATTCCTTGCTGATGATGCTGGCTCTCTTCAACGAGCATAGAAACTGTCTCTGACTTGAGCCACAGATTGTTGGGAGAGTATTTGAAGAATGTATAACTACACCATCTTGCCTGTGCATCTGCTTTTCCCCACTGGCATGGAAACAGTAAAGGATTAGATGGGCCTATGGCCTGAGTTGGTGGTTGTTCTTACATTAGAGTACGTTTCTCATTTATCAGCATAAAAGTTTTACCAGACCTAAGTAACTTTTTTGTAAAAACTCTGTTTCCATTTAAGCCTTTAAGTAGGTGTATGAATTTTCAGTAGAGCTCAGTATGAGCTCTTAAAAAATATATGATTCTTAATGAACTGATATGAATGAAGAATTGTGGGCAGAGACAAGGAATTTCTCCTATAATCTAAATATAGTTTCACAGGGTTTATGTATACATCATCACTTTTCATGTGATGTATGTACATTGTCATGTTGTGTGCTTCATTTCCTTCTTGCAACTTAAATCCTGGAAATCTGCTTTAAAAGAGGACAGATAATCTTTTCAGAGGTCCTTCTTGGGATTTTAGACAACATTCCCTTCCTTTCTCATGCCCCCTTTTAAGTTTCGGAGCCTATATCAGATGTTTGCCTGTATAGATTCTGAATGTCTCTGTAACTGGTGTAAAAGTAGTTTTAGCAGTATCTCTGTGAGTTGGGATATTTGATATGGTTGCCTGTCCATCAGAACAGCAGGGATTGTTCAGGGCTTCCCTTGGCACTTTTGCTTTCCTCTCCCAAGAGAACCAGTCCTGTCATTGCAAACTTCTCTTTCTTTCTAACATGAAAACAGTGGACTTTCAAAAGGGAGATGGTCAAGAAACCATGTGACTTTGAACCTAAACATCGTACATACAGATTATGAGATAAACTAATTTAAACCAAAACCATAATGATGACAATGATACTACATGTGGTTATTTAGCAGAACATAATACAGCGAGTTTCACAGCATGTTTCCAAAGTGTTACTAATTTCTATGGTTCCTATGCTATTCCTAAGGAGAAAGAAATCTAGAAAATCTGTGCCTGAAGTTTTAAGTACAAAAAAAAAATGCTATTTGTGAGGTAGCAATATATCAACTTGACTTTCACAGACAGGGCATGCAAAGAAGCTATGAAACAACTTGACTTAAAATATGTGTGTGTGAAATTTAATAGAGAAAAAAGGACAAAAGTGTTGTTTTAATTTTGAGCTGGGTCCTTACCACAGAACGCCCAGCACCACCTCCATGAAGGAAAGGTCGTCCTCATCCTGATCCTCTTTAGAGGAGATGACTTCTAGAACTTTCTGGCTTCCATGACAAAAGAGAAGGTGAAGCAAAGAAAGAAAAAAAAATTCAGAAGGAAACCAGCCCCAAAGTACATCCCTACCTGGGGCAACCTGTTTTCTTCTTCATAGAAAACTAGTTCTGCTTAGATCATCTGTCCTGTCATTTCAGGAAATGCTTAGCAATTCCTGAGAATGTGTAGCTTGCAATGTGTGATCTGTCCTTTCTCTATCAAGTTCTAACAACCTAGATGCTATGATGATGGATTCCTTAGCACTCCTGAGATAGTCAAGAGGTCCAGCTAACCTCCGTGTCTAGTTTAACACAAAGGTTTTCTTTACTCCTTTCTGTATCAAAGACATTCATTAGATGGAGCAGCCTGTTCTACTTGGCTCTTCAGTAAAGGGGAAATAAGCACAATTTCTTTTCCCATGTCGACAGCCGCCTTCTGTTTTGTAGCAAAATGCCTAAAAATGCTATGGGTTATATGACATTAGACCATTACAGAGACACTTGTTAGGTAATGATTAGTGAAAATATTAGTGTCTGTGTTGAAGAGAAGAATTAGTATTTTTCTGATGCAAGGGAAACTTTTAGAACGGTTTTCCATCTCTGTATGTTGCCATAACTGTACTTTTTGCTATTTCTTACATTTTTGTAAATGGCTGTAAAATGTAGTATATTTGACCCTGTGATTATGACTGAGATGCTCGGAGTTAAAAATGTTTTGTCGAGAGCAGCCTGACATGCTGATAAAAATGAACTACATTCCAGACCAAATTTCAGTATAGTACATATTTCAAGGCCACTCGATGCTTTGATATCACAAAAGCAAAGGTCTTTTGTGAGTGCGAATTTAGTATCTATAGTTTCTGGTTGGGTTTTTTTTGGTTTTGGTTTGGGTTTTTTTCAGGAATTACTGTTCCAAAGACAGAGTTTTGTCTAAAAATCTGCTTGTCTTATCTTAATAATAGTGTTGTCCTTTTACCCCCTCTATTTGACTTAAACTGTAGCAGAGATCTATATTAGTTTAATGTCTTCTCATTCAATTAAAACTGTTCGATACTTGTGCTGTACAGTGCAGTCAACAGCATATCTTAGCAAATGTTCCTTTGGATGGTACAAATGTGTAATATTGAGCTGTACAGTTTAATATATTCTTCTGAAGGAGGATCTGTGCTTTTTAGGACACAACCACTAGCTTTTATTTTAACCACTGAGGCAAACTGAGTTCATTAGTGAGCATAATAGGATTAGACATGAAAAAATGGACCCAAACTTTCTAATCTCATTTGAAAGGAGCCTCTCCAAAAGCAGACAAATGCTTTCTTTTTGCTGCCTTTTTGAAGCACCATTTCACTGAAGCTGACTCAGATTGATAGAATAAGTAAAAAGACGAGTCACATTCTGCAGAGTGACATTATGTCTGACTAAGGCAGTAAGAAGCACTTGCCTTCAATAAAAAGAAATGTATTCCACTTCCTATTAAGTTTCCCCTCTGCTTCTTATTAAGTTCAGGTAGGCGTAGTTCCTTGATATAAAAATATGTATCCAACATTGACTTTCTCCTTTGGTCGAGGACACTAACTAAACGAAATGATCCTCAGCGTTGGGGGTTGCTTATTATCTTTCAAACACATAAGTATAGCAGGTTCCTTTTGAATGAAGTGGTATGGTGCCGCAGCACAGCTAACCTTGCCCAGGTGTCTGCCTGCGTGCAAAACTCCTGCTGCTTTCCCAGTTGAAGTGTGCTTGATCTCTTCTCCGTCTCCGCAGTTAGGGGTCTATTGTTACACTCTCATCTGAAAGCTTGCAAATGACATTTGGGTGTGATCGACTTCTAATGGAAGATTACAACCCTGTGGATCAAAGTGAACCATACATCGGAAAGGGGCTCTTAAGAATTTTAAAGGTTTAACATAAAGAAGATAATTACATGGTCTGATTTAGAATTGTTTCTGTACTTGTCACTCATACTTTTATGAGCATACTTGTACTGCGACTGCACATGCCAGCAGTGCTTTTGTATAAGAAATGTAAATGTAGCTTACACAAAATTCTTCCAAGATTTCACTTTTATAGAAGTTTTGTACATAGGAAGAAAACCTTTGCTACCTAAAGATTTTCCACATCTATTTCATGTAAGACTTCTAACAATTTCCTTAGGTTTTCACATAATGAACGTTCCACGGATACTTAGAGAGTATCTCGCTGGGAAAGTGAGATTTAAAGACCTTTTATTTTGTACTTTGATTAATAAATTGCTTTCCTCAGACCAAGGATTGTAGAGTTCAGAAGTTCAACAGTAAAAGCAATATAGGGTAGCCTGCCACTCGAACGCTGCCAATAGTGAAACGCAGATAACTGGCTACAACTTCAGGTTATTCTGTGTGATTCACAGATGGGATTAAAATATTGCTCTACATTTGAGAGTTGTCTCTGAGAAATTACCTTACAAGAAAAGCTAAGGCTTCTAAAATAATTCTGCGTTCGTCTGTTAGCAAGGTGATTTGTAATGGTTTCTAAATAGTAGAGAATAGCTGCAGCCTTGTCTAACACTGACCTTACCACTTCACATGACTGATTTTGTAAGGATCTACATGTAGGTGTTTAGATGTTTCACTGCTTCTGTCTGACATAAACTAATGATGTAGACTGGCTAAACATGGTGACATGATTAAACAGTGATGTTAATTAGTGGCTTCTATGAGAGACTTGATCCCTCTTTTTAGCAGCATTTGTTATGTGTGTACAGAAGTTAAAGGGACAGAAATGGATGTTTTCTTTATAGCATCTGTTAATAGTATTAAGAGTTCAGGAAAAACATTTAAATTATCTGGTAAAACACATAAGGGCCATCTTCATGCCCCATGGTTGTGCAAAAACAATATCTTTGTGTGAAGGGAAATGGCAATTTTCTGCAGGCAGTAATCATCTGTACTATTACTTAGATGTCATGTATTGATGATCCTATTTCAATCAAACATATCTCATTCAGAGAGCTTTTGATGGGAGGAATTTTTGGAAGGGTTTAGGAAGGTTAAATCTGTGAGACATGGCTTCCATCTGGAATGCATTAGCTACAAAGATTTATTAGCCAGAGTGCCTCTGCATAATGTTCCATGGAAAGCAAAGCCCTGCATCTAATTTCCAGCATGATGTCTATATGAGGAGTGATCTTTAAAATATCATAGGTGACAATCAAGTTTGTTATAAAAATAGTAAATGCACAGGATTTTCATGGTGGCTATTTTAAATCCCTCATGAGGGCTGCTAAGCAGGTAGTTGATTTGTTGACAAATGATAAAACTGTAGGAATAGCAACATGCATGACATTTTTAAACAGGATAGACTCTTCTAAGCAGTAAGAGTCACATCAGGAAAATTATCAACATTTAGTGGTTCCTTAACTCTGTGAAGGATGGCATTAGGAAATAATAGAGGTAATATTTAACTTTCTGTTTCAGTGTTTTCTGATTAAATCTGTTTCAAGAAGTGCTGCTTCTGATCAGCAAGCAGGAGGGAAAGAGCTTTACAGATTCTAATGCATTAACAAAGCTGATTCCTTGCAACTCTAAACCATCATGTGTCTGATGGCGATTAAAAATTACTAACATAAGGACAGTACTGATCTCAGTTTCACAATGAGCCAAAGAGGGGGGAAATCGGGTTTTCTTAAGTCTGCAACTACAGAAAGAATTCGGTGATGTGCCTGGTAGAGAACATTTCTACACAGAATTGACAGGGTAGGGTGATTGGATTTCAATCAGTGATGAGAGAAAGGTGCCTAAGAAGCTCCGACAATCTGACCCACTGAAGCAGGACAGTGAACTACTAAATATTAACCGGTACCTTGATGTATCTGGGAGATGGCAACTTCTTTTCTGTGAACTCAGTTGCAATATATAAAGTGTGAATTTGCCAGTACTCTCCAAAATTCCCAATAAAAATAATTTCAAATAAATAATTCATGCATCATGATCTACTCCATTCCTGTCTTCTCCTTGGCCTCTGAGTCATGTCTGGTTCTGTGCTTGTAGCATGGATACCAGTAGAATAATATTATATGTAAAATGCATTTTAAAAGTGTATGGAGGATAGAGGAAAAATAAAACCTGACATTTTGTAAAGGAGTATAAATGTAGTATTAGAATTGTGAGCAAGGAGTCTGGATTGTCTAAACATGCGCGTCTTTGTCATGAATGGGTCTATCCACTTAAAGACTCTGTGCCTTTGTAATGACTGTGACCCCCCACATTTGTCCTGCTTTGCTACTTGCTCTCTTGGGGATCGCATAGCAGGAAGTAATGAGCTCAAGTTGTATTCTCAGCTCTACTTCAGAGAGGAAATTTCTGTGAACCTGGGTGAATCTTTAAGATTTCTGTGTTGCGTTCTTTCCGTTCATGAAGCTGAGTGAATGGTGCTATCTGCCTTTGCGTAGGAACCCTGCCTCAATTGTGTAATGATTATTAAACCTTTTATAAAAGAAGAAAAAGAAGTTACAGGTAGATTGCTTTCTGTACTAGTTGAAAAATCTATTGCTGAAATATACCAAATATTCCCTTTTACAGACTGTCTTGTTGCTGAGCTAGAGTATCAAACTGAATTCCCTTTTCAGATCATTTCTAGTTCAAGTTTTCTCCCATGTGTATGTGTTTGTGTGTAGATATTTCTGTACACATGTATATAACAAAATATCAGAAAATACACTTTTTTTAACCTTTTCTTTATAGAATCTGTTAACTGAAAAGTACAGATTATCTAATACAGATATTTTTAGAAAATTTGCAATCTTGTGTCTTCAGAAGTCTGAAAACGTATGTAGTACCTGGAACATGCTAGTGAAGAAAGTCCCCAGAAATCTGCTAGTTGCATCCAACAGCACCACTTGTTGACTCATTAGTAAGTGTTAAAAACACAAAGATGGCAAAATGTGAAGGACAACAATAACTATCCAGCTTTGCCATCTGTGTATTTTGGGGCTAGATCAAGGTTTACAGTTTTTCAATTGCTAATTCCATTGGCAAAGGGTTGTGGTTTAAAAAAAAAAATAAAATCAATAGTACTTTAATCTTCTCAGGGTGTTTGGTGGGTTCAGAAAAGGGTGTTCACTTATTCCTGTCTGGAATGAGGAAGGTAAGAAGACTCTAAGAAGACCTTCCACTGCATCAAGAGCATTGAAAGAATGACTCACAGCAGAGAAGAGCACCTTCTCTGCCTCTTTCCCCTGTTCTGTTTCCCGTTCAGGTGGGATGTGAGGTCCAGGGGAACTGTTTGCTTCTTAGAACTCTTCCCTTTCTTTATTCAAAGTCTTCCTGTGCAACAGGATTGGAGACTTATCAAGACATTACTGCTTCTGACTGATCCTACAAGTAAGATGGTACTGAGCTGCCATTTCCATTTTAGTATCTTTGACTGTTACACTTTGTTGTTTAAGAGTTAGTTATAAATTTATGTCTAAGAAGTTACTTTTCAATACTTGAGCTCATTACCTCCTGCTTGCAATCTGCGAGAGAGCAAGTAGCAAAGCAGGACAAATGTGGGGGGTCATGGTCACTACAAAGGCATAGAGTCTTTATGTGGATAGACCCATTCATGACAAAGAAGCGCATGTTTAGACAAGACATCAGGCTGCATTATGTCATCAGGAATGAGTGTTTCATCATAATGAGTTGTTCATACCTACTGTGGATGTGCAAGGTCCAAGGCAAACCTGAAAGAGAAAAACCTGGCAGTTTGTTGATGAGTTGCTCTTTAAGGATAAACTTCCCCACTTGCTTCAGAAAGATACCATTTTGTCCCAATAGAATCATAGAATGGTTTAGGTTGGAAGGGACCTTGAAGATTCTTGAGTTCCAACCCCCCTGCCATAGGCAGGGACATCTCCCACTAGACCAGGTTGCTCAAAGCCCCATCCAGCCTGGCCTCTAACACCTCTAGCCTGGCCTTAAACACCTCCAAATGAGGGGAGAGCACTGGGAAGAAATGGGTTGAGTCCTCTGAGTTAAAATGAAGAATTGTTAATTGTTCAGTTTAAGTTTCTATTGCAGCTAGTAATCTGCTTGAAGGCAAACAACAGTGGTAGGTATTCACTGGCCATTAGACACTTCTTTAAAAGGTATTCCTTGTACATGTTTCATTCACTTGTATACTGTGGTAAGTACATGGGAATGGATATCTTTGGAACAAGTGATTGAGGTACTGTATTTTCAGTTATGTATCCTATTTCGTTACATTAAATTTTTGTCAGACAAGTGCTAAGAGAACTCATCCTCATTGTGTTGCTGTGGTTGTGTTTCTCCTAGGAGAGGCAACCATAGAAGGCAGCTGGCAGGAAAGAGAAACATGATCTTTATAAAACATTTACAGGACAAATTTTCAGCTGTGGAGATTGACCATTCAATCCTTCCCTGTCCACTTCACATTTCATCTGCCACCACTTCTGCTTCTGGTTTTCAGTGTGGGTATACCCCCAGAGTAGAAAACATAGCAAGGAGCTGACTCACCGTAATGTGTCAGCATGTTTCAGCTTTTAGGTAGTCTCTGTTGCAAATATGGCTACTTCTTTTCCCTCCAGAATCCCCAAGAGAAGGCAGCACTGCATCTCGAAATTATTGACCTCTTCTTATGATCAAAGGTCAAACTCACATGCAGGTCTTCAGTATGGAGGGAGTCCATAGCAGAAACACGCACTAAGTTAGCCAACATCTGCCTTGTTATAAATGGATGCTGCTATAGAAGGCAGAGTTCATGTACTTTGTCTGTGGTATATGGTAATTTTCCTCTACAGCAAGTGGTTTTACATGTCAAAATGAGTACTGATATTTCTAGACGTCCCACGTGCTATGGACTAGCTTTCAGTGGTTGTACATCATCAGCTGCATTTAGAATTCCTTTCAACTCTTTACTAAGCGTATTCTCATTTGTAATCCACTCTAGTGGGAATGTTATACGCTGCTAGATTGTTGTCTTACCTTACAAATGTAAAAATCTCAGGTTTTGGAGCATCTGTTTTTTATTATATTGCAAACTCTGACAAATGCAAAAGCTATTGTTAATTCCCCCAATACCAGAATCTACAGTTCAGTTCATGGTGGCATGTGGCGTGGAGCTAAGAGAGAAATTTGGCCCTTAGTGCCTGTTTACTCATTCAGGGTATTGAATAGCACATATACTGGAGCATGGAAAGTGCCCTTTGTAAGTTAGAACAGTGATTGTGTTAATATAAGCGAACCTAAAGCATGTGTTGAATGCTTATCAGGCATTAGAATCAATAAGTAGTCTTTAGATTTAAAATTAATGATTTTCTGTGTTCTCCAAAAGTCAAAATCTCTCAAAGTTGTCTTTGTTGCTTCTGATTTCTCCCAAGAGAGTAAGCAGGGTGTGATAAATCATCATGCCCACAAAATAAACAAAGTGCCTGACAAAAAAGACTTGAATTAGACTTAAAAGAGGAAATCCCTGTCTTAAATATCTTCAATATTTTGAAACTGCGGTTGTGGAAATGTAAGATTAAAAGATCTGGTGCAGCTCTAACCTAACGCTATTGCAGTGACATTAGAAAGAGCTTTAAGACTGTCTTGACATGGGAATGAGGTCATGTTGTTGGATTAAGTCATCTGACTGTGTCCCTGCTATGTATTTGATGAGTCTTTTATGGGTTTACTTGATAATGCCAAGTGATGTAGAAAATTTAAATACATAAAAAATCAGCAGAATAGCTGACTAAGACCAAAAAGCCTTTACACAATCTTCTATGAAAAATAGCAGAATAAGTTTTATTTATGAAAGGCTTAAAATTGTATTAATAAATAAGTAAGCACATAAACATATATCTTTACATAAAGGAAACATGAGAGAAACCTAGTATATGAAAATGAAACATTGTAAAGGACATTATTGTATATAGTGAAGCTGACTAAATTAATTTGAATGTTTGTAAAAACTGCTTAAATACACATAGAAAAATACATTTTGAAATGTGTAAGTTGAGATATAAACTCATAAAAGACTGAAGCTCTTGTTATAAACCAGCAGCAGCGGTATACTTTTTCTCACACATCCTTTGTACAGGTAGCAATGTACGTGAAAGTGAGGCCATTTGTGGATAATGCTGCAAGCCTAATGCAGAAGGAAAAAAACATTACTGATAAAAAGTGTGTATCATGCTACAACATGCAGTGCAACGTTAGCTATTCTTTATGTAGTAATCCATCCCTGTTCATGTTGCAGTAGAATTTGTTTACTTCTCTTGCAGTCAGATTTGTAACAAATTTGGAGATTTCTGTCCCATGACTTTCTTTTTCAGCATGTCAGATTCTTAGAGGTGTTATCCTATATTTGTATAAAACCTGTCACTGACAAGAAATATGCAATACACTAAAACATCATTTGCAAATGTTATACAATGTAACCTTTCAGAAAATTCACCCAGGAAAGCCTCTGTGGAACAAAACAAATGTCTGCCAGTAAGTAGTAAAATTTTGAAGCTATGACCTGTACCTACTAAGAATAACTGATTAGTGAATTAGCGGTGAGATGTGTACAGTCTTATTTTAAGGATTTATTGTCTTACTCCGTTTAGAAAAGCGAAATATGAAACTAAAATATATCATCAAGAATCTGTAGAAACAGAGGAGAAAACCCACCTGTATGAACTATGAGGTGAACTCTGAGGTTAGAAGATGAGGCAATGAACTGTCTCTTTCCAATCTGAAATAAACATGTCCAGACCTGAGATGGCAAACTACTACAGGATTCATAAGGAATGTTTGGACTAAGAGAACATTTCTCCCGGAAGTCAGATTCTTTTGAATAACCTGACAGAACATGCGTTTTTGAGGCAGTAGTAACCCTTTTAAGCCATAGAGCAGAAGGTGTTATGCTAAATAAAGCCCTTGGAATGTTTGGGTGAACTTCTTGCCTTCTCTTAAAGAAAATTTGACATGTTGACACTCCTTCTAAAATTTTGATCTATGATAATCCACATAAATCCCACCTAGTCAGTTAGTTGGTATGTGATTTTCTCTCAAGTGTAGTACCTGATCACCCTTTCTTTTCAAGTGCTGGTGACCTCTGAGCAGGTCAGTTTGCACCTTGCTAGTCTCGTCTTGGCATACCTCCAAAAGGCAAATAGGTCAGACTTCTGTTAGTGAGCCAAAAAAGAAAGTTCCGTCTGAATGCTTAACAAGAGAATAGAGCATTCTGCAGTAAATGTTATTCTGAAGCATAGCAGAAAGTGCCAGAGCTTAGTTTGGGAACTTCCTAGAGCACAGATAATAAATTTCATTCAGCTGATCACATTCAGCAGTAGCTAATGGGGCATCTTTACCAACACCTCTGAGCTCTGAGCAAGTTTCTCAATTCACCAGAGGTTTGCAAAGTTCTGTTCTGCTGTGGTAACATAGCGATAATTCTGATGGACATTAATGGGAACTCCTGGAGTGTGCTATTGAGCTCATAAGATTAATGTCATAAACACGCATAAGCATCACAACAAGGCCTGACAGTGATTTGGTCTCTACTTCTTGCTTTATCTAAACCTCTGCTTCCCTGTGTGGGAATCTATATTACTCTCTTGGAATATGTGATAAGCACACAAATTCTGACTGTATTCATTAAGGGCTGTCTTTTGGGGTTCACACCAGAACAGCACCCAGCGACACTAGTGTACTGCAGGACTGGGCCTATGGAGACCCAACAGTCTTATTTATTATAATGATAATTTGAAGACATATCAAAATTTGTTTTTGTTACATTGATAACAGCAATAGAACTCCCTATAAGAATTAAAAGGCTCATTAGGAAAGAATTTCTCAATGGTACAAATAGCTTTTTCAGTCCAGCCAAGCCAAAATGCTATTTGATTAATTCAAAGGGAGTTTTTAAAGAAAGCTATTAATCGGTGTCAGATTCAAAAGCGGTTCTATGCTCTCTTCACAGATAGAATGTAAAATGTTATATTTTTCATATTCATACATTTCTTAGCATCTGTTATCATCAAGTGTCTTGAAAATTAGGAGATACTGCATGAAGGAACATTCACAAGATTAGCTAAGTCTGGAGCTTCACAAGTTAGTGTTTGAGACAGAAGATTTTGCTTGTCGGGAAAATATATTTCTAAGAAAGAAATACATTTACGTGTAGAAATTAGTTACTGATAAGCTGCTACTGAGTAAAAAAAACAACCCATTGTTAAGGAAATAAATAATTCCAGAAGCAATGAAGCTAATGAAGTCTAATAAATGTATGGCCTACTCCCGTGTACTCTCTGGAGATTCTAGTGTCCAAAATTGAGCTTTCTTTGCTTTGTGAGCTTTTCCTTCAGAATTTAGATCGTTCTTCTGTACACAGGTGCTTATTTCATGAAACTATTGGAGTTTAATATCTCTGAGACATCTACCCTTTTCTCAAATTTGGTTTAAATAGGTCAGGAAGTTCAGTGTTATGGTAAGGCAGCTATACAGACAAAGAGAACAATACCATAGGGCTTGTTTCTTAGGAAAAACAATGTATTCTCCTAAAACAGAGAATTTGGAAGTGACTTATGAATATGTTATTGTGTTCTCTTTATATTTTCTGTGAGTTGCATGCTCATCAAAACTTTTTTTTTTCTCTTTCTTACTGTTGTGTAGCTGGATACTAGTGACAGAGGAGCAGAAAGTGCCGGGAATAGAAAGACTCCACAAAGAGGACTAGCTTTTTGATGTCTCTCTTCATTATATTTTAGGAATTCAAATGTTGCAAAATGCATATACAATGATTTGGTCAGTTAGAAAGATTTGTGCTGATGTGTATTTTTATCAAAAATATACTGATGCTTAAACTGAAGTACAAATTAGTTCTCTAAAAGCATATACTTAAAATGGGTTTAGACCAGAAAATGAGGGAAGAAGGGTAGAGTCATGTTACTAAGAATGACCATGAAACATGAAGTTTGTATGTTACATAAAATTATTTTTGGCATATTAGAATACATTCAATCTACGCTCATTGTAATTCGCTTTATGGTGTGTCGCTTAATAGCAGAATATATCATTTATACTGCTATCCTTCATGCTTTTAAACTGTAATATCCTTTCCTCAATGACTGCTTGTCAATTTCTCTGATCTAGAGTTGATTTCATAAATTAACTAGGCCAATTAAGTAGAGAGTTATGATTAGAATAAGAAGAGAAAGCAAATAAATATTAATCTACCACCCTGAACAACTTCTTTCCAACATCCTAGCTCTCAGTATACTTCAGAGTTGCATACAATGTCTTTTGTCGATTCATCCTTATTGTCCGTAGATTATTTAATCAATGCGGCGTTTTATGGCACAAACTGAGGTATTTTTATGTGATGTCGTCTATATGAACATTGCCAGACTGCAACCCAAACTCCGCGTATACTTTGATATTGCCCAGTTATCTCTCTTCTCCTTTCTGTTAATTCCTTCGTACTTGCACAAAGTCATTAAATGTTGATTCACCTATTTGCTGTGGAAACTGTTCTAAGTTCCTTTCTGTTGCTACTCCTTGGCATTTGTTCCTGTGGAACATGCAACCCGTTTAGGGCAGTCTCTTCTCAGGACCACATATATAGGCCATTCATTAGAGCAGCCTTGATTACTCTTGTGCTTGGAAATTAGCTGGTCCGTAATATTTTTTTTCTCATTTTATGTTCCTAGACCAGTACATCATATGTTTGGATTGGAAGTTACATCATATGTTGTTTCTTTATTGATACATTTCCAGGAGACTGTTTTCTCTAGGTGAATATTTATACTCCCAGCCCTTTCTTAGTCCTTTTATTGCACACAGCACCATGGGCCAATAAACAATATCAATTATAGATGCAAGGTTATTGCTAGAGAGCCTGGATATTGATCTCACATAAGTTAGAAATGGTTGAAGGAATGAACTTATTTGTTGGCAGGTGTCCATATCATGAAGCAATCACCATAAATATCTTCAGCCTGGCCTTTTCTTGACTCATATTACAAATATTAGGAGCTGAAAAATCAGAACGAAGCAATATTACATGCAGAGTTGCAACGCATTAGGTAGCCAACCTGTGAGGAAAAACATGCTATCTTTGTATAAAAATTGAGGGCTTTAGCCTCTATGGCTGCCAGTTTGGTCCTTCGCAAAAGGAAGATCTTAAGTAACCCAGTTCTTTAAAAGAAAAAGACATGTCATCATTACTGTAATCATCTTTCTTATGGTTTCACAATCAAAAGTTAAAGTATTTGCTTGCAAAGATGCTGAGTGTAAAGCAACATATGACAGTGTTTATTTCTCATTCTTTAGTGAAAAAGGGAAAAACTTCTGGTTTTGCCATAGATTGTCTATTTTTTGTATTGATTCTTTGGTCTCAAAAAATATTCAGATTTGAATCCAAATGCTACGCCACCTAAAGCTTGAGGTTACTTTGAGACTAGTTTTAATGAGTGATTGCAACTGAGCCAACCTCAGTTGCTCAGTTGCAGCTTGAGCAAGTAGAAAAACCCTGATGATTGATCTACATGGGTGCATTGGCATCAGTTTGCAAGTCCTATGGGTAGAGGCAGAACATCCAGCAGGAAGAATTAAAAAGGAAAAGGGAGAAGAAATGTTTATCACCCATTTACTAACATTTTATGGCAGTGTTATGGTAAACTGAGAGATGAATGCCTACATTCATGTATTTTGCACTATTCTGAGGCACTAATAACATTAAATCAGACTT
This sequence comes from Ibidorhyncha struthersii, assembly GCA_013398815.1. Taxonomy (NCBI): domain Eukaryota; kingdom Metazoa; phylum Chordata; class Aves; order Charadriiformes; family Charadriidae; genus Ibidorhyncha; species Ibidorhyncha struthersii. The sequence continues at coordinate 372,616 of VZSZ01004110.1, forward strand.
AATACTTCACACCAAATGTTCAGTAAAATAGGGAATGATGTGAATATTTGTTGATGCTATACGCTACGGGTACGGCATCAAAAGCAGTGCTTGAAAGACATAAAATGCTGCAAAATAGAGGTCAGAATTATGCTAATATCATGATAATATAAAAATATTAAGTCACCAAATGACAGGATTACAACCCAACTATCTTCAGTCCCTAGGAACCTTTCAGCTAAGCTCATGGTAAATAAAACAGCCAGTCCTACACAGGAGTCTGATTACAAATTTAAACATTTGTATTATTAGAACTGCACAAAGCGTTCACCTCTGGAGACTGGGGCTAAAATCTGATTTAGGTTACTGGAGAATATTAGTGTGGTTGTCTCAGCCTAGTAGACACTTCATTATATAATAAAATCTCCTGTCAATCCTGAAACCAGTCGGTACGGTTAACACGTTCTCTTTAGAAAAGGCTAGGATTGCCATAGCCAGAGAGTTATAGGGCAGGATTAAAGTAAATTGACAGGCCTGTATAAAAAAACATGCTCATTGCTTTAATTATCGATATATCAATATATCTAGCTATTTGCCAGTTTCTTTACAGGGAATATTTAGTGTGCTAGTAATTTGGACAGAGAGGGAGGAACAGGTAGAGTGCAGGTGTGCATTTGAAGAAAAGGGCACGACTGAAGTATATTTTAAAGTCAAACCATGGAATGGAGATCATAGTTCACAATATTGAGCAATCTCATATTATCAGACTTTGCTCTTCTTTTTTGCTTTTCAGCTATCCGGTACAAGTCAGTATTTGGTGTATTTTTTATGTTTCTGTGCAGGTACAAACACGGTAGGGTTTATTACATTACTGGAGTCAATAGAGAAAAGCTCTTTTTCAGTAACTGCGTTACTTCTGTTATTGATCCTTTTTTACTATTCATTTCATTTTCTGTAATTGCGTAAAATAGCGTATATTGCAAGAATTTAATGACAATCTATATCTATCCAAATACTATTGAGATAATAAAGTCTTTGCTTGTCAATATTATCAATTTTTTTCTCTTATTAGATTTTTAGGCAGGCGTTTTAAATTCCTGAAGACATAAACTACATAGAGCCAAGCCACTGTAAAGGCCTAACACATCAGTAAATGTCACTAAAGTGTCAACTCTTTGCATCATAACTGCAGTTCATTTCTCAACATTGACAGTGATGCTTATACTGGATAAGGATTGGAATGGGCATATTTCCAGATCTTAATTACATCAGGCATAGGGATGAGGAACAGTCTTTTTCCTCATGGGGAAGGCAGAGCAGAGCTAAATTTGGCCATCTAGAGCCCTATGCATCCCCGTTTATCTGGAGATAATAGGATTAAGTTAAGCTATGGGACTTCCTTAGCTAAAACTGCTTTCCTGCCTTCAGCAGGGGTCTAATAAGGATAGAAATAATTGGGTAAATGGTGAATAAAGAATAAAAAGAGTACACAGTATAAGCAGCATGCTTGTGAATAAATGATGACAAATTGTATTCCATCAATCCCTGCAACGCTGGTTAAAATATAGCAACACATGAAATTACAGGGTGAAATGTGTATCTTTCTTGTTTCCTAACCTTGCCCCAAATCTTACCCATGAAGTATCTTTCAAAGTTTTAAGGAGAAGATAGGGAAGGGGAATTGCAGCATTTGGTTGGGATTAAGCAGAAGCTTTTACAATGCTGTTCATATAAGGTTAAAGATGCACAGAATGTAAGTGGCTACAAATACATGCTGCACAAATGGGGTTTTTTGTTTTCTGGCCCATATCCATTTGCTGAATTTAGTCTGTTAAGAGTTTAGTGTTTATTTTCACTTTTTTCACCACTCAAAGAGAAGAAAAAATGCGAAGAATATAGCCCCAAAGGAATAATTAATTAGATCGTTCACTGGCAGATATTTCTGTAATTTATTTAAGTATAGTTCTTTTTTTTTTTTCTGTTTTGAGGGAGGTTTTAAATACAATTAGAATGAATTTAAGGAAAAAATCACAGTAAGGAAATAATAACTAAAGATCAAAAGGTCTCTTTGTCTTAATTTTCTGTCTATCAAAATACACTAGAAGCCTTTGGCTGCTATTAAAGACATAGTGATTTAATTGTAATTTATTTTCATGCTTGTGACCTACAGTGTGCAATTGTGAATATGAAATAACCTGTATTGGTGGAGTTCTGCTTTGGTTGCAGATGCAGAACAATCATATCCATGAAATTTGCAGAGGCTGCTCCAGAGATGTGGAATAAGGTTCAAAACCCTGTTGCAGACTAAAAGGGTGTGATCCACCTGTGTTCCGTTTTGTGGAGGAATTAAGTCAATCTGATGCTAACATACCTCAGGAGTGACTTTGTAAATCGTTAGGAGGCCGTGGTAGGTAGAGTGAGTTTTAGAACAAACGCGTCCCTGCCATTTGCTCCCCTTTCATTCGTTTCTTGAAGATGGCCCTGATTTTGAACTGTTGGAACTAATGGTTAAACTGTCACATTGCTCCATCCATATGCATGTTACTACTTACGTGCCAAAGGGTTTGCATATACTAATGCATCTCTTATCAATCTGAGTCTGTGTTTAAAGTTTCAGCAGAGAGCAACATTAGTATATTTACAAGCAAGGTCACATATTTATTAATAACAGTGCAGACAGAATGGCAGAAACCTTAAGAGAAGAAATCATAGAAAGCCACAGAGGCCAATCTACTTAAGTGGGGAATAACAACACAGAGATTACTATGAGCAATAAACTGAAGACTTCTAAAGAAATGTAAGCAGTCTGTTTAGGAGAGGACTGGGAGATCTATGAGCCTAAGCAGGAGCAAGTTAAAAGGATAATTAGAAGAGCTAAAAGAAATACAGAATGTTGCATTGTGGAATATATCAGCAAACAATAAAGGATTCTTCAAATATATTTGCAGAAGACAGAGAGTAAAAGAGAAAATTAGTTCACCAGAAATGAGTGTTGGGAATTGGAGACAAGGTGATACAGAAATAGAGTTTTGTTTTGCTTTTGTTTTTACAGGCTCTTCTCAGAAATTTCAGAATATGAGTTCTATAGCTTACGTGGGTACCAAAGCAATGAACATGACTGTGTAAAGGCTGAATTTGCAAAGTGGTGAAGTACCAAGTACAAGTCCACATTACTGCAGTTAGATATTTAGTGGAAATTATCTAATGAAGTACATATAACTGGTTTTATCAAGCAGAAATATAAGTTCACATATTGAAGACCGCAAGAAAACAAACTGGCTTCTAAAATATATTTATGTCTCTGGTCATAGATTTTTTGAGAAATAGAATACACCTGTAACAACATCACCTTTTTTAAAGGAATTGTGTAAACGGTATCTACCTGCTAAGGGATGCAAATCAATTATGCATCAGGTCTCTTCACTTCAGTCTGGGGTTACAGTCCTGCACAGACAGTATTTCTGTACATACATGTTTTAAATTTGAGGGATGGGCTGAGTCCTACCAAAATTCTCAAGCCTTTGGAGATATTGCTGTCACAGTATATAGGAGCTGGTATGATTGCAATATGTTGTACCTGGATTTGCAGGTAACTCAGTGCTGAACAGATTTAAGGAAAGAGCCAGGGAAGAGAATGGATTTGTTATGTGCATTAGCTCAGTTGCTTTTATGGTAGAGACTTTTGGAAAAGTGGTGTGAGTGGTTTGCTTAGAAATGTTTACATAATACTAATATGTGCAGAAAGGAAAATATAACAAATTAATAGAGCTTATCACCTAGAAAGCCTTCATCCTTTGGAATTAAATTCTGATCCCATTGAAATCAGTGGGAGTTCTGCTGCTGACTAGAATGGAGCCACAATCACATCCATAGTTGCTCGCATTATTTTTGTTTTTTTCAATTAACATCAGTAAAATCCATATATTTTTTTTATCGTTAATCTGGATCTGTGATGAATGTCTAGTATTTTTAGAAAGAATTGTCTTGGGAAACCTAACATGTGAAGTGTTAGGAAATCCCTTATTATCTTTATTCTAGATAAGGCAACAATAATTTCAGGATAGTAACATAAGAAAGTCACTTGATTAATAATAGTATAGCAATCGCCAGAACAGGAAATATAATAAATATAGTTGATTTCAGTAAGTTTATTGTGTTAGAATTCTTGTCAACTGATTTCCACCTGCATTCATCAGATCCAAAATCGTCCCAGACTCTTAACAGATCTGTCCCTAAAAAACTTAATGAATCACAGCGACAAGAAATCTTGTCTCTTCATTATGAATCCCTGTATAACGGAACCACATTCACTCCTTCACCAGCTTTTTATTATCTCCTTGCATTATCGTCAGACTCAAAATTAGCAGAAAGACATTTCATTGGGAACAGTGGAGTTTCTGAGGTATAAACCTTGTGAAGGACGTCTGTGTCACTGGCGAAATTCTTGTATTTCATTGAGCTATAGTTGAAATATCATTTACCCACTTTAAAGTGATTTAAATTTATACTAGCATCAGGGACTGCATTCAAAAATGACTTCACAGTTCCATTCATAGTGCTTCATTGGAATTTTTAAGTAATTTTTCCTTCTCCTAAATTTCCACTGAAGTTCTAGAGTAATTAAAAAATTCAAAACTCAAAGAGAATTTCGTCCAACCTCACAATTTTCATCTCCACTCCATCCCAGTCTTCCTCTCTGAAAGGACAGACAGCTCTTGAGCAGCAAGTTCAAATTTCAAATGTGTATATGTAATGAAAATTAAAACTCAATTTTTATTATTTTATCTAATTTGGGGATTTCCTAGAAAGGTTTTTAACAACTCCTTCAGCTCACAGGAGAGACCTTGTCTCCACAAATAGTTTTTCACACAGAAAGAGTGTAACATTCAACAATAGCATCAGAAACTAAGACAAGACCTGAATATTTCCCTCACCTTAGTGATACTCAGAAGAAGCTGGAAGTCATATTCAGAAGCGTGTGCTTGGATTATACACAGTTTATATCTGCTATTACTCTCAGTATTATTCTAACTGGGGCACTGAGAGTCGTAATCATGAATATAGTGCTGGGTGCTGCATGAGTATGGACTAGCAAATGGCTCTGCGCTAGACATTGCCCAAAAAACAATTTACATCGTTGTATCTTACATAATGTCAATTTTACTGCTCTTAGCAGAGTGTCAGGGTGCTGAGGAGGCCTCTTGACTTTCCAGTAAAGCTTTACACACATTCATTTCTGGAACCAACTTTTACCTAGGCTTCAATATTACATCTCAGGCCGTTGTTCCCACTTTGTCCCAGAATCTCAGTAAGCCAACAGATAAATGTACCAGGTAGCTAATAAACACTCCTATCATCCAAGTTATCAACATTATTGTGATAAATTGGGAAATGTTTTTGCAGTTTTATCTTAGATCACTAGTGGTACTTGGTGTCTATTACCTACAGGCTTGAATGTATACACGCAAAGAGAATAACTGTCTGAAAGGTTTAATGATACTTCTGAAGCAGTCAACCATTATTTCCCACTGTCAGATTCTACTACCTGAAAGACTCAGGTTAATATAATGATTGAATGCTTCCACTTTATGCCATATGCAGTAGTGATATTGCTCTGTATATCACATGTAATATTATCTAGCAGTTGTAAAGTGTTTTGCATGTGCACTCTGCTTTATGACCATTAACTAATTAATCCTCACAATGGCTCAGCGAGGTAAACAACGAGATGCTATCACCCATTATTATCACATAGTTATGCTGTCATGCTTCGTTTATGAATTTATCTATTTACTTTGTAATGCCATATCTAAAGGTTCAATAAAAACAATTGAAAATAATGAAAGACAAGGGAAACTCTGGCTTTTAGAAGCACATATGACAATATTTTTATACCGGCAGTAAGCTAATATAATTAGAGAGTACAATGAACTCTAAAAGAGGAATATAAAATGAATTTCACCCCTTCTACTTAATAGACAAAATTTTCTAAGAAACAGAGACTAATTGCTGCTTGGGAAAAAAAGTTACGTACAAATGCATCACAAATACGGTCAAACCTTGTTTTGAAAAATTACAAGATTTGTTTGCAGAAAATCATGCTAGATTCAGAATCTTAAAACAAGTATAGTATATGCAAGTGGTTTCTTCTAAATGAGATATTTTAATACTGTTTAAAGTTACATGGGGATATTAAGTCAAACCTGGCATAGTTTTGTCTCTGCTGGAGAAGACTTTTCTGAAAAATTTCAATATTCGTAGAGGTACCCATATCTGTGCAGTTGCCAGACAGTCAACCTACATCAGTGTTTTACTTCAGATCAGGGGTGCAATTCTGAAGTGATCCTCATCATCCCCACGTAGCAGGTTTCGCTTCACATCATGGAGCAGTCTTGAAGCCCTTGAACTGGATTCCTTTTGGATAAAACTAAAGCATACAAGTTCCTGGAGTGCCACCTAATGCACTCCAGTTGCTAATGGCTATTATTCAGTCCACAGCACCACACCAGATCTGGTGTGAAGTAAAGCCCTCTGAAATGCTGATAGCATAAATACAAGGTCCTCAACACCACCTGTTTCATTCAACAAACCACTCCTATTGTGATGCGCTATATGGAAATACACAGACAAAATACTCTGCTCAGAGCTGCAAGATGTGACTGTAACTAGCATTCAGCTCTCTGTGTTTCTTCCATTACAATTTTCAGAGGATGCCAAGGAAGTTTGGTGATGAAATCCCATTGATGTTTAATAGCATCTAGGTTTTTAACTTTGCCTGTTTTCGTTTTACACATTCAGCATACTAGTACTGAAAATACACCTTAGTTTTTCAGCTTGATCTTTGGAGAAATAAACACCTAATTTAGTGCAACTTTCTTAATTTTACCGATCAGTATCGCATTGTCCTTTTATTTACAACTGCTGTATATCTGCTATGTAAATTCAGCTTTGATACAGGTTACATTTAGCATCAAGAAAAGCTTTGGTTGGCTTTTTCTCATGTTTTTTTGATCTCTGCAAAATAGGTAGGCTGGAGTTAATGTATTTTTTCCTATTGAACACAAATAATTTATTCAATATATCCATAAGTGTTTGTTTGTTTGATTGTACATGGCTATTGTTCCACAACTTCAAAGCTAGCTTATATCAAATAGCAACTCCTTAAACATACTCTCTGGAGTAGGAAGAGGCTTGCTGATAGAACCACACTGGCTGACAGTGAAAGCTGTGGGTGTTGGTAGTCGATGACTGTGCTTTTGAAACAACTTTACAGGGGGAAAAATGTGGCAAACAGAGAAAAAACAGCCCAAATTCTGAACTTTAATAGTGTTTACACTGCTGCAATTGGGAAAATACTATATTTCATGAAGTGTTCCATTGGGGAGTATTGTAATTTGTATTATCATCATTGTTGTATCATATTTCTCTGCAGCGACAACAGTCACAGTTGAATATAAGCCACGATTTTTCACTTTCTTGTTTGGCAGTGATTGAGTTAAAATAGTATTTTGCTTTGCAATGTGGCACACAAGAAAATGCTACAATTTCAAGCTTAGAAAAGTAACCCCAAGAAGGTATTATAAATTGGCTAGGTTCAGAATAGGGGTGGATGATTAGATTCCAGTGTTTCCTGCTGAGTGGTACATGCTTGTTTTGCCATACGATTTTGAGTCAGAGATTCAAACAGAACGTGCAAATCCTATTCGGTCTGTCAGCACTGTTGATCTGGTTTTTATTGATTTTTCATCTGTGCAAATTCAGTGCTCTCCGTATATTTTAGAAACCTTATAGCAGAATGTTGCAGAATAGGAGTTTTAATTAGAATTACATTCAGTTCATCAAAAGACTTCACTTCTGTAGGAGGATGCATCATTGTCCTGGTTTTACTGTACTCATAAAGTCCCATTTTCCAAGAAAAAAGGTTCTCTGTCCATAAAACAAAGACAGAGTAATAAAGTACTATAGATTTTGTGTCAACTTTTTGCCAAAGACAATGACTTACCTTGTGTACATTTGTTCCACGTACAGGTAAACAACATTCCATTAAATGTAGAGGGGTTTTTATCAAGTTTTCATAGTTTCTATATTTTATAGTATTTAATAACAATAGGCTTTTGGCATTTTACTTGTGAGGAAATTTATTAAGTATGTTTATAGGCTTGAAATTGTTTTTAGGAAAAGAAAAAAAATAGTTTGACTTTTTCTGCCTATTAGCTTTCTCTCTGTTAATTTTTCTCCTAGGTCTGTTGAGTAGTATGCAGTGACATTGTAAGTGGGATGTATTTCTTCACATCAGTGCCTTGTTAATGCTGTTCATTAATCTAGAACCATGAGCTTGTTCAGAGGTGGTTAGATATTCCATATTTCCCTAGGGCTTGAGGGAAGGGTGACAGCTTACTTAGAGCATCAGAAACCAGATCTCATTGCGTTGTCATGTCATTTTTAATACTGATAAAATAGCAGAGGCTGTATGTGAACTCACAGCCTGTAAATGGTACAGCAGCACAATCCAAAATAAGTCATTCCATCAGCTTCTAGTAAACTGAAGCTTAGATTGTTTTAAATAAGATTATTAGTGAATTACTACATGAGAAACCTTTGAATTTTTTTATATAGCATGTCATGTTAAAGTTATAGGAGCTCATTTTTGCCTTAGTCTGCTAATTTTTATATTCAGTTTTTAAGTACTGCTTTATATTGTTTGTGTATCAGCAGTGAGTTGAGGTCCCTATGAAGATCAGTTCCTCAACCAAGTTGGGAGCACCAACAAATAAATATTTGTCATTCTGTTTTCTGGCAGACCTAGGCATAACTTTTTATGATTGGCTGGAATTACTTCAGTGTAAAACTGCCAGTGAGAGCTGCTGTAACTGGACAGAGCAGCAATCAGAGCTCCTGCAGGCCATAACTGTAGTCTTGTCAGGTTTTTAGATATCTAAGAACGACTAAAATTATAGATCTGAATGCTGGTACTTATTAAGCAAAATCAGACGAATTGTAAAATAATAATTATAAAAATATTCAAGTGTTTAAAAAGTGGCATTATCAACCATACTGCTGCAGATTGAGAAGGCGATATAGGGCTAGATCTTCAAGGAAAGTGAATCAATAGAACTCTGTTGTATTTGGTGGCACGACGCTTATTCATTCCTCCTGTAGCCCAGGCTGTTAGTCCATTGACAAAAACTCTGCACCTCCTACAGATAAACACACAGTCTGAGATGCTTCTGTGCTTTTTGTGCTTTTTATACTTTTTGAGGGAAGAATATTAACTGCATTTTAAACAATACATTAGGGAAAATTAAGCATCTAAAATATCAGAAAGGTTTCGTTTAAAAGGAACGCAATTTAAATTTTACAGAAACTAGCTCATATTCAAATGGGTATCCTATTCAAATGAGCTAGATTTTTTTTATAGTGTTATGTACATCTATAATAAAAGCAATGTGAAAATAGCATTCAGAGGATTTCACAGTAGGGGTTGTAATTGTGCTCACTTAGGGACCTGTTCTGCCATTGATACATGTGCATAGTTCCCATTAACAGTAATAGGAGTAACACGTGCTTTTTGATGGCAGAATGGGTTCTTACTCTGAGTGCTACCATATTACTATTCCTACTGTGATAATAGCAATATCATATTGCCATGATAATAGATGCATCACTGGAGCTAAATTAAGATTCTCAGAACCAGAACTATGTAAGGAGAAGTAGGAACAACACCTGAATGGTCGTGACTGAGAGCAGTGTGCCTATACAGGGCAAGAACAGGTATAATAACTTGGGATAATTAGGCAGAAGACTTGCAATTTAGTGGTCCTTTCTAGGCATTTCGTGAAGTTGGTGGCTAAGCAGTGCATGGTAAGCCCAGCTCTGGTTTACTGTGCAAAGATCACTGTGCTTGCCTTTCTCTGAAGCATAGATGACACTGGAAGGAATGAGGAATCCTAAAACAGTCAACATGATACTACTGTTGCCTCCCATGCAGTTGCTGTTGCTAACATGGACAGGGGCTTTGTCACATTCAATATCCTGACTCTGGCCCATCGATGTGCTGGATCGGGTGTACCTTTGACTTTTCCTGTATCTCAGTTGAGCATACCGGGCAGGGATCAGGTTGCTGCCCTGTTTTCATTGTGGAGAGGAGCCCTCACAGCACAGAGCCCCAGGTGCGTGCCCTGAGCTGCTCTCCTGGGATTCCATAGCAGTGCTATGGTGATTTTTACAGCTTCGAGTGTGCATCTCCCTTTGGGAAATATCACTAGCGGGTGAGGGTCTTGAAATCATCCTAGTTTATTTATCCTTAGAAATACAGTGACTGAAGAAATGGAAAAAGTTTAAAATGACAAAGCAGCTTTTATGCGCTTAACCTACCCTGACGCTTAACATTCTCACCCAAGTTTAGACAGTCCCGCCAATCTTAGATAACCATATATCTAGGGATGGGGTTCAGTCTGCTTTCCTGCAGTCGATGCCTGTCCCTTGAGCTCAAGAACTCAGATTTTTATCTACTGGGTTGGTTCTTTGTTTCAGTTTTGCCTACCTGAAGCCCTCTTCCCTTGGGTAAAGGCACTGTCTGCCTTCCCATGGACTCGCAGAGAGCTCCTGCAGGGTTTAACCCTTTGAACCACATAGGAGCTGGCATAATAACAATCAGATACACGAAGGGATATATAATATGCATTAAAATACTACTTGCAGCCAAATCATTCTTCATACACTTGCTACACCCTATGTATAAAATCCTCAGTACAAGAATACCTGTGATCTGTTTCACATTTTAACATGCAGAAGTTGCCATGCAATCAAACCTGAGATTTATGTATCTGTGACTGCCACAGGTAAACTAGCGTTCCTAATAAAGTCTCTACTAGTGTCTGATGTATAAAATTCCTTAAGTCTTTGAATATATCTATTTAGAATAGGACTTCTTGGTGCCTCCTTTCTTTAAATTGTTAGCATGCTCTTATTTGCCACAGCGTGTGATGGAAGTTATTTTGGGAAGGTATTTGAATGCTGTATACAGTCTGGAAGCATATTTAAGGCTGTTGCTTTCGATTTTTCTTTTAATTCCTTGATACCACTGCTAATGTAAAGGACATGGATTGAAGAGAGGATCTTCTTTTCCTAGGCAATGTGTTATTGATGAGCTGGCATTTGCCCTGTGGCTCTCCCTCAGGATTGCTTACATCTATTACTCACACACATCGATTGGTTAATTTGATAATTCTATCACCAATCAGCTTGTGTCTGACCTTTTGCCATGGCAATGATGGCAGAGTCTTCATTTTTACATCGCAGACCTGCTAGATTGACCTTTCTGAGGAGAATGTCAAGACATCCCTTGATCTTAACCTGTCACTAAATTTGTTAGAATTACACTGTCCCTTAACCTTGATCTATTGTATTTGTAATGTTCAGGATACGCAGTTTGTGTGGAAATATTCTTAAATAAGTTATATCAGTTGAAGAATAACTCTTTCCTAATTAAAAATTAGCTTCCCGTTCAGAAAGTGTACATTTTAGAAAGTTTTTACATCTGTTTTCCTTCCATATGTCTGCGTACTTCTCCCTGCACAGTAGGGTAGTCGCTAACAAGTACCTTCCCTTTCAGCGACTACTGAAATTAGAGGAAGTCTTTGTCCCTGTCTCTCGAGATTGGTGAACTAAACACAGTTTGTTCACCTACCCCATTAAGTAAGGGCTGTGGTGTAGGGGGTTACTAGGACCCCAAAGATAATTTTGCAACTAAGTTGAGGACAAGCGTTGACTGATTTCGCTATCCCCAGGTAAAGTTCTTTCCATCTCCAGGTGTGCCTAAAAATACCCCTGGAGCTTATGCAAATTTTCAGATTTTCTACAGATCGAGCAAATTACACTAACTTTTCATACCTGCAGTCTTAATGTTGCTCAAAGTAGGACACTGTGCTATTCTGTCAGCGTACTGGGTACGTTCTTCAAGAGGAAAACATAGTCATGTTCAGTATGTGTCTTTTAATAGATCTACGTGTTATGTAGCCCAGCTGCCAAGTGCGCTTTTGGTAATAATGACAGTATTTTGGTTGCAGTAACATGCAACTCTGTCACTATGCAAAGCCTTAAATTTTTAGTACATTAACTTTATCAGAGAGCAGAGAGGATAAAAGTTGCAGTTTCCTGTTGTTAAGAAATTTGTGACACCTCTCTGCATTTGAACGTCAAGTCCTCCCTTCCCGTTCTCCCAAAATTGTCCTGTTTTCTCCTTGGTGGACAATTCAAGGGCAGCACTTTGTGACTCTGATGTGTTAATTTAGTGTTCAGCTCAGCTGAAGGGAGAATGCAAAGAAATCTATCTGCTTTGGTTTCTCTCCCTGTGTTTTCTGAAAACACATGCATGTATATAATTCAATTATGTATAAGAGAGGTAGTTTGGGCCGTTCCATGGTTAAAAGTTTCCCTTTATGTGAAAAGCAGTTGATAACAGGGGATGTAGTTCTTGTTTTTCATGAGGGTGGCTAACACTAAGGAAATCTAATTTCAATGAAATTTTGTAAAATTTATAGTATGTTCAGAAGATGAGGACTTTCATACTAAACTTCAGCCTGAAGCAAATTTGAATGAGCAAGTTAGAGGGGCTGTTTTGTTGCTAGAAAAAGAAACCTTTTATTTGGAAACTGAAATTATCTCAGCATATAGTTTTTAACTGAGATTGCTATCTTGTGTTGTATTTATTTCAAGAAACAAATCTCAAATGACTTTAAGGAGTGAAAGCAATGATTTTGCCTGAGCAATAATGGTTACATCATTATGTTTAGCCAAATACTATCTGTGTTGTAGTACAAGTGATCAGCATTCATACTAAGCTACAATCCAGCTTTTAGTAGTCACTGGGTCCCATATCAAATAGATTGTTTTGCTCCAGTCAGTGCATGGTAGTCATGCCGCACAAAATCAAGTAGAGAGTTTATAAACCAAAGCTTTTGTGATATAATAGTCTGGATTCTTTACAATGTAGGATTCCAGCTAACAAGGGGGGTAATGCAAGCTAGAGCAGGTTCCACTTTTAGATAGTGACTGTACATTGATATGTTTTGCGTGCTGTCCTTTCAGTTGGCCTAAAAGATGACATGAGGATCATGCATAGCCTGACTCTTTGTGGATGGTGTTGTGGTTTGTGGGTTGAGGCAGTACTTTAAATTACTCAGGATAGCTCTTATAGAAGTGGAAGAATTTTATGAATTCTATTGTTTTTTTCTGGGAGGTGTGGTATTCACATGTCACATGCCACACATCTGTTTGCATTATCTTGTTGTATGCGCCTTTGTGTTTGCAGTATAGTTTTTGAGTTAATTTGAATTTTGTAGCTGATATAGTTGAGAGATGTATATAATTCGTTACTGTTAAACATGATTCAGCGAGGTACCAATCCTGAGCCAGCCTCTTTACACAGCCCTGAAACTGCAACTCACTTCTGAGCCCCAGAACTCTAATCCAGCACTGGTTTTCCTGTAGGAGAAAGCTGTGATGTTTGAGAAGTTAGTACAGAGGGGTTTTGTAATGAGAACAGTTTTTGCTAAAAGTGAAGATGAGACCACTAAATTATTTCACTTGTAATCTAAATCAAATTCCAGTCTAAGACTCCAGAAGTGAAAGGTTACTGCATTAGCCACCTATACCCTTTGTGTTCACAGAAAATTAAACTAAAACTAAATCTCAATTTCATATGCACCAGAACATGACCCCTGCTAATTAGGAACAGCATAGGAAGACTGAACCACGAATAAGAAAATTTGTATTTAAAAATTGAAACATTAACCTATTTTTTCTCTCTCTTTGGTTTATAGTAATGGAAACAATCTTCATTAGCTTCAGAGTCTAATCTTGGCTAAGCTTGTGAAAAAGACATTGGCTAAAAAATACTATTTTAAGTGTGCACAATGAGAGAGAGTGCAGACAGTAACGTCTTTGAAATTTTAAATTATAAGACTGTATATAGCTAGATAAGAAAGAAGAGGGCATAGACGGAACAAGAGAGACTCACTGGCACACTGAACACAAAATGTAGTTGAGGTGATAGTGGAAAACTACTGCCCTGCTGGTTGAAAAATAGGATTTAATGCTCAAAGCCACAGGCTGAAACCATTATTCACAACTGGTGCTCACTTTTTGATCCCAAAGAGTAATAGATTTCTCTATAAACTGATGACTGTAGTTCATATAGTTCTTATTTTATACCTATTAGAAAATTGACGGATAAAAAGATTTTTCTTCTCACCTCCCGTAAACCTATGTGCTTCCCTGCCATTAGATCAGGTTCCTGACTACCTCCCTTCTGCCTTGGTTCCCTCCTGCCCCCAGCACAGTAGTCGGGGCTTTCATTGTTTCCTCATCTCCTCTCTGAAGCAGGATTTCATCAATCATGGTGGTAGTAGTCTGCTCTTGTAATCAAGGCTGAGATCCATCAAGTGTCATGGCTGCAGCAGTTCCTTTCAAGCTCCACAGCAGCTCAGGTTTCTGGGCCTTTTCCGAGTTCAGTGCCCTTGTAGCGATGGCTCAGTGACTGAAAATATCTTCAGCTCCTTCTTACAAGAGGATTTGCAATTCCCATTGAAACATGGTCACAGCAGCCATTGTATGAGAAATCACTCAGGCTCCATACAGTGCCATGATGTCTTATTGATCCACGAGCGCTATTGAAAAAAGGATGTAAGGAAGGAGGGAAAGAGGAGAAATTGTTAGCGACATATGTGCATATGAAAAGAGCAAGGGAGGAAGGTGGAAACATGAAGATTTGCAGCAGTCGGAATCTTACTGTGCTGGCAAGCTGTATTCAGAAGTGCAAACGAAATGCCGGTGGCTACAACAAACCCTGTATATGGGCACACGCAAACACTGCAGAATGTTTTAAAGGCTCTGAGGCTGCTTCTTGGATCACCATTTCTACGGTTGCTTAGAAAACAGGTGGTCTTGTATAACCAAATCAAAATTAAATAAAATGAACAAACTCTTAAATTCTTATGCTTTTTTTTTTTTTTACTGTTCCCCCTCCCCCCCTTTCAAACTGCCAGGACATTTCCTTAGAAAATGCTGGAGGAAAGCCCACTGATAACTCAGAAGGTAAAATAACATATGAGTTATTAAAAGGTCTTTTCACAGAAGTGGGATTAATTTCCATATCCCTTAGGAATCCCTGAACACTCTGTTATCACACAAATGGCATTTTGGTGGGTGGGTTAAAAATTAAATAAAAATAAATTAATAAATTAATAAAATTAAATTTAAAAATGCTTGGGCTGTAGTTCAGGAGAGCAAACCAAAACTTTTTAAAAAATGAAGTCCCCAACTAAGTCAGAGCAAAATCTGCAGTCTCTTTTTCATCTGAAGATACTATTTAATACATTTTTGTACTGAACATTGATAGCTGAACATGCATCAAAATAAATTCTGATTTAGTCTTGACCTCCAGTAATGGTGTGCACCTGAATTGTTCCATTTAAATAGCCAAGGAAAAAGCACAGAAGAAAATTACATTTTCTGCAGAAAAGATCTTACCATAGTGAGGTTTTCATTCATTGTTAATTACAGAAGAGGGGTGTGAAAGGCTGCTGTAATTCTAACTATATTCCGTCAATGACAGTATAGGACTTTGTTTAAATCCTTTTGTGTGTATGTCTTTCATGTAATTTTGAAACCGTTTATTCATAACTATATATGCATTCTACAGTACCTGGAATACGCTGTGCTAACAAAACATCATCTTCTTCTTCAAGTATTATTTTTATTTATGTAGCTTATTATTAATTCTCCTAAAAGCAAGAATTACCACCAGCTCCTTGAAAAGGAGATAACTCGTGCATCTTTCTGAAGCATTGGAGATTTTTAAGGACTCCATTAGGCCCTATGTTATTTCTTGGGACACCACTCTACTGTAATAACAGAACAGTTTACTCAAAATTGTAGGACTGTGGTGCACAAGCCAATATTTTCAAACATCGTGTCAGTTGGGATGTGAGAGAGCATAAAGCCATTTGTTCTCTGTGATTTGTTTTCCCCCAGTGGCCCTAGTAAATAAATACTCGTGCAACAGCAAACAGAGAAAGATGTTGAGATTGCTATCTTTCATGAGGATTAAAATGACAGTGGGTTGAAGAGAAGGCAAATAAAGCTTAGGATTTGGTGTCTGTACTTTTGCAGCTGATGAAGCACACAAACTTCCATAATATTTTTGGTCCTTTGGTGGTATAAAGTGTCTGTGGATCCTCCCATTTTCTCCTGTCATTACATTGCAGTTCTATTTCTTGTCAAAGAGAAACCAGACATTTATGTCCCTTTTTATTGCATTCCAGGTGGTAACAGGACCTTTTAAGCTTTCCTGTTCATCTGAGTTTCTGTTTCAGTTCATGTTGTACCAAACTATTTTTTCCCATGCTGGCGGTGTGCTTGAACCATATTAAATGTTGTTTCTTTGCAATTTTACAAGCCTGCAGTTGTTCAGTTCAGTTTTGCAAACTCCTTCCTTATCAATGACCGTCTGTGTCCAGCAAACACCAACAATGCCTCTTGTTTTAGACATTCTGCTTTTGTGACTCACCCTGTTTTGTTTTATTATACTGATAAAACCTTTCCCTCCTGAACACAGACTCAGACACTAGAAATAGAAAATAATAATATATGAATACAGCATATAGCTAAGCTACAGCATATAACTAAGTTACATCCCATTTGTTTGTAATGTTCACACCTGCAGACTTTTTTGTCTATTTCCACTGCCCAGGCAGAACATTGTATTTTCAGATGCAAGACACAGAAATATTGCTAAAGGCTGTGCTGGTTACCACAGGAACATCTGTCTTATGGCTACCTCTGTTGGATCTTTGTACAGACAAACCAGCAGCAAGCAGAAATAGTGATCTTGGGATAGTTTCAAATTAGAACTTCCAATACTAGTACTTGTTACCCCAATATATTCTGCCTTTCCCTAGATACCACCCAACTGCTACTAAACCTGACAACTCCCATCTACTTTGGGGTTTTGTATCAAAATTTCCTGCTAATTTTCTTAGTTGGCTTCTCCCTTTCTCCTGCTCCTTCCCTCTTTCTAGTTCTATGAACAGACTTCAGATAACCGCTCTTTCACACAATTAGGGTCATCGTCTTTCACATATCCATTTGATCCATTTTCCCCTAGAGAGCAATCACCAATTAGGCAGAAATACAAAACTGTATTGTAATTGTATCCTGAGTGTATCCCAATCCTACCATTGAGACAGAGAGTTTGTGGTCATATACAAATTATTTACAAATATATGCATTATTTAATATTCAGCTTTAGCATCAGGTATCATATCAAACTTCTCAGTGAAAAAGTAGACATTCTTCACATTCCAATCACAGTATTTGGAAGCCTCTCTACTGTGGGCCCAAGTGCCTTCGCACTTTCTCCCTATAGGGCACCTCTACTGATGGCTTGCCATTTGCTGTCATTGAGGTGAAGGCAATGGAAAAAGGTCAGCCCGGCAGCTAGAGAGAATTTAGATCAGCCTAAAGACAGGCAGCGCTCAGATCATTACTTCCCACTAATAAGAGTGCAACCACAATGCCTTCTGCAGTAGGACCAGCATCACACTTCAGTATCAGTAGAATCATTCTTTTTGTTTCTAGGGTAGTATTGCTCTAAGGGACTCTGTCACATCACCTGTCACAACACCTTTCTCAGATGTCCCGTAAAGCTTCTCCTGTTCTGAATGAAAGGACGATATGTCAACTAAATGAGTTAAAAGGAGAGAAATTAAGAAAAATGAGTGTCTCTAAAAGGTCAAAAATAGTTACATTTTAGGGCAGTGGCAACTTTAAAAAATGTCTTGAGGTTACATTGGAAACAACCACTGTTTATTAAATATTGGAAAAAATATTTAATTATGCTAAGTATTCTGCCCATTTTCCCATATACCTTTCTCCTTTCATGAGTAACAACAAATCTTTCTTCCCATAGGGCGGAAAAATGAGGCTGAACTGATTTTCTATTTCAGCACTTGGTTTATCATGGAAAATTTTACTGAAGTTTCCATTAAGCCTTCTGGCCTATAATACGAACAGTATTGTTATTGGTTCTGCTGTAAAAGGGAGATTTTTATGCTCAGCTTTGCCATCTGTTTTAAACTGCATGGCAACACCAGGCAAGAAAATCCTGCCAAACTATGTTAACATTTACAACAAGCTTGCTTCATTAAATAACCTAGTTGGACTTATTTGCTAAATAAAATAGGTTCTGTTTTTATGGTTATGAGATATTAGATGAGTCCTGATGTGTCTGGTTGTAAGAAAGTACTAAAAGGCTAGGCCTTGAACTTCTTTCCTTGATAGCTAAGGGTGAAATAGTGACCAAGCACCCTCTTTCTGATTATGAGAGGGATGGAGAGGAGATAGAAAGGGACTGTGTAAGGCCTGATGGGCTGAGAAATGTTTAATTTCCGAGTACAGTGAATCAAAAGAATTTTAAAACCCAGAATTTACACACAGGCTTTCTTGTCCTCCTGAAAAGTGCAAATAATTTTAGAGTAGGCTTACTGTTCCAAGGAGGTCAGGACAAGAACAAGCCTACTGAATGGGAATTTTGTTGGTGATCTAATTCTTTTACTCTCAGAGGAGCTCACTGGATTGTGATAGAGTGCTCAAGCATATTAATATTTTAGAATAAAAATGAAGGACATCCAACCTATCTATGCTACAACTTTCACAGCACTCCTGAAGCCCCAACATGAAATATGAAGATGTATGCAAATCTCGAAAAGCTAAAGGAAGCCTGATCTTTCCTTAGAAGAGGATCTTTTTACTGGTTTGATTACTGTTATGTTCAAAAGCTGAAATTAAATAAAATTCTTGTTCTAGGCATGAAATCCTAATGAAGTCAGCAACAAAACTGTTGCTACAGCCATTGAATCAGGATTTCAGTTCAGGTGTTTACCTGAACTTTCAAAGACATAAATCTCAATCCACCTACTCCCAGCATGTCTGTTGGTCTTTTTTCTTATCCTAACAGGCCAGAGCTAGGACAGCTTGGACTTTGGACTAACCTCACAATGAATTTTCTTGTGTTTAGTAGGTGAGTAGATACCTCTTCCTTCTAGTAGTCAGGGTTGAGAAGTTAGGGCTTGTGTTTCTGCAGGCTTCTCTTCTTGTGGGTTTGGATATTATTTTTTTTGTTGATTGTTTTGTCTTTTTAATTACAGAAATCTGTCACTATCCTTTCAAAACTAAAAAGAGGATTTTCATTCAAAAAATGCTCTGCATCCTTTTAAATTCCATATACTCTGTATTTCATGCTGATGATCTGTAAGTGCTGTGACTGTTGTGATTGTGTCTTCATGTTGAGAGTGGGATCAAACCACGAGGTCCTTCATTCAGTATGAAAGCCTTTGTGATGCTGATGAAATCACTTAAGCGTGTAAGAAGTGGAGTAGAACCAAAAACTGTTGACCCCCTCAGCTTTTCCAAAGTATTTTTTAAGTTGACAGCAGAGATTTTTTATGACACTTCTGGCTACAGAAGATCTAAGGATATTCAAACAGATGTGATGGATAAAATAGTTATATTCCTGGCATAGTAGTAGTCGTATAAATAAAAATATTTATTTATACTTATTGCTAGAGACAGAGATGTAACTCTTGTCTGTTCATGGCTGTATACAGAAATGAGAAGAAATACTTTTTTGACTTCAGAATACTTTTTGTTCTGAATATTTGTATTCTGAATCCAGGCCTTCAGATTCAGTGTGCAGCTTTCCACTTAATTTAATCATTGGTTATTTCAGCCCACTGCTTTATTCGAGGAAGGCCTCAGGAACCAAATTATTTGTGTTGTAAATAACGTAATATGCGTTCATTAGTTTGATCGCTTTTGCTTCTTTCAACAGGTTTGATTGGATTCAGTCTCTGGCCATTTAAAAACTGCCATATAATCAATAGGGAAGCTGAAATACTGAATGAGATTGATGAGGAAAGATCCTTGGTAATAAAATATTGGTAACATTCTCTTTTAGGCACTTTGTATGCAACTGTGCACTTTGAACCCTATGATATGTCTCCTGTTGGTCATATAGAGAACCTGTTTGTGGAAAGGTTCTTCAGTAGTTGCCAACCTTGTGTAATTTACCTGCCATAATGAATAGGAAATGAACACTGTAAATTAAGTTCTACATGCCAGTCATTCCTTCTGCTTCTATAGAGGTTGCCCAGCTGTGTGAAAATGCTATCTTCACGATCATGTCTATAGAAAGCAGGTAATTTGGGCAGTTTACATTATAGAATGACAAATAGTATTCTCTCTACAATGTTGGACCTACAGAAGAGTTCATACTGCCCCTGCTGTTATCATCATATACTTTTTCAAGTATATGCTGAGAAGACTCTTTTATAAATAACTTTTTAAAGTTTTGTAACAAAGTTTCATGCAAACTAGATTAGCTCTTTTCAACAGAAAGAACTGGGATACTAGCAAGGACTTTGGAGAGAGTTGATGCTTTTGGCTTTTGATTTATAATACACAGATGAATGGACAGTAAATGGACTACTAATTCTCTGTACCGTCTGTCTTACTTGAGTGAACTGGCTGAGCCCTTTGGATGGACATCAGCGAATTCTCAGCATTATTTTGTCAAAACACAAGTTGATTCCCATGACCTTGGCCTTGCCTTTTCCTTTTCCTTGATGGCTACGTAGCATTCAGGGACTCTGCACTGTTAGAGAAGTGTTTTTCCACAGTTTTATTTACAAAAATCTAAATTTGGGATGGAATTTTTACATGTAATATAATATTATTTAACCTTGCCCAGAGGGTACTGGTATCACACAGCAAAGAAAAAGCTGGCAGCAGTCATTGCCTTCTGTCAGCTGACTGAGCCCTGAAAAGAGAGGGACAATGAGGGGAAACTGGAAGCTAGTTCATGGACAGCTTTAAAATATGAAAGTGGTTTAGATATAGTCAGCTAATATTTAGATGTCCTAATAAGCTATTTCTAAAGTGACTGTGAATTTTACTATGGTATCTTTTACCAGTTGTCAACGCATGGAAGGCATACTTTGAATTTTCAGGTGCCCTAATGTGAAAATCTATTTTTCTGTAGTGATAGAACAAAATGTGTTTTTAAGAAGGGAAGAAAAAGGTCTAGAAAAAATGTGCATGTCTGGAATTGATTGAATGCATGCTTCAGGGAACACTCTGGATAAATTGTTTAAGAATGGTTCATTCTAATAAAATAGTAATGATAAGAGACTAACTTCAAATCTGAATAGGTCACAAGTGAAATGAGTTTGGTGGTCTTAGCTAATCCCTTTGGATATTTATCTGCATTACGGTCTCCCTGTACAATCTGATACAACTCAGAATTACTGTTTGACACCGGTCAGTAAAGTCTTAGGAGTGAAATTACAGGTTGTTTCATCTCAGAACTGAGACGGAGGGGCAGACTGATTGTGACAACATTCACACAATGCCTTTCTCCCTGTGTTGTTTCTATATGAAGACAGTGTTACAAAATAATTTTCAAGCATCCTAAATTCCCCTTCATATAAAATAAACCATTTTTCCAAGATTTGGGGTAATTTAAGTAGCCTGGCTTCTAAGTAGGCGTGCAAGTTAGATCTGCTCAGGGAGTAGGGTGCTATGTGCACTATACTCTCCTGAAGTCTTTTTTAGTTTGTTTCTTTTAATGTGAAGCTTTGGCCAACTGTACCAGCCTTTTCCCTTGTGCTTTGTCCATGGTCTGTTTCTTCGTGCTCCCCCAATGGCATATTGATCACATTACCTCTGGGAAGCTGAGAACTGAATTATCATGTAAACATGTACACATTTTTTCATAATCTGCATCAGCAATCATACAGGGAAGTTTAACTGGCTTTGAAATTCTAGTGATGTAGATAATTCAAAACCTAAGACCTGCAGAGTTGTATGTGGTGGACAAAAATCATGCGGCATCCTATTCTTGGAACACGGGCCACTGTTGCGGTGGGGCAGTGTCGGGCACCTCTTGCAACCCTGACCCTGACCATACAACCTGAAACAGGCTGTGGTGGTGGGGATGTGGCCAGTGATGAAAGGCGCTGCTTCAGTGCCAGTCGACCATGTGCCACGGCTGCTCTCCATCTTCCTGGCTGGGCTGGCAAACAGGTAGAGGGCACAGCATGTGGCAGCCTCCTGTGCTTCTGTGCTGGCATCTCACCTGTCGTTCCAACACAATAGATGTAGCAGATGCATGTGACAATGTATTTCTAAGCTCTTAAGATCTGATGAAATCGATTTCTAACAGAAAGCACAAATGTGTTTTGGAGACCAGAAGTCAGTTTCGATTTCTGTCGATGTTTTATTTTGTATAATCTAAAAAAGAGGTTGAGGTTTTATTTTTCATTTTCTTTATTCTATAAGTTTCTGTTGAGACAGGAAAGCCAGGAATTTTTCTGTGATTTGCCTGTGGAAAAATATGAAAAGAAAAATATTTATTCATGATATGTTGTGAAAGTTTTGTTGGCTGCTATGGCTTTTACAAGGTAGAAAACAAACAAAAGCAACAAAAGGGACATTTTTAGCTCTTGTGCTTATTAAAATTGTTAAATGCATAATTCTGTTCTGATACAAAATGAAAAATACAGAAATTTAAAAAAAACCCCTTGAGTCACGTGATTAATTTGTTTGTTTTCTCATCCCCAATTTGTCCCTCTGATATATTGCAAGGATAATTGTGTAACAGTTGCAGAGTAAGTAGATGGCAGGTGTTAATGCAAGCAATAAGTGAAAGGAAAAAAAAAATAGAATGTTGTCATACAGGATGTTTACTGTGTGGTTTGTGTGTTAATCAATAAGCAAATCCTGAATGCAGGCAGATAATTATTTATCATTGAAAATATATGCAATGATAATCGGATGCTAATGTGATAAGTTTCCCATCATTCATTTAACATCTGCTGGTAGCAGTTGTTTGGGGAAGGTTTTTGGAGTGTGGTTCCGGTTCTGTTATGTTGAGAAGGGTGGTTTTTATACCCTGGATGTAAATAATTAGTTGTTCCTCTTTTAGGATGCATGCGGATTTTCAGGATTACATTTCATTACAGGTGTTAGGTCTTACTTATTCACTAGTTATTTGTTTCTGGTAAGTTCAGACAGTAGTTTTCAAGGTGCTTTTCCGTTCTTGAGAGATCTGTGGGGCACTTAACCTACATTAGACCTAAGGGATCTGAGGGTTCTTCAACAAACAAAGAATTTTCAGATACTTTCCTTCAGGATGTGTCAAGGGCAATACAGACAAAAGACTGATGTCTCCTTTAACAGCTTGATAAGTATCTCAGGATATTCTGCAAGAATCAGTACTGTTTCTACAGTGTACTGTATTCCCATTCAGCATAATATGGCTCAATATGTGTACTATATGTGACAATGGTGAAGACTTATCTTTGCCCTGAGGGCTAAGTGCTGTAACACTTCTCAAGTGATAGGCTTGATAGAAGTGATGATTCAGAGGCAATGATCTGCTAAAAAGTCACATTAAATATGTGTGAGAATTAAAATTATGGGTCTGTGTTTATCTTGATTTTTATTTTACAAGTTTCAAAGCCCTATTTATTTCCAGCATCAAAATCCCTTGTAAGGTAAACTAAATCATTCTTGTATTGACCATTTTTTCGTGTCGTTCTATTGAGGCATCTTCCCAACTGAGTTCCTTATTGAATTGTATTTCTATGAGGGTATTGTAGGTTAGCAGCACATTTTTATGGTACACAAAAGAGGTGTCTTCTGAATTTCCAATGCCTTGCATATTGTTCCCTATAGAAGCAGCAGCTCTGAGAGACTGAATAAATCAAAATAGAAACAGTTGGCTCTTGACTTGCTGATGTTATTTAAGTTTACATTTCCTAAAATAGTCTGCCCTGCCTAACTTTCTTAGTGGATTAATTTGCAGTAAACACATCCTTTCCAGAAACCTTAGACGTTTTCAGCTATGTAACAAAGAAAGGCTTTATCTCATAGATGGAAACAAAAAATATAATTTAGTGCTAAACGTGTACAAATCCATAAACAGTGTTGCCTGCACACTCATGAACTCTGTGCTCAAAATCAAGCATCCGATGTCACATAGTCCTGTGATAAATCTATAAGGGGGTAGCAAACTAGTTTCTAAAGGAGATTTTCAAGAGAAATTAGTGTGATGTGCTGTTTGTTGTTCAGCGATTGTTAAATATTGTTAAAAATCCATTAGCCCTAGGATCAGTTTCCTGAAGTTTTTTGTTAGTTTTCCTTGCAGAGACCCTTATTTGACATAGTGCAGGTGAAGTTCATAGTCTGTTTTGCTGCAGTCAAATAGATGCATTCCCATTAGTAAGAAGTTCTTTCTGAATGACTGTAGCCCAGTATCATAGAGTCATAGAATGACAGAACAGTTTGGGTTGCAAGGAAGCTTAAAGATTATCTACCTCTGACCCCCCTGCCACAGGCAGGGACATCTTCCACTACCCCAGGTTACTCAAAGCCCCATCCAAGCTGGCCTTGCATTTACTTAGAACAGAGCAGATGTATTTAACTGAATTTTGTTATTCTGCAACTGGTTGGGATGCAAAGGTGTTTGCTGTTTAGGCAAGTATAAGGGCTGCAGATATAGGCACCTTCTTTTGTACTCCATCTTCACATAGTCCTTTTTTAAGAAGAAATGTGACATGATGGGTACCCATTGATGCAAAGTGGTAACTCTGGTTTGAATTGTCCAAGATTCCCCTCACTAGGTCAATTACAGTGTTATAAGAGCATAATAGGCCCCACCCTGCTGCTCACAAATGAGGTGGGGATCAGACTATTAAATTCATTTTACTTATGAAATACTGTGCAGGAGGCTTTGCAGTTGCATTTCTTGGGCTCAAGTGTGAGTTTTCTTAGCATGCTGTTAGATTTAGTATTTAAGAATCGTTTTTTCTTCTCAGTTTAGAATTTAGGAGGCATAGTTTGTTATATGACAGTAAGATAGCCTTTGAAACTGTGGAAATAAGGAATCTAACACAAGTGAATTGGGATAATGCAGGATATTATGGACCAGAAGGAGATTAGGTGAGGAGAGAGTAGGAAAGATAAATACATGATAAAAGAAATGAAAACGTGAATTCTTATTGTTTTTTAATAAGGTTTTGTGTATTTTTGTATACAAGCATACATGCTCACATTCCCGTAAAAAAACCTACACAGATCATAGCACTAATGTGCCCTCTCCCTCCCTTCCCTAAGGCTAGACCTATGAGATCTAGAATTTGTTTCTTCACTCATGACCTTTCATAACTATCAGGTATAAATGATTTTCTTTCACTTGTGCCCAGGTTACATTTAAAGGTGCTGTAGGTCTCCAGCAAGAATTATCAGTAGATAAACCTGCACTATCTCTAAGTCTTTAATACACGATAAAGAAGAAAAAATAACATCTGTACAATCTTTTTTTTTTTTATGTGAAAACCTTGTTCTTACTTTCAAACAAACTTTAGTTTAAACAGCCTTTGCTGCATTTTTTTTTCAAATGAAAAGCCTGCATTTCTTTTAAGGATTTTTAATTCCTTCTAAGTAAGGGGTTGCTAATAGTAGGGTATTATTACAGTAGTCCTTATAATAGTCTTGTCAGTACATACACTCAGTTTTCCCAGGCTGCAACTGTAAAATAATGAAGGAAACCGTTGGTGAATTAAACAGCTTGTTAGTCATGGTGGATCGTTGGATTGAATTCTCCAGAGGTTTAAAGTACAGGGTAGCGGCAATGAGATCAAGAAAAATCAAGTCACTGGATACTGAATATATATTAAAGCATTCTACAAATGTAGTATAGGAAACAGCTTCATTTTAGTGCGTTGGTAATTTAGTAACTTTCATGTCTGGGTTCCTGGTCAGAATTCAGTTTAAATGAATTAAGCAAATTGTTCTGGACAGTTAGTTATAATGGATACTATAATATCGGAGCAAGAGCAAATAAGGCTCTAAGACTGTCCTGTGCTGCTTAGTACAGTTTCTTGTTATGAACTATATCCTACACCTTCCAGCTATAAAACAAAGATAACATAATGAGCATTTGAAATTTGGCTTTAAATCATACTTTCAGTGTTCTTGAATCAAAGGGAGTGGAGAGAGTAAAACCCAGGCTAATTTTTTAGTTCAAGAAGTAGTGTGAAATCACCTTCATTCAGAGTTTTTATCAGGCTTTTAAAGTCCTCCATCTTACCCATACCCTGTCTGCCCACACCTCTTCCAGTTTTGACTCTTTCTGCTTTCTCATGACACCGTACTTTGAAGATGAATCTCTCACTGAGCTCTTCCATTGGGAACTTCACTCCTCCTACCTCAGGAGGAGGCTCAGCTTCCTCTATCAGAACTCACTTTGTAGCAATATTCTCATTACCTGTCTGTGAGGTTTTCTTAATACACACTTTGGGATTGTTATGCATTAAGGCAGTTGCATAAAACTAATTCTGTGCATTCAGAATTTTCATCATGGGATGGTTAGTAGCTGACAAAAATTTTCTTCTTTACTAGTAGTAATGTCTGCCCAAATATGTTGGAAAAGTAGTCATGTTGTGCATACTGTGTAAGTAAAGCACTTTTAAAGGATTCAGAAAATACTTAAAGACTAACATACTTAGGCAGACTCTTCCATATCAGAAAAGCATGTAGAATTTCTGTATTAACCATCTTTTAACTTAAAAGAATGAAAATCAAAATGTGACAAAATGAAACATCAACTTTTAATATGACAGAAGACAGGTTTATGTGTCTGTAAGTGGGATAATTGTGACAGGTACAATTACTACATAGTGAGTCTTAATTCAGGAGCTTCATGACTGATCAGGGAACCAAAATATCCTCCTACTCCAATAGAGGGCGGTAGGAAATCTCAAGGCTGATGTACGTCATCCTCAGTGGTATCAGAGACATCTGGTAGTATCAGAACTGAAAGCCAGATAGCCTAACTGAGGAAACTGCCAGATTTTATGAAAATTTTCTTCCTCCTGCTCATTTTTGTCTGTCACTGAATCCAAAGAACTTATAATTCATTCAACAGTGCTGCCACCTCAGAATGCAACTTGGGACCCATGTACCAAAGAGTCATTTCCACTCGTGCAGACTCTGCCATAAGACTGCCCGTATTTTGCAATGTCGAGGTAGTGTGTTAAGAATGTAAGTACAATTTTGCATGATTCAACTCACCTCTACCTTGTTTAACCTTTCTACGAGAGCTAAAATTTATTGCATGGGGAAGTGATGAGTACTGGGTCCTTAGTTATCTTGGATAGTCAAAAAGCAGCCCACATTTTATGCCTTTGTGCAATGAAGGGGAGGGTGCGGTGTAGTCCATGGACAGGCTGTAAAAATTATCTTTGCATATATGTAGATGAGGGAATGTTTCTCTTTTGTAGCATCTGTGTAATTCATCTGGCCAGAGCCTTTCACTCTGGCTGTGGGAGAACAGGATGTGGACGATTGATACAAATAATTTGTTTGCATCATGTACAGATTAAAAAGTATATCTAAAATACCACCCTCTTCAGATAAACCTGGTCCAATACAGTGAGTTTTATCACAGCCTAACCTTGATTACAATTTTAAAGCAATTCCAGTGTTGGCAGTGGTAATAAAATTAAAGACAAAATGGAATATCGGAGATTTCCCTCTTCCATCTGAGTCTTTAGGAAATTACTCTTTTCCTAGCTTGTCTTTGTATGTTCAGAGTGATCCCCTGTAGGGTCTGTATTTAGGTGATTGTTAAATATCAGTCTAACATGGAAAAAGATGTTAGATTCCACAGAGCATGTGGGATGGAATCCAGAAATACCAGCCTCCTCCATCTGAGCTAGATAATATTGTCTGCCACTGTGTAATACTATTAAGACTAATATGCCACATGAAACAGAGCAATAATTAATTATGCAGATGTACAAGTTTATTCTATACAGAAGAGGGCAGTAGAACTGGTAGCTGAAATGGAAATAAACAGTTTGTGTGTTAAGCAAAAATGATCATTGTAATAACAGGATTGAAACATTACATTTACATAGATGAGAACCTGAGCAAATCCTCAGGACCTAAACAACTTCAAACTTAAACATAACTTTGATCCCGCTCAAGCTTTACAGTGTGCTGAGGCTGCAGAAAAGTTGGAGATGACCATAAGGCAGAACTGCAATATCTGCAGGCAGTATTGGGATCCGTCTCTGTTAGAGCACTGTTCAGTGTGGATGGTATAATTAAGATGTATAGAAACAACTCATTAAATTGTGACAGCTTCTTGTATCTTACAGTTAAGGAAATAGATGAGCTATCTGGAGATACCAAATGAAGAGATCATTTCATTATTTCCGTACACCCCAGCTGGAGAAAGTTCATGAAGAGCTTTGTCTGTTAAGGGGTATGTTGAAAGACACGATGCTTCAGGTGATTTAAAAAGAAAAGATTAGACTCAGCTGTAAGTCTCTTCTGAAATAAATATGCAGTCTTTTCTCTTTTAGAATATGGATACAGGCTGTGAGTGTGTAGGGATGTAACAATTGTTTTTGTGGATTTGTATCTGAGAGCTGAAGAGTTTCAGTTTTGTATGGCAACATCTGTACACAAACTTCTTTTGAACAGAAATCATTGTTATTTTTTTCATGTTCTTTTAAAGTGGGGTTTTTTTTTATTTATTTGCCAGCTATTTCTGGAACCATGGATGGATGTTCTTTTTAAATATTAGAAGCTGGAATGGAAAGAAAAAATGAGTAAATATTCTATGGATAAATTTTTTTAGGAGAGAAGTTTCTATAACAAAAATATTTATTGCAAAATTAGAGTTTTAAATGGCATGCCAGTTCCTTGTAACCAGGGGCCTGATCTTGCCAGCTGCTGTGTGCCACTGGGAGTTGCCTGTTGCCACAAACTTTCATTCACATTCTGATTTTAGTAGTGAGTGCTGCTTGTGGAAGCAAGAATTGGAGGAGGAGATTAGTGACTGCTCAGTTTCAAGTGGGAGAAAAAGAGTTTTGCTTAAAATTGAAATCAGTAAAATCCCATTTCTTTTAACAGTAAAGATTCCTTTCAGTAAAAAAAAACAATTGATTCTTGTCCATTTTCTGGTTTTCTTTTTGTAAAAATGTTTCCACACCAGAGAGCTATAAGCAGCATCCAATAGCACTGGGTAACATCTCCTTCTTGCCAACCGAGCAATAAAAAATATCTCCAGGCTTTCAAGGAAAAAAGCCCAAAAAAACAGCAGAGAATTAATAATCTCCCACATCTCATATTTTTGATTTTAACAGAGAAAAAACTAAAGTTTTGAAGGCAAGGGTGGTACTGATCAAGCACTCTGTTTTTAATTCCACAAACTGTCTGATATAGTACATAGGGAAGGAAAAATCAAACACAGACAGGCAAAGGCATTCTGTGCTGACAGAGTAGAAGAGTGAAGTGCTGAAGAAAAAGTGGCAATTTAAAAATTGCTTCCACACCCAAAATGTTTCAATATGGGTGAAGTCCTAACAGCAACTTGGGACTGTTTTTTCCAGTGTCCAAGTTGGACAGGAAACTTCAATATTTAATACTGCACCTTCATAAATGGTGGTTAGAATTGACAAAGCACGGCTGAAAGTGTGACATATCTTCTTGGAATAATGATTATGAACAAGGAGGAGTGGGGAAACTGAGTTCAGTTCATGCTCAGAAGCTTCAAAACAGAGAATCAGAAGCTACTCACTGACTAATATTTGAGGAAGAGGTTTTATAAACCTTACCTCATTAACTTTATACTAGTTTTGTTGGCAATTGTATTTTGTCATGCAGTATCTTTTTCTTAGGTAGAAGCGGCTTTTATGTTGTTTTGTAAATTGGTAAAATTGCAAGCTTTATTGTAACAGAAATGCATTATGATGCTGTGGCACTACCAAGTTTTATGTGCTACTGTGCACTTCTTCAGAGGTTTAACTCCTTTGGCCTTGAGTTTTATACTTAGTGCACACAAGGTACAAGCAGCCTATTGATGCGCAGCCTATTGATGCACACCCTAACGCGGAGTCCTGCTACAGTACAAACTAGCGAAGAGGTTTGCCAGACTAGTCTGCATAGGCTGATATTAAGTCTTCCATTAAGTGAGACAGACTGGATTACTGATTTTGGAATTGATGATGGATGAAGAAGCCATACAGAGATGACATTGCTCTAAATTTGTAATACTGAGATTAGGGAGTTTTTCTCTATAATGTTATAGTAATGGGCACTTCACAAAGACAGAGAGAAGAAAAGATTAGATTTGGTGCCTACGTGTTGAGGGGAGGTGGAAAGGAAGAAATAACCACAGCTGAAGTTCAAATTAAGGTTTCAGAAGGTGCTAAATATGTTGGAACAAAAATAGAAAGCTTCTTCACCTCAAATTCATCACCAAGGGCAGAAGGATGGTTTTATAATTGAGAGTGTCAACTCTGCAGTACCTGTCACTTTATCTGTCTGCAGTATGCCATACACATTTATAGTGATGTATAAGTAATAATAATAATTTTGTGCTTGAGGCAAAAGATATGGATTTAGACCATCCTTTTCATACCCATCTTTGACACAAATTTCTTGTGTGGCCTGTGGACAGGTCACATTTCCGCACCTCACTATCCGCTGCTGCAAAATGGGAATAATAGTGCTTCTTTTTGAGGGATGTTGAGAAACTACATTAGTATCAGCAATTTGTTGTGAGACTCTGAGCTAAAGATACCCCACCTGCCAAGTGTTGCATTTGCTCCCAAATCTTCCCAGGGAAAGACTTCCACTTCTAAAACTACAGTCAGGTGCTGACACTTAGGGTCTGTGGTTAATCACCACAAGCCCCAGCCTTGTTCTGTTAATATATTTTACTCATATGAAAGTTAGAACTGAAATTTCAAAAAGTAGGTGTTGTATAACAGAATACGGGGATGCAGAGGACATCTGTCCCACTCAGTGAACAGGCCTTGGAACAGATGTCTCAAATTTCTTCAAATCCAGAACATGCTGTCCATTTTTCAGTAATAAACAGAATTTTTCCTCTTTGTCACTGAGCACCAAAGTATTATCTTTAATGCATAAAATATGTAAATTCTTAAAGCATCATTTTGCTCTTTAGTGAGTTTAGATATTACAAAACGGTTTAATTATAAAAACAGACAGACCTAGTCCTGGGACCTGTGCAGCTAGAAATAAATGTGCAATCAAAACTGCAATTACCTGCAGAATTTAGTGTAAACAGATCAGCAATCACATAACAAACACAGGCTAGTTTGCATTCTGATATGAATACAGTTAGATCCAAAGCAATTTTCCTTTATTTATCTTAGCTGCTCAGCATAAATAAAGCAAGGGCATTGAAGCAATTAGCATAATTAGAGTATCGTGGTCAGGCCCTGTGTGATTTCTAGAGACGTTTCACTTTAGAATTCTTTTTCCTGTACGAGAGTTTCCCTGAGCCACTAAAATATCGCTTTGGGCATTTTTGTATTTCAAATTTGCAAGTTGTCAGTTTGAAAAACCCTTGACACACGGATGTGAAAGCATCTCACAGACAACCACAGAAGGTATACCCTCAGCTTTTCATTACTAAGAAGCTGGGGAATTTCCTTTCTCAGCTCTTTCTCCTTCTTGACGTTTTAACCCTAGAAACGTCAGGTTTAATTATTTCAGGTGGCACTCTGCAGATCTAGGGGTTAAAAACACCCTGTTCCCCAAAAGGTGTGACATTTATGCCTCTTCAGGGGTTACGCTTATAAAGAGAATTTCCAGCTTTCCCATGACACCCTTCTCCAATCTTGTATTTGCTTGTCTCTTCTAGCAACAGTGGAAAAGCTTGTGTGGGCATAGGCATTTTTACTTCCTCAGCACCTAGAACGTGCTTTTCAGAGAGCTGAACTAATACTAGACTGTGGGACTATTGCTGGACATTTGTAGGGTGAGTGCAGGGTAGGGAAGATATGAAGAACTTTGGGTTTTATTAGGAGACACGAACTGCGTCCTCTACCAAAATGGCTGGGCGGTAGATGTAAAGTACTTGTCACAAAGTACCATTTGCAGCTACTGAGGCCAGCTGCAAGCATGGGAACAAAGTCAATGTGGATGGGAAAAGAGAAGGACTATATAGTCCTTTTTCTTTCCCCTCATATTTTTATTCTTCAGTAATGAATGTTTCAATAAAGAAATAACACAAGATGCAGAAATTACAGTGGTTTTCTTTCATCTTTATAAATTGAAAGGGCACCCACTGTTTCCAGTAGGATATGATGGATTTCAGGGCCAGGTGGTGACACAGTGGACTTCAAGAGCATGGGCTGGCTACAGGCAGCATGTATACTGTGCAATTAATTGTTAACTGTCGAAGAGATTTTGATTATTAAATTATGAGTCCTATAATTTATAAATTGTCTTTGTCAGTGCTTTGAAATCTCTGCCTCTTATGCAGGGGAACTTGTGACCTCATTTATCAGATTCCTCTCCCTCTTAGCACATGGTATCAGAGATAGGTACAAAAAAGAGGAACCTAAAAGGCAGAATCAGAGCATGAGCCATCGATTGGAGGACCAAGATATTTAGAGTAATCTGTTCTGTTTTTAAAGACTGCTGTTAAATGAAGAATTGCAAAAGTAATAATAGGGCCAGGGTAAGGAACAGTGTGATCACTCCAATGAAGCCTTCACCAGGCATGGAAGTGCTTTAATTGCAGTATCTCTAAACCTTTCAGGATGAAAGTGTCCCTCCTGTCTCTGTCCTTTTATGCCCCTTCCATTGCTTCAAATGTATCCTACACAGTTTTGAACCCCATCAGTTTTACACATTTGTCATTCTTTCTCTTAAAGGATCCAAAAAGAAAAGGAAAAGACCAATTAAATTTATCCAGGCCGAAACATTATTGCTCAGGTGGTAATAATCCCAGTAAATTAATGCCAATGCTGTAGGGCCTACAGAGAATTTGAATAGCAAACACTCCTATAGTTTTTGAAAAGAAAAAGCTTTAACTGAAGAAATGTTCCATCCTTCTGACTGCATTTATCTTGCTGATTAGTGATAATGGAAAATCTAGCAACAGTTTACAGCAGAATGTTGCAAGCCCTCCAGGCAAGCAGTAGCAGATGCAATAACCCCCCGAAAATAACATAGGTAAGTCTGTATATGAGTTGAGGGGCAGTATGGGGACACAGAAAAAGAGATAAAACTTAATAGTTAAAGACACTAAAATAAGTCCGTTAATGATAGGAGTAAAGCAGCATGACATCTTTAAACCAGGCTGTTAGATGAGTTTGTTTATTCTTTCTTCCCAGTAATTTGCACAATATTAGGAGTTCTTTGAATGCAGAAGCAGTACCTTAAATATTTTTTTAATCTGTCAAAGACAGTGAGTCTTTATGACTGAGTGTACTTTGATTTCTCTCTTTTTATTCCATATATATGTCTATATTATGTGTATATATAAAAGTGAGGGAACAGATGAATGGGTTACGAGTTAGGGAACAGTAAGTTTTCTTCCATCTACTCTTTAGCATCTGTCTTTTTATTGGAAACTCTTGTAGTGAGAAGGCCAACCACCTACAGGTGAAATTCTCCCCCCTGTGGCAAGCTAACACAAGGTCTGCATTTATAGTGCAAGACTTTCTTTGTCATGTTTTCAGTGGATTCTGATTTTTGATGCCTTTTCCTTTGTTTCTTCTGTAAGTCTTGCTTCTTGGGGTTTTTTATCATGTATAGTATAGGTCTGTATATCAAGTCAGACTGCAGGTCCAGCTCATCTGGTACCTTGCCCACCAAACAGCCGGTAGGTAAATGCTTTGCGGGAAGTGCAGGAAACTTTAGATTAGGTAGGTTTGAGTTAATCTGTCCCATGTTAAATTTTCCCCTAAGTCTTTGCACTCAAAGGTTATCTTAAATCCTGGAACACGAGGTTAACATTGCTTACAAAAATTGGCTGTCCTGCTTACCCAAAGGCATTCACTCCTTCATATTCACTATGTGTGAATGTATAGCTCCAAATAAAGAAGTTGTGGGAGGGCTGAATTGTGTGGGTAGCACTTCTGAACAACCCTATTCTGACAGTTTACCAGAAGGAAAGTGAATGTTGGAAATAGTAAAAGCTTATTATTTAAGGCACTTTTAAAAATTTACCCAGCTACTGTAAAAACATGCTGGTATCCACTGAGCAGAACGTGTTACCTAGGCTCCTGTAAAAAATGCCTTCCAGATTATATGAAGTTTGTTGCGGTCAGTGCTTACACTGTCTCATGTTCTGCCTTTTGGTCTAACTATGGCAGGAAATGTAAAGGCATGGCTGGAATGTACCAGGGGGCTAGCTCTGGAAGGCTTAGCAAGCCCCTGGTGGCTGCCTAGAGCCCCAAAGATTAAATAGATAACAAGCTGAAAAGTTGATTTTGATCACCCCCTTACTACAGAAAGCTTCAATTCACTAGTTCTCATTCAGTGCACAACCAGTGCAGGCTGTTTTCTTATTTATTGCCCCTGTCTTAAATTAGGAACACAAGCAGTTGTGTCATAATTCATGCTTAGTTGAGTCTCCAGCATTGCTCCTCGGTTTCTAGCAGTTCGTATAGTATTTAACAGCACGTTTTCTCTTGGGATTAAGTTAACGTAGTCATATTATGCCCACTATCCATTATCTACATTTGATCCCTAAAAGTGGAAGACTGATTTTAACTTGGCCCTGCTGCTTTTAAATCCCTTAATAGTGTATATTCTGGCTGCATCTGAGACCTCTTGGTCGACCCTCATCCTTTTGGGTATTCAGGCTGTGACACCATTTGCCTTGTAGGGAATCCATCATCACTCACACATTACTTTGGCAGGTGAACTGTGGTTTTACTCTTTATTCCCGAAGGTGAGGAACTTGCTCCCTCTTGACTCTGTCTGTAATCATAACACACACATGTGCTTTCTCCTTCAAGATGAACCTAAGTTGGTTTATCTGGAACATTTTCCACCCTTACAGTCAGGGACATCTGACTCATTTTATGAAGATGGCTAACAATTTTTAATTAGGTTCCATGTCAAGACCTCACAGTATTATTTTTAGCATTCAATGTGTAGTGGGTTCCCCCAGGACGCAAAATGAAGAGACTAAAGTTTTGTTAATAAATCAGGACTTCAGATGCCTAAAATGTTAACTGTGTACCTACATGCTGTAATGGGCCTGATTTGTATAAGTATTGAATGTCTGCTTTTTTGGCTGAAATTCACAAGTCCTGACCATGTATAGCATCTGTAGAACATCACCCAGTTGCTTAAGAGAACAGATTTAAATCTCACTATATAGGAGCACTGATCTGGTAAAACTTCATTTTTTCTGGTGTTACCCACACTGCAAGTAATGGGGATGGATTATTTACCTAATATTTGACAGCTGAAATAAAAATGTGGGTGTATATTTACCCTTAAGTCTTTTAAGTTATTTTTACTGTAATTTTTTGACTTCTGGGCATTTAACAGATTTCTTGTTACAGAACTTCTGCCTGCCCTTCAGTCGTACATACCCTGGTTTGTACTTCCTTTCTTTGGGTATCCAATTATACCTGCAAATTTAGGATCCTTATCTAGTAAAGCTAATTGTTAAATTCAGCATTGATCAGTGAAAATAAGGATGTGGGTGCTATTAGGGGCTACATCTTCTCTCTCATTCTACAACTTCACAAGGTTATTTTGGAAATAAATTAATGTTTATGAAGTACTCAGATGCTGTAGTGGTGAGCATCATAGAAAAACCCACAAGGAAGCTTATGATTCTGTCTTCAGAGCATGGTTTGCATAGAATGCAGTAAATAAGGCCTAGGGCCACACGTTGAACACTGAAGAGAAAAAAAATATCAAATAGCTGTTCATTAAGGCAGCATTATCTATCACGTGCAATGAACGAGGCAGGAATTGCAGTGGAATGTTTTTTTGCTTTGCAGTGCTCAACTTTGCGATCTTAATGCTTTTCTTTTTGCATTGTTCTGGATATAATTTCTTATGATCTAGTAATGAAAATGAAAAAGTCAGAGGGATGGTGTCTTGCTGAAACCAAGACATACAGTTTGAGGTTAATTCTGTGTATTTTTGCCATTTAAACTAACAGAGTAACTTAAAGAAATCATTATTTCTTTTATGTGCTCCAGCATGAGGAGAGGAGAGGTGGATGTTAGGAAAATGTTCTTCACTGACAGAGTGGTCAAGCACCGGAACAAGCTCCCCAGGAAAATGGTCATGACCCCAAGCCTGTCGGTGTTCAGGAAGTGTTTCAACAACTCTCTTAGATATGTGGGTTTAACTTTTAGGTTGCCCTGTATGGATTCAGGAGTTGGACTCGATGATCCTCATGGGTCCCTTCAAGCTCAGGATATTCTATCCTCCTACAATTTGCCAATGACCTTCCTTCCCAGCTTTGCTGATAGGAGAAGAGTGGTGGGAATCAGAATTTGTGGGACGCCTTCCAACTTTTGGAGGGAAATTTGCTATAGAGGGAAAATAGGTCTTAGTTCTATTTCACGGTGTCTAAATAGTCTAGCCTGTCCCCTCTAGTCTTCTCTCCCATTTCCAATACTTGTCTTCCCAGTGCCTCCCACCTGCTTGCTAAGACAGTGTCAGTATTTCACACCAGCTCCATTCCAATCTCTTTACCAGCCCTAATCCTCTATATGCATCCTAGCTACTTAACAGATCTAGCTCCGTTTTCTTAACTCCTTCCTTGCCATGTTGGTTCATATCAAAGCAGACTCCGAGCCCTCTAAATCTGGACCAGGCGATTTTAAGTTCTTTTCTTTTCTCAGATTTTGAGAGTAGCCCAAATCTTCTTGGCTCCTAAACTAATCAGTTCCAGAGTCATCCCTGTACTACTTCTTAATCCCAGTGTCTTTGCTTCAGTCAAGTAACTCCATTCCCCTCTCAGTCCTCTGCAGTTCTTTGCCTCATTCTGTTTCTCCTACACAAAGCCTGGTTCATGCATCCTTCGTATTCAGACAAGGCAGCTTCCTCCTCCAGGCTACCGGACAGACCACTGGACGGCATGTGATCACGCAAGTGCCAGTTTTTAGTTCTGGTTGTGACATACCACTGACCTAACGCAAATGAGAGGTGCAAATGCAAGCTCTGGTCAGGTGCCAGCAATCTCTAGCTGTACTTCTGAGTGGTTTACATGGAATCATTAGGATTTTTTTGGTAGCTGTTCTCTAGCTAATTTCTATGAGGCATGTGTAAATTCAAATTTCATTTAACGATTCATAACTTGGTTAAATGAGAGCAGGTTTGAACAGAACAGTCTAAAGAAAAGGTCAGAAGAATTTTTCCATGTAAGCAATGTAAAAGTGTCTGTACCACACTTTTGACAACAGCTAAACCGATTTGACTGAATTGTCCCAGAAATTCAGCCTGCAACTGACACCACAGAAGTAACAAATCTTAAATCTTGTTTGCAGAATGGAATGTATGATACTCCATACATGAAAAGAATGTAAAATTTTTAAGATTTTAAAAACTGTTTTATAAAGAAATAATTTACTAAAAATACATACTTTTATCCTATGTTATACTTCAAAGTAATCTGTTCCAAAACCGATTTCCTTCTATGTTGGTTGATATTTTTCTAGATAATCTTAGTACTTACAAAGATGCTACCATGTCAGTTAGCAATACCAACAGAGCAAGATCAGGAAAAAGAAAATCTTCCCTGCAGCTCATGTTCTGGACATTAGGTGAGGATTGTTTCCTGGCAATTGACGCAGCCTGATTGCTGGAAAAAAACAGTCCCATAAGTTTCCCACTAGTGTTATCAGAGACTTGATAGCATATACATCTTGTGTACAATGACCAGACGTCCTTCCAAAATCACATTAAATTTATTTCATTATATAAGCAGATCGATGTCTACTGTTCCCATTTCATTCTTATTATAAGCCAGGTGAGCAGGTTGAATCCATTTTAGGGGAACACATAGCCCTCATCATATATGTTACCCGTGAAAGTGTTGGTTAACAAATTGTGCAGCAATGTCAGAAGGGGATGGTCCTCCTCAATACTAATTCCTTTTCAAATTGCACCAGCTTTGCCCTGGTTAACTAATTTCATTATATTGATGTCACTCCTGACATCCACAGGAGTAACTGAGTAAAACCAGGAGTCCTGCATCTATTTATTTCTATGGAATATTTATGTACCTACCTAATAGTCTGAAATAATGTTTATTACTAAAACAGATTTTACTAGTGGTAAATTTCCACAGATAGCATGCACTAAGTTTCTGACCGAGGTGGAGTGTGAAGCTCATGTTAATATCAAATAATAAATATTACATACCGGATGAGTGGTAGGAAAAAGAAAGTATATCAATCCAGTCACTGGGATGTTTATTTTGTACTGCAGGACAGGTTAATGGATCTATAGCGATCTAGATCCCACACAGAGGCAGATGTGGGTATAGACAAATTTAGACGCGTGCTTTTGGCCTTTATAACTAGAAAGAGATTTCTAGAAGAAAAAAAAAAAAGGAAGGTATTCTGGTATTCTTGAAAGTCCTAATTTAGACATGAGCTGTTTTGGTGATTGGTCAAGGATAGAATTGAATAACAGTGTACACTCAAGATGCACTGACGTTTTTACATCATATGGCTTTTCAGATATTGCATTGTTAAGATTGAGCAAGGGTCATGTAGAGAGCTAGTACAGTAGCTAAATGTCTTCAGCTAACGTTGACGCTTATCAATAAATTTCCACATTGATGATATATATGTGTGATGTGCCAAATGTCTGTAACATAAATGGGAAAGCACTTGTCTTAACCAAGATGAAAACATGTTTCTCCTATCTTCTTTGTTACTGCTAAGTGCTTCTTATAGAAGTATTCCTTGAGATTTGTGTAAGGGGAAAGGGTTTGTTCTGTCACAGCAGATTTTCGTACTGAATGACTTCATATTTTCTGCTGACAACTGTCCAGTGTTGACCACTATAAGAGCAGAGTACTTTATGAATTTTTTCTCTTGACTTCCATACAAAAGTCTTTTTCAAGGCTATGCCTTAGACTGCCAACTCTGGACAGATGCACGCAGCTAAAGTTTGTGCAATATTTTTTTAAATACTGCAGAAGTCTGAAGCAATTTCTAAGGGGAAGAACAAAATGTTCTGCAGGTATGTCCAGGGGTATTCTCTTACAGGAAGATACTGTGGGAAAATTTATCATTTTGTGCAGTCTAGCATTTTCCAGAGGCAGTATCAGTCTTTATAAGCAAAAGATAAAAGTTATCCCTTGCAGGAATAGGTTAGTAATGTAAAAATTTGGGAAAAAGATCCTTCAGAGGAAAAGAAATCCTCCTCCTCCATCTCTGCTTCAGTTCAGACATTGATGAACTGATATTTGTCCTTGCTTGTGCCTTTGCCATGTAAGCTGCTCTGGAGAGGATATTATTTATTATTTTTCTGGCACTATTTGGAGCACCAAATAACTTCTGGATGGCATACCTGTTTATTGCACAGTACTCTGCAATAGGTTGACATTCCTTCTGTGAAATGATTTACTAGAAGTGCAACTTAGTGTTTTTCTCCTGCCTTTTCTTCAACCTTCTCTTAAACTCATTCTGTTTTCTCTTGCACATTTTTGGTCTTTCTGTTCTGTTCAGTGCTTGGTCTGTCTTTGCATCCCCCTTTTTTGCCCATTCCTTACTTTATAATCATTATATTTGCCCATTTTACATCATGTTTTCAGTACCTGCAAGAGATGTTCCTCCTTATTCCTCCTCCTACGTTCTCCACTGTCTCTCTTCTTTTTGTTTGGGTTTGTTTTTTTTTTTTTTTGAGTTAAACTTTCAAATCTTCCTCCTTTCCACTCCTCAAATCTGTCAAATTCATCTTCCAGCACATTCTGGAAACCACTCCAAGGCTTTACTCCTTTGGATTCATGAGAAGTGCTCTGTATCCTGAAGGTAGTGAGAAGGACCTAGAGATGTGAGCTTGATCTTGCACTGCAGTACCTCAAAACAGGTGAATATTCTGAGTTAGTGGAGGAGATGCTAAACCAACAGCTAGTTCAGGAAAACAACCTAACCTGAGTTTCACAGTTAAAATCCCATTAATTTCCAAACAATTATTAAAAAGATAAAATAAAAAGGAAAAAAAGGAGAGAAGATGGCCAAACACATAGAACAGTGAGTGTGTAATCTCATGCCTGAAATGGATATTATATTTTAATTCTAAGACCTATACTCTGATCATGTAGCTAATGTCATACCTTAATTGGATACATTTGAGGAGCAATTTTAATTCTGCTAAGTCAAATTTTAGTACATGTTTCTAGTACATGTTTTAAGTACAGTTTTTCTTCTTTGAGGAATAAAAATAACCTCAAAACTCTCATAAAGGAAAACAGTAAATAAAAGTAATACTCAGATAATCACATTTTCTTATTATTTTCTGGCCATTGCAATACAGCAGTGATTTTAGGACCAGAATTTACAAACACCTCCAGATCATACTTGGTAAAATAACGTTGTACGTCAGTTCAGTGTGCTGGAGTTTGAAAACCTGTTTGTCTCATCTCTGTGACTGTGCAGAACTTCCATGATACCTGGAAAGATGAACCCCAGCCAGTGTATTATGCAGGACTTAATCTTCCCTCTTTTTTAATATAAGTTTCTAATTGTTTGTGAATAATATTTGTTGAATGGGAACTGAAGTAATGTGCCTTTCCTGAATCTTCAGGCAGGTAATTTTCAAGTCTCTGCACTTGCTCCTAGATGTTCCCAGTATCTGTGTAGTGAAAGGTACAGGATTGTTCATTGTTCTCCTTTTCAAGGGTGACCTGTAAAGGAACATCACTAATATAAATTAATGCAAAAGCAGGTACTGGAGCGACTTTCCAGAAAGGCCAGACCAAATGAACATGTGTGTGCCAGATGAGGTGTACATATGTTTTCTTCTCTTTTCCTCTGATCAGTTGGGTGTGATCGAGCAGAGTATTGTATGGTTGAATAGACAAACAGAAACCAATGTTGTGAATCCATCTGGAAATACAGGCTGGACAATCAGATAAGGGAGACTCATCATCTTATCTGGAGTTAGTAGAAAGAATGGATCCAAAATAGTAGCTCAGTAGAACTCCCACAATCTTTCCTTCTCAGTTGGACAAATACCAAACCATCCACTGACTTTGGTGGTGCTAGCATGTGTGTTGCTTTCAATTGCAACATTTTAATATAAATCTGTAGATATATGTGTTTGTGTGCGTGTAGTCAGCCTGCGTCAGGTAAGAGTGAGTGCCAATTGACTAACGAAAGACCAAGCAGTTTCATTTTTTATGGCTTCTAACAGTGTAATGCAGGAGGGGGCTGTTTCTTTGTTTTTAAAGATAGAAAACAAACAGGGATCTTCTTATGATATGTGAACAGATATATCTATTGTAATCTTCAGGTTATATTCTCTGATATGATCCTTCAGGCATCAGTTATAAATCTCCCATTAACATTAACAGGAATTGTTTGTGCCTCAGTCTAAAGAAATGCTTTGTATCATTTTTTTTCTCTTGGTGGTGTAAAAAATCCCCCAAACCCCCACTTTCTATATTTGGTTATATATGCTTGCAGACTCTCTAAAACGCAGTGATCTCAAGATAATTTAGAAGGGTTGGTGTTGTCTGTTACCATGTTATATATGAAGGAAACTTAAGGCACTTAAATGTTTCAATAGCAACTCACTCAATGAACAAAGTAATGAAGAACGGCTTTTCTAGTCCTCTGACTTTGAGCCTTCCAGAAGGGTACAGTGACCAGTGCCTCCTAACACTGTTTTTTTGGGTAGCATTTTTAGAACTTCTAAGAGGTACTTTGTGCAGAGTAAAAGGACTTAGAAGAACATAAGCAGTTCAAAATAGTAATTCCAATTAGTTACATTCATTTTCACCAGCCCTGCAGCTCAGACAAAATGAAAGATTAAATAACAGTCCTACTGACCAGATTCAAGTAGTTTTAAAAACAATGCTTTTGCACTGAAATTTTTTAAAATGTGTTGAGTAGTCACTTGTCCAAATTCCCTGGCAAACCAAGCTCAAGCCCCTTTTTTTTCCCTCTGGAGCTCAGAATAGGTGCTGGATTGGCAGCCTGAAAAAGATTGTCCGCTACTCAACCCTATGAAAGGGAGATCTTTGTGTCATGTGTCCCAGTCTTGACCTGAAGGAGAAGACAAAGCTTCGTATAAGTTCTTCCCTAGTGTTTTGATGGAGGTAACCACTAAGGTTGCCGTTGTAATTGGGATAGGCGTTTGCTGGAATCACAATACCAAGGCCAAACAGCAGCTACAGGCAGGTGACAAACCTTCAGCCTCCTAGAGGTGAGAAAGAATGCCTGTACGTAGTTCATAAAATATTTTTAAAGGGCATATTGCTTTTAGGAGGAAAGTAACTGCAGTGGGACCAATTGTTAACATAGATCTTACTCACAGGGCCTTGAAAAGACAGGCCCTGAAAAGCAGTGTTTATTTAAATACTGTAGCTGGACATACACTAGAAGTCATAATGAGGCAACTTAGTGGCATTTGTTTTAAGCTTTTTATTCAAATTCAAAATGTTGTATGTTTTTCAGAAATTGATATTTCTCTTTAAACTCAAATACGCTTGCCTACTCTCACACACACACAGACATATTTCATGTTTTTTCTCAGGACACGGTTCGTTCGTGAATTGTTCGTTCTCTTTGAAAGAATATCTACCCACACAGGTAAAAAACAATTGTCGGTAGGCTTCACCCTCTTCATGCAGAAGTGTGCGGGTGAGGAGTATTTAACCTGGTTGTAAATTCAAGGAAATAGCTATCAATTCCCTCACTGCTGGAGATGGATTCAGAAAAAGTATCAAAATTGAAGAAAAAATGAGAGTTTCCAACTTGAGAGGGACAAAGGAGAATGTGGTGAATTCCCAAGATTATTGGTGTGTTTGTGCTGTTTCTCCCATCTTCTATGTTAAGCATCATTTGTGTCCATTTGGCAGAGACTTTGTCCAACCATGTGACTTGCTGACGACTATTGTAACTGGACTCCAAGTTGTGTTAAGTTTTGGAAGACTGAGTACTCTTCCTGCAAATGGGTAGATAGCTTTCAGACCCCTTTGCGCACATCAAACTCCCTAAGGACAGCCCATGTATTCCTTTCAAACCCCATGTTGCAAATAATGTAAAGCAAATTGTTAGCAGCTTTGTGCTAAAGGAGAATGTTTCTTCCTGGTAGTCTTTCCTCTCTGCTTCGTGCTCTTTCTCACATACGAGGGTGGCAGAACATAGGCTTACAGATAATTGAGCTTACTGCTTGTTTCCTGAAGAGCTCCTACAAACATGTTTTTAAATCCTTGAATTTGGGTCACTGGCCATGAAGTTGCATATATTTGTCTAATATATGTCACTTCTTTCCATCTACACTTACCAATTTTTTTCTCCAGAGTGAAATTCATCCAGTGTTTTGTGTTTGCTATAAATACACATCTCAGCTGTATTTCTATCCTTTGTGTCAACATTAAAATTCCCTTGTTCTATGTTTAGCTTGAATAATTACCAAACCATTTGCAATTAGAACTCTAGGATATGACCTCACACTGATTTATTCCTTCGTTTCTTTCTGTATTTAATACATTTCAGATACTGAAAATACCAAATCTTTGTCCTTTTATTTTGATGTTTATCAGTAATGGAAACATTCCAAAACAATCAGCCAAATACCTATGCTTTGTTCATTTATTGCCTTCTCTGAAGATAAATTGACTGTACTCAACTCTCTTCAGCATTTTTCTTCACCTAGATATTATTGCCTTGTGCAGCCACCCCAAGGTGACTGTTATCACTTAATTAAATCCTTGCACGCTGGGAAGAAAAAACAACATTGTTCGTTCATAACCCCAAGGAGGTGTTTTTTTTTCTTTAAGCCACTAAGCTTTTTCCCTGTTTTATTAACTTATTCCTGGCTACAACAAGACATACTTTGTTGATGAGCAAAAGGTTGTATTAGCTTTTTATTTTCTGGGTAAACTTATCTTTTCTCTGGGAAAAAATGTGGGCATTACAACAAAGAAAA
The DNA here is from genome assembly GCA_013398815.1 of Ibidorhyncha struthersii. Classification (NCBI taxonomy): domain Eukaryota; kingdom Metazoa; phylum Chordata; class Aves; order Charadriiformes; family Charadriidae; genus Ibidorhyncha; species Ibidorhyncha struthersii. The sequence continues at coordinate 416,638 of VZSZ01004110.1, forward strand.
AAAATGGGATCTCTCCAAACCCTGCAGTTCTAGTAAAGGTCTGTGTAAACACCAACCTAGTAAAGAGAAACAGGGGAGTAGCAGGAAGGAAATGAGAAAATAAAATGCAAACATAAAATTGGAACAAGACAAAAAAAGTAAGATGACGTGTATATACACATAGAAATTACTGCAGCGCTAAGGGAAAATTGGCATAAGGAACAGCATTTTTGAAGGGGAAAAATATATCAGGGCTCTTTATGTTACTGTCTAGGGCAGCATCTTTTTATTAGCCTCTTGGTTAATGTCCTCTCTCTGCCTATTGATTTTAGACTACATAACACTGTGCTCTTGCTTTTACCTTTGCATTTTTTTTTTCCATAGTGCACAGTGCTGCTTGAAAACAGTAAGAGGAAATATTGCAGATGAGCATTGAATATGTGAGACCTGTGATTTGCTTTTATGTTGTTTTAAGCACAGTACTTCATATGAGAAAGTTCACTTGAAGCAGTGAGTTGCCAGAATATGCACAATGGTTTAGCTGCCTTTTTGCTCGTTTCTAGTCCATTAAACGAAGGACCAGAAAATAGGTTTATCTGCTCAAAAATTTGGGCTCAAGCAACCATATGTATTTGTTCATGATGTTAAATCATTTTGCCACCCGCTGTGTTCAACAAGCATTTACAAATAGTAAATGCTATTTAAAGCTGTAATATTTGCAAGAGCAGTTTATGCTGTGATATCATTTGTATGAGAAGCATAACATTTTATTATGTAATAGAAAAGAGCTTTTAAGTAGTTGGGTAATTGTGATTTTTGAAATATTACTATTTGTAATGTGTAGACTATAATTATTGTAGGTCATAGACAGTAGTATAAGTTTGTACGGGAACTGCAAAATATTTACAGATTTGTACAGATTTGCTCCAAATCCAGCATGTCTGTAGTATGTATCAGTAGTTAGCTTCTGGAAATTCCCTGTTCATGATAAAGTTTCAGCCTGAATTCTGGGATTTCTTTTTGTTCTGTGCATTTAAATTCTTGTCTCTACCTTTCTGAATCAAATAATTAATTTTACAGTGTTTATGCAACTTAGATTTCTCTCTTTCTTTGCAATAACAAAAATCTTCCAGTTTACCTTCACAGATTCTAGGAATGCATTCCATACTGTGTGCAATGGATCTGCCATTGACAGTGATTTTAACCTGTACTCTGTGTTTTTATCTAATCTGTTTTAACTTTGAGGCCTGTAGACTATCTATAGATCTGTCTGCACATCTTAATGAACAGATCACAAAGGTATCTGAAGCCTCTCTTATTTGGAATAAAGAGAATAGTAAATCTATCAGTTATCAAGATTTTAGGTTTGGTTTGGTTTCAGATTACTATTAGAGAGTGGTTTAGGAAACACTGGCTCTGCACTGAATTCAGTTTTTGTGTCAAAGGGGTGAAATTGCTCAGAATGAGATAGTTTTGGCATCAATAAGAGCTTTAGCAGTCAGCTGTAGGCAGATTGGTATTTAAATTTGGGACACTAATTTGAAACAGCTGTAGTATGTACATACTTTCTATTTACCTTACAAAACTGCTTTTGTCTGACTTTTTGCCTTTTCTTGTGCACTCCTAATTGGAAAGTCTAGTTCTACAGTTGTTGTATTATATGATTTTTCATAAATAACTTTAATACTAGTTTGTGGTATCAGTTGGTGGCATAGTGACTTCATTGCAGGGTTGTGAAATGGCACAGGAGGCTTTCGAGGGAGAATTTTATTCCAACAACATTTAGCTAGAAATATATGTCAAGTTATATTGCAATTTCAAACAAGGATGCTTTAAAGTTTCATACGCCATGAATGTCCATCTTTTAGCGTCAAAAAGCATTCTGAATTTCTAAGCACTCTGGTGTGTTTATTTTCTTTTCTGTTAAAAACTCAATTTAGAAATAAAAACAGCCTTAAGTGCCATAGGAAATCACTTCTAGCAAGTTGAATTGTAATCCTATTAAGGCTAGTACTAGGCTGAAAATACCGTTTAGATTTTAAACCCTAGTCAGAACTCAAACAGTCATCTCAGATGTGGAAAACATTTGGTTATATTTCTGTTGCAGTTATTTTGTGTGCGCGCGCTTCTGCTCTTTCCCATCTGGTTTCAAACCAGAACCAGGGAAGGACTGATAAAACACCATTTCTTTTTCACTATAGTGACTGAAAACAGATTGAAGAAATTCAGATAAATGTCAGAACTCGTTAAAGCATGACCACTTAAATTTATTTATTTTAAGGTGGAAGGGTTGCTGCCAATTAAAATGGCAAATTTACATGCAGAAGTCTATCTATGCTGGTTTCTGCGTTGTGTGTCAGGCAGCATGGTCATTTGGGCATGGTCTCGGAACAGAGTCTGAACTGGAAAGACATACACACAGCAGCAAAAAAAATTACTGACAGCATCTAGTTGCCTATTTGATAGGACAAGGGGTAATAGTTTTAAACTAAAAGAGGGTAGATTTAGACTAGATGTAAGGAAGAAATTTTTTACACTGGAAACGGTTGCCCAGAGAGGTGGTAGATGCCCCATCCCTGGAAACATTCGAGGTCAGGTTGGACGGGGCTCTGAGCAATGTGATCTAGTTGAAGATGTCCCTGCTCATTGCAGGGGAGAGGGTTGGACTAGATGGCCTTTAAGAGTCCCTTCCAGCCCATACTATTCTATGATTCTATTTGATTCTGGCTCAAGGTAGTTTTCTAGTGATTTAAGGAAAGGGAAGAAGTTGCAGAAAAATAGAAGCTACTGGGATAAATAAAAGGATGTTCGAGGAAATTCTGGTTTGTATTTTATTTTTTCCAAAAAGATTGAAGTTAAACTTGCACCAGAAGTTCTTTCATTGATGCGCCGTAACTAAGACTTCAAAGTACACTGCAACAGGGAGAAGAGATGTTGTTAAAATGCAACATTACAGGATGTCCAGGTAGCAGGAGCAGGAATTCAGAACTGCACAATAAAGATGCCCAGATAACTGACGCCAACTGCCTGCAATTTAGACAACGAAACAAACATGTAAGGTATTGCTTAAGGTCTAGAAGAAGACATTGCAAGAGACAATTGCAGATACATGTGACTTTTTAATGGAGCAGAAAGAAAAAAATATCACAATGAAAGCAGGGAAAGCTAGGGTGCTATATTCACGCTGTGTTTAAATCATCACAGAAGAAATTAGAAGTGTTTCCTTGGTTTTCTCTGGGTGATTCTGAATAACAGGAAAATGGTGCTAACATTTGGCAAGAGGAGGAGTTTTCTTTCGTCAGTTCCATTGATGAAGGCAGTTTTACCACAGTCATCTTAGGGAGAGACTTTAACCTTCAGGTCTATTACAAATTGGAATGAAAAGGATAGTAACAGTGCAGAGCAATCATGTCAGTTCCTACTTGGGACACAGGATACCACATATAGATTGTTGACATGTGCAATAAATAGCATTAGGGTTGGTGGTGTCAAGACTTATTTGGGGCTCTTTAGATAATGTGGCGTATGGATTATTGACACAACCGACAGCTACTGTACTCTGCAGTGTCAAGGAAATCTTGAGCACCCTTTGATGAGCAGGTTATTGATACTTTATGCTGCAGCTGCTCCAGGGGACCCCTTAAGGGCATATCATGATAGTCTGGCTGCACACTAAAACTCTGTGGTAAAAATACAGAGGAATATTTTCACATGCTTACTGTGAAACTGCAGTTAAAAGGAAAGAAAAATATTCTTGGTTGAAGCCTTGTGTTTCTGGCTCAGCTGGTGCTATATGGACAGATCATAACCCACTCACCCTTCCCCACCCTAGAAAAGAGGATTTTATTATGGAAATACAAACAGACCCTTAATTATCACAGCAGTCAGAGGTGCCACTATAACATATTAGCTTGTATTTAAAAAAAGAAAATAAACCTTTTTCACTGGAAAAGCTGCTCTGTGCTGTTGATATGCTTGAATTTATGCAGTGAGCTGGTAAACAGCAAAATACATACTTATCTTTACCTATGCAGGCATTAGAGGTGAGTTCATGGGAAAAAAAAAAAAAGGAAAAAAAAGAAGGAAGGAAGCAAGGGAGGGAAGGAGGGAGAAATGCAGGATTTTCTCACAGTCTAGAGTGAGACTGGAGTCCTGTTGATGGCACAGCTACATGCTATCTTCTCACCTGGTCTCATATTCCAGCTGTGAAAGAGAAGTGGAAGGTCAGCATGGCAATGGTGTTTGGTAGTGGCAAACTGAGTTGATTTCCTGAAATCATTCAGTACCAGACCTCCAATTGCATCAGGATAACTGATTTTCACATAAACGTGCATTCCCCGCTTTTGTGTGAAATGTACTTCTGGAGTGAAGCACTGTAACCTCAAAACCCTTGAAGGAAGTACTGCAACCCATCATAGAGATATCAGCTTTACTGTGTAGAATGCAGATGTACTGGATAATTACTTCAGGTGAAGATTTGGAAATATTTCTCTTATTAGTGAAGTCTCTAACTTGTTTCAGGAAGTTAATTGTTTGGTTTTCACTTAGTCCCGCATATTTGCAGTACTCCTGTGTTCCCAGCTCTTAACGGCACAGATGGGTGAATGGAAACCATTTCTTCTATGGATACTAGGATAGCACAGCATAGTTATCTGTAGATTTCCATCTTGTCTTCTGTTGACTTTTTTGTCTAAAACAGTGCAACCTGGCTGAGGCTTTTTCAGCATTCAGGGCACTTGTAGGGTCTCTGTTTTGTGATGTCTAATACTATAGGAACTCATAGTCCAGCTTTTACTGCTGCAAAGATTCTCAAAGGCTTTCTCCGTTGTAGGTCTGTTTTCACCAAACCTGTTGGAAATTCTCTGAGACCTCTGCCTGCTGTCAAATCTAGCAAAAACTAGCCATGGATAGAATGCTGTTAGTAGAACAGACAGACAAAGACGTGCAGAGTAGAGGAAACTAATTTCAAAGTTGGAAGAATCACTTCACAAGCCAGACCTCAAAGGGTTATAATTTTGTGGATTTGTTTTATTGGGTTAGTTTCCATGCCTTTATAAACCTCACTTCTAGTAACTAGCAGGTTCTGGTTCATGCTGGTCCAGATTCTTCTAATTTCAAGGGTCATAGGACCAAGGATTCAAGTGGCAGTAATGGTTCTGGAGGTTTTTATGTAGGGGTCTTTACTGGAAAAGTGAATGGCTGCTTTAATTTAGTCCTGCTGTATATGGATCCTAGAAGACTTCAGAGTGGACATCTGTGGAACTGCTCCACACTCCCATAGGTGGAGAAAGAATTGGTATAGCAAAGGGATCTCTTGCATTAGTACAAGGATTAATGACAGCTGGAGGAATGCTTAGCTGATTAGGACCAGGTTCTGCCTTCTTTGCATTATAACATGGGATAAGAGGCTGGTGATAAGAACACAGGTTTTTGTTTTTTACCATGTATCTGCTAAAGGTTACAGTTAGAAACGGCACTGGATTGAATGGATTTTGGATTTGTTCTTAATATTTTGTGTTCTTATTATCTCTGTATTCCATTGTCTATAAAGTATTCTCAACATGTTCTTCTTTCAAGAAGAGTATAAATCAGAATGATATGCTAGGCAAAGAACTCAATTTCTCATTCAGATCTATTTTGGTTGTCTGTATTGCCATCTAATAGATTAAATATGCTAAACATAAGCCCCTCATCCTGTTCTTCCCTGAGCACAGCCTCTCTGCTTCATATGTATGAAACTGTGGGATGCAAGCGAGAACACATGTACTCAGTTCTGGGCTGGAGGTCTAATGCTAGCAAGCCAATTGTCAGGATCAATCACCAAAGCATCTGAGTACCTACTGAGTGCAGGTGTTATTTTAAGAGCGCAATTAACTCTGTATCACAAATTTTTCCCTGTAATTTTTTCACCTAGTTTTTTCGGACAAGAGACATTTAGATACCTTTATCTGTTTACTTTCACGTAGTGTCAGTTTGTGTAGTTTGAAGGAAAAGCTAGCCAAACACGCAGATATACAATGAATATGAGATTGGTTTGAATGGAGCTGAAATATAATACATAACACAAAAGGCTTTAAACTTGCAGCTTTGGAAACAATAACATTCGCAGCAATACTTATTGCTCCCACAATCAGTTGTGCTTGTGTAGGTGCTTCTACCTGCACAGTGTTCCTGTCAGATCAGGTTCCCACAGTCTCTTGCTGTGTGGTCTGCGGTGCAGGTCTGGGCACTCAGCCCTCATCCTGCCAACTCTCGCTATTTATCATAGCTCCTCCTACGGGGTCAAGCTTACTTTTTCAGTTTTGCCACTTATGGTAGTAAATGTTATGCAGGTGCATACAGTGTCAAATCTTTTACTCAGGGCAGCACCTCCTGGTGCAAAAATGCATATGTGATTCGATATATTTGTACCACCAAAGGGCAGAAACCACTTGGTATTCAAATCCTACGTATCCAAAGCAAAGCCAGTCCACAGCCAGGTATACATTTAATCCTGACCCAAAGGGATCACATTCTCAGGGTAAGAGATCTATAATGTAATCTCTGTGTGATAAGGCTCATCCTAAATAGATATAGTTGATTGTATTAGATGGCACACAGTTATTGGCATCACAATCTGCTGTCCAAACAGTCTGGAACCAACCCTAGGAATCCTATATAATTGAAGGGTAGGAGGTCATCAGGAGTTGGCATCATAAAGATGAAAGGTCAGTGCTTTAATACACAACTCCCACAAAATTGAATTTTAATTAAGTGCGACAGTGTTGAATCCCTCCCTCAGGAGTCCTTTTTCTCCCTTTTTCTTTACACTAATATATATAGCCTTCCTCTCAGAAAAGACAAGAGCAAAGAGAGAGTATAAATATTCTGCCTAGTAAGATTTTAACTTCAGAGGTTTTCAACAGTGGTTGGTATAGCGTGTACTAATGTAAATCAGTGTTTTGTTTTAATAATGAATCATTTATGCAGAAGAATGGACAGTGAAAAATAGCATTTTTCAATTAGAACAACAGTTTTTCACTTTTTTGTGTGTGTACCAGTGGATCCCAAAAATTGTCCATTGGTGGTTTACATACTGCGTGGTTAATTTAAGTCTGTAGGCAGTAAGATTACTTTTCTGTTACCTTTCACAGCCCCTTCAAACAGTTCGGGTTGAAGTTGTTCAGAATGAATAGTTCAGGTTGTCCAGACTGTTGAATAGTTATGTTTTCAGTTTGAATAGTTCAGGCTGAAATCAGTCAGATGGAAGAGCACAGACTGGAAACCACTGATATGGACACAGGGAATGTACAATTTACTGAATGTCTGCTAGCAATAAAACTGTCTGCATCTCGTGTAAAAGATTACTGTATCACTTACTTTTCCACTTGTTCCAAAAGAAGCAACTAAGTAAACTCATACTTCCTATCTCTAGCTAGTGGGTACTACTCACCTTCTAAAATCTTTTGATCAAGAGAGATTGCCTCCTCACTGTCACTGAAAAACAATCCAAAAGCTTCAAGTTGTAGCAGGTCATCAGGCAGTTAAAATCTTAATGCCACAGAAGCCTAACATGTGAGTTAAAATAAGCTGCGCAGCCAGCTGACTTCAGCAGTGCTAATGCTGTGCTGGGTAAAGCATCAAACCACTTTTAGCAAATAGTTTAATTCCCTCAATGCACATCAGTGTGTTTTCCACAGGAAAACCTGCATGAAGAATTTCAGCAGTTCAGCTCAGCAATTTAGATCAGTTAATCAAACAGAAGCATAATAATGAGCAGAGATATAGAGGATATAGCAAAACAGTGCAAGTACTTGACCAAAAAATTTCATGGTGATAATTAAAGATCATCTGGCTTCTATTATGTAACTCAGTTTTGTTGTTCTTATCTGTATTTTGGCACTGATACAGTTGTCTGCATGTTATATGAAGGGGTTTGCAAAAAAAAATAATTATCCTGTGATAAACTGGGTACAGAATAAAAGCAAGATGTCTCTCCTGGATTTTTTTTTCCTTTCTCACATTAGTAAGCCTCACTATTTCTCTTTTCTAATACTATTGCAATATGACCCAAGGATATTTTTTTTTCCCCTACTGTGATGCCAACTTTTCAGCAAGTCTAATAGCTTTATGGTGCAGTTTCCTCTATGCAGTCAGGATGGTTTGGGATTTTGCAGCATCATAGAACAGCCTTCTAGAAAAAAAATTAAATTGCTATCTACAAGGCAGAGATCCCTAAAAGTAATTTCTTGCATTTGTATGCAAAAAAATTTCAAACTCTTAATCTCTGTTTTTTTTTTCTTGAACTCCTGTTGCTTAGAGATTTGTCATCTTTCTGTGATTCTCAGGCTCATCTCTGGTATTTGTAAATCTATTATCAGTGAATGAACCTGGGAGTATACCTTGAGAACCTGACTGACACCTTTAAACATTATTCTTGCTTCTAAACTTTTCTCCTCTACACTCTCCAGTTTTGCAGTGGTTCTGATCTGTAACGAAATCTGTTTTTTCTAATCAAGTATTCAATCTGCCTCTGCAACTTTTTGCTGCTTTGGTTACACAAACGTACTTATTCTGTAAGTCTGGCGAAAGATGCATCAAGGGAACCAGTAAAGTTTACTCTTCCTGCTTCATTTCTTGGCTTCGAGCTATAAAGCAGACCTCCTTATTATTGACACATTTATTTTTTGGCACTTCCTTGTTGTCATAAATTGCATCCTGACCACATGAGCAAAGAGCACGAAGATGACAAATTAGGGAGCTGGCATCAAGTCCATTCTAACCACATCCTTTGAGCTTGTCCTCTTACCTCATCTTTTTTACTGTAGTTGTTTTCGTGCCAAATACATGTTGCTTTGTTGCCAAATATGTGTCATTAATTCACAAGGAGTCTATGGTCATGTAGCCATATAACCATTATGGTGGACTGTGATTGAAAAAATGGCAGTGGTATGAGAGCTGAAAACAGAGTTTTCTATGTATTTGATGTTGGGATTTTTACTCAGTGGTAAAAAGCTTGTAGTCCAAGGAACACTGCAATAAGATTTATGCCTTTTTATTTTCTTTGGACTTTTGTTTTGTTTTGTTTTCTGCAAGGGATTGAAAGGACTGAAGAGGAGAAATTAAAGTTTTAGAGATTTTTGGAAGTCAGTAGATGATCAAACATTAGTTGCTCATTTTTATCCATGTGAATCAAATATATCCCATGTAAAATCCTATTTCCAGGAGTAATACTTCAGTTGTCTTGTAGTAGTAAGTTGTGAAAGCCCAGGTCAAATTTTCCACCTAAGTAGTTATGCTTTTGTATGTTTTTGGTGTTGCTGGAGGATATTACTCTGATATCTTAATAGTGAGAGCACAGTAGATGGGCACTGAGGGTTTGAATCAGATTTCTGTTAGCCATGGTTTATGCCTTTTATTTCATTTTAAACTCCCACCCAAGAATAGTTGCCATGTTGAAATGAAACTTACTTTTTTGTTGCTGTCTTTAGTAAATCATGTTTTATAAGCCATGATGTAACATAACAGATAAATTATGTAATGATATGTTTATTATAGAAGGGACTATTTGCTTTTGTAAATGTCAGTTGCATCCAGTACTACCTCTCTTTTAAAAAGAGTAAAATATTTTTGCTGTTACTGAATGTTGTATGTCTCATTGGTGAGAGGCTTTGTCCTCAAATTAGTGCTCAGCTCCAGTTATAATATCATTATGTCACAACAGTGAAAAATTCTAATTAAGATGATCTGTTTGCCAGAAAAAGTTTAGTATATCAATTAATCTGTTTTATCATGGGGGAGTATTCCTTTCCCCAGCCCCTAGCTCTTGATCAGAGCCTGAATGATAAGAAAAACATCACAGATGCATGCTGCATTGGACAAAGAACACATGCATGCATTTAAATCATGTATATCTTACTTTTTACTGATGTAATTGTGAAATATGTTCTTTTTGCATTCATAATTAGGGGGTGGAACAGATGGTGAAAGCTTAGTTTAAAATAATCTGTCATTAAAATAACCTAGCCTACTGGTAATTCTTCACTCTAACTGGAGTTTAGGTCAGGGTAACAGAGTTTTTTGCATCACTGGAATACACTAGAAAGAATTAGGGACTTCATGGATAGTATGAAATATGAGGATATTCTCCAGAAGGACACTGTAGTAAGACGCCAGTGAATTAAATTTGCCTGTAGTAGGAATATGCAAAAATGGCTAGGACAAAATTCCTCTGACAAATATAAATCCATTTAGTACGATGCATTATACATTAGTGCATATTCGGTCAAAGTGGTACAGTGGGTTTCATATCCTGAGAGGAAATAACCTCACTATTCTACAAATACTGTAAGAGGCACTTAGTATTTTGGGTTAAAAACCTGTGCTTTACATTTTCATATTATTCTGATGTCAGAAGATATAAATTATAATTATTGGCATTATTATTCAGAGGTGCTGTAGCTAGTGACTTTTACATCTGAGTCTCACTGCCTTCATGTCTACCACATTGACTTGCTGGTATGTGACAAAAGAAATCTTATATCGGCCCTGTCTGGTTAGTTTAGGACAGTTTTCAGGAATAAGAAAACTGGCTCAATAAATCAGATACTTGCACGTCTTTAAAGCGTTATTTTTGTGTTTCCTCTAAGATTTCATTCTCTAACAGCTTTGAAGAAAGCATATAGATTGCAGCATGGTATTATGATAAATCTTCTTGAGGAGGGGCAAGCATTAACATTTGTGTCGGTTCTTTTTCATCTTAATCCAACCTTGGTTAATAATCAGAAAATTCTACATAGTGGGTAAGAAGATGTAATTAACCCTTTGACCCCAGAATCTTAATTGGCGCCTGTTGAAAACAGTGGGGCAGTTAAAAAAAAAAAATTAAAAAGTAGCCTGTGGTGATTGAAACAGCATAATACATAATGGTTTTCTGAAATCAAAAGTACTAGGGAACTTCAGCTTTAATCACATTTTGCATAAAACCAGTAAGTGTAGGTTTAAACAAGAAGTTACCAGTCTTCCTTAAACTGGATTGTGCTCAAAATTGGCATTTGGGGTCAACCTGACCCTTTTTCAGCTGCCACACTAGACGGGATAGGACTGACTCTTTGACAGTCAACTTCATTTTTAAAAATAAAAGAGAAATGAAGCCAAGAATATTTTTCCTAACAGAAGACACTCAACCTTTATATTCATGGCCTCTGCTTCAATGAAAATAGGATGTTTTATGAAAAAGCAGTTACCTTTCCGGTGCCTATTTCTGTATTATAGCTGATGCTAACTGTGGAACATCTGAAACAGGAATCCTACCTGCCTTTGAACTACAGTGAAACGGTTCAGAAATTCTTACTGGAAATAACACTGTGGCATGCATTTTGAAAGAGAGATTTGAAAGCTGCCTAAATCCAGTACGCTTCTCACATTTATTGTATCCTTAGTTATAGGTATGTAATATGAATAGTACTTCCAGAGATTTCTCATTAAAACAAAATTGTTTGTAAATAGGTAGTATACAATGGTATCAAATACTCTTCTTCAGTATATAACATAACCTCTGTTATGTTGCCTGCCACCTTCTCTGAAGTCTGCTGCTCTCTTGGCATGCACAAAGGACATACGCTTTATGAAAAATTGAAAAATTTCAACACGCATTACTTAAATAATAAATATTCATAAATAATACCTATGAATAACGAATGAGACAGTCCTTCAGAACTACTGTTTGACCTGTATAAGGAACAACAACATTGTCACAAAAGTGGTGCATCTCAGCCCTTTCGTACTGGTGGGAGGAACTGCCTTGCATTGGAAGGTGGCTATTTCTCCCCCTATTTTCATTGTCATTTTTCTTAAGTGTTAGATCTTGAGCTTTGTACTTGGGGCCTTTGTTCTAATGTCTTTGTATTTTAGGCATGGAAGTAGTTAGCTGTTACATTAGCTATTAATCTGTGGCTTTTTCAAAACACAATTAAATCAACTTTCTGGGTTTGCTCTACTAAACAAAATGCTGAATTTGGTCAGTTTTTGTACCCAAACATAACTTCAGGGAGGAGGGAAAGGAAATGGAGAAGGAAGGACTGATCATGACTTAGTAGTCCCAGTTGGCACAATGAACTGATTTTATGGCACAGGAAGTGACTAATCATGCAAGAAGCCAAAGGAGTTGCGCATATGCTTCATTGGCCCTTCCAGTCCATCAGTGCTGTCTCCTTAGTACCTCCCTTGTAAAACTAGGAGGCAAAAGTAGGGAATAGTCTCCTGGAAAAAAAAGAGAAGAAAAGGGTAAAGAATTAAAACTGTTTAACTGAAAAGAGAGAATCAGAGTCAATGGCATGGAAAAGTACCAAGTGCTTAAGATGTCTCACACTTCTCACTTTAACACTCCTCCTAGTTGCTGATGACTTTCCAAACTTCAGCCATGAAGGCTGAAATTTCTTTGTACAGTTGTGTCATCCAAAGGTAGTTTTATTTGTTTATATTCTTCCAGGAAAACTGGTTTCAGCCAATTCCAAGACAGCACTGAGGAAAACTTTTAAGCCTAATCAGTACTAAAAGCTTTCTTCAAACTTTTGTTTCATTAAGAAGCCTGAATTCCTAAATAAGATGATGTGCAGAAAAGAAGCAGGAAAGCCATCATGTTTTTCTCTATCCAGATATGCCAGATAATTACACAATAATGCAGTCTGCTAAACAGAACGGGTCATAAATGTGCTCCAACTGTGTGTAACTCCTGAGTAAAAGAACAAGAAGACCACACTAAAAGCCTAGATATGTAAAAAGCTGAGAAGAGTAAAGTTGTTTTTATATGATACACAAATAACCTGTGAAACTTCTTTCCTCAAGATATCATTGAACCAAGAACATAACAGGATTAAAAAAAAAAAAGTAAAAAGTCTTGAGCACACTAGTTATAAAAAATAATCATAAGGAATATCAGATATCATGGCCATGCCAACAGCTAACAACCTGAGGTTAGAAAAAAACCTCTGGAATATTTGTTATTACCTACATAACCTTTATGGATATTTCAAACACTGTTCTGAAGCGTCTAGGTACACACTGTCAGACCCAGGAAAACCAACCACTGCAGATAGTCAGTCTGATTCAGTATAGTAATATATTGTTGCTTGTGGAGAATGGCATTCTAGAAAGAACGTACATAGGTGGCCAGGAAATCAGGGTAACGGTTCTCACTTTTATTTCTCACAGAGGATTAAACCAATTTCCTCAAAGGAACATGGGACAGAGCATTAGGAAAACTTAAACCAAGACTTTTAAAGATTTACTTTTCTGATCTTTCTGTGACGGGGAAACTGGGTAGTAGCAAAAAAAAATGATACACAGAGGAAGAGATCAAATGTGTAAAGCTTTTGATTGTCCTTGTATGGGTCTAAGTTTGAACTTCACTGTTCCAAATTTTCCACCTGTTATTGATGTTAAAATTCAAGGAACTGATGTTAATCATTTAAAAAGAAATGATGATGATTTATAAGAGGCCATAAATGGCTTGCATAATATAAATGTTTTTACATGAAGGAAATCTATGCAGATTTACATTTTTATTAATTCATAAATATAAATTAGAGTCTTTCTTTAATGCAGTGTCTTTAGTGAGGGTTTGTTTTCCAATATGTGGTTTATTCTTTTTAGAAACACAGATTTTTGAACCAATTCCACCAGCTACTACATCAGAGAGGGGTGAACACTTGGCAAAGACAGCTTCTGACCAGCAGCGTGTTAGAAATTAATCAAGAAGCAGAAGAATAAAAAAAAAAAATTAAAGAAAACCCTCAGAAATCACTGTTCTGTATTTGATAAGGATGGAAATGATTACATGACTTTGTCATCATATATCTCCATCAAATTTATGTGACTCTTATTTTTTCTTCCAAAACCAGGCTGATCTCTCAAATGCTGTGGTTATATTTTTACTTTACACATAGCTTTATCCCAGGGGGATATTTGGGATGGGTTCTTTTGGGATTGTTTCTTGTTCACCCCAACATTTGGGGTGTTTCTTATTTTATGAGTTGTTTTAGCATTTCTAATTTTTTTAATTTTGCTATATCACTTTTGCAGTAGTGAATGTTTGTTTGCCAATAATCAGCCTTATAAAAAGCATAAAAGTAAAGGCACATATAGTGTATGAAAGGCAGTTTCTTCCTAGTGAAGGTTTGCTCTTACTCCTAGAGGTATATTTCCGTCTTGATGTGCAGTGATTTACTCCGTGTGTCAGTTTAGAATATAGTCCTTTGTTTATTAACTGCAGTCATGTTTCAAAAGGTATGCATTAATCTGGGTAGTCGTATTTTGATTTTCGCAGTTGCAATGGAAACCACATCCAAAGACTTGAACCTGTCAAAATAAAATCTGATGTAGGGTTTTACACCAAAGGGATAAAATTCATAACATTTCTATAGACCTAAGCTGTAAACATATTTGACAGTAATCTGCTGATNCAATTAATTAACAAATTATTGAGGTCCATAGTGGTTTGAGTGATGGTAGGATTTTATTTTCTCTTTTTCAGTTTTTGGATCTAGAAATTTGCTGATTTGATTCTGGGANTATTGAAGAACATTTTATTTTTCTGTATTTCTTGTCATGCAAATGAGATAAATTGTATACAGTATATGGCAGATGTAACCATGACAAAAGTCCTTGAACTTTGGAATGTACTCATATGCTGTTTGTTAATATGTAGACAGAACATAAAGGAATTGTCTTAAGGATTCATACACTCTCATAGAAATCAGAACATTTTCCTCAGTTTGTTCTGCAGTGCCTTTGTTTGAATCTATTTCTATCTGTAATTTAGATTTTTTTATTAATCTATTCACTTTTTTTTTCTTTACTCTGTAGTCCCTCGATGGATTTGTATTTGCACTAAATCAAGAAGGAAAATTTTTGTACATTTCAGAAACTGTTTCCATCTATTTAGGCCTGTCCCAAGTAAGTACATGCTTTCAATTCTAGAACATAACTGTGTATGATGTGTTCTTCTGTGTTTCATTCTTAAAGAAGTAATAATTTAGTTTCTGGGTTTTGTGTGGATTATTGAATTAGTTATTTAAAGTGGCATCTGGTTCATCCTGAGAAGTAATTGAAAAACATATCTGTCAGTCTTGGACATTGGGATAAGACAAACTTGTGCCTGAAAACTTTTTGCCATGAAGGATCATTATTAATTTATTGAGAACAAATGAAGTTTCTTTTCTCAGTTGTTTTGAACTTTAAACCTCTATACCTGATAGGAAAGGGACACACTAATAGTACTTCCCTTGTGTCCTATTACTGGATGTTTATGGAGTACCCTGCATTATCCAGGGAGCTGACACGATGACAGGGAGTCATTTGGAGTCAAGAAATGCTGAAAGAGACCATTAAAAAGTCTTGCAGGGAGGGTTCCAACAAGGACACATTTTGCCTCTTTCAAAAATGCTCACTAATACGAAAAGACAAATTTATCAAATATAATAGTTTCTGGGTGGTTTTGGTTTGTTTTTTTTTTTTTTTCATTTAATTGCTGACAACTGCTTCAAAGATTAAAAGGCAGGGCAAAAGTGGGGGGAAAGTTGCTTGTTGATGCTTATTCCTAATCCTGCAGCAATCAGAAATGTTTAGGAAGGCTAAATGTTTAGGAGGCTTCTTCCTGCTTGTACTTAGAAATGCAGCAGAAAGATTTTGCATGATGGTTTTCAGAGTAGGATAATCTACTTCTATTGCAGTCACCCTGAGGAGAAAAAGAGAAACCGAGATAATATTTATTTCAGCTCCTTTAAACTGGGACCTGTACTGCTATGAGGAGGCAACTAGTAGCACTGGCAACTGTCAATTTTGCTGTACCCTGACAACAATGAAATGGGAAATTCGAACATTTGATGCAGAAAAAGACTAATTTTAAATATTAGCTGGTGAGAATATGCATAGAGGTTCATTAAAGCCTCACAGAACATGCAAGCAATTGGCTGTAATAAGTTCGGTAATTGTTATTTTGTGCTGGCTTTAGCAAACCAAATGATAGAAATGGAAACAGAGCTGTTTCTAACTCGTATCAGTATTCTTGTCTCTCATTAAAGTCCCTCGTTTTGTAATAGACTTTAATCCCTGCCTTAATCTGTTTGGGAGTTAGTATCAAGAATCTCAAATTTTGAAATTGGTGCGCCACCATGTCACTAATACAGTAAAGAATCGGAACTTTAATGTTTATTATTGTCTTATGCTCATATTAATCTGTTTTATGCATAGTATCCAACGAAGTTTAATAAGCCAGTAAAGAAGAAGGATGGATAATTAGTTTAAGCAGGTAAATGCTAATTAGGAAACTCCTGAAAGGCATCCATTATACACTAGCTTAAAACAAATTTTACAGCCCTGGTTAGTGGTGTAATCCAAATTCTGTCAAGGCAACTGCATTTTCTGTAATTGAGATGTGTATGTTTGCTTTGCATAACAGATGGCTCTGTATGCTTAGACTGATAGCTAGGAAAATAATAATTGCATTATTCTGGCCAAAAGAATATTAGCTCTTGGGTTTTGGCCATTTCAGTCAGTCCTCCTGCCAGCACAGCATATGCACATATATGGATTGGATTTTCAAGGAAATTGATGCATCTGGAATAGTGTGGCCATCTGAAATATCATCTGTTCAAGAAAAATTTGGCTTTAACCCTATGCTGTCTCTTGTTAAAAGCATTTTCTGCCGCTGTCTTTTTAACTATAGGAGTTGGTAAATCTTTCCTTACTCTGAACTTACATCATGTTGTTAAGACTTTACACTTCATCTTGATCCCCATATACATTTCAAGGAAGGGTTCAGATAAATTAATCAATTGTCTTTGTATGTTAGAGTATTTGATATATCAGGACAAATGTTTTCTTGCGTTCGCTGCTGAAAGTATTGATGGAAAAACTACCAAAAATCAGAACCGGGACTTTGGATTTTAATACAATGATAGATGAAATCTACTGAGATCTACTAAAATATCTGTGATTTTCACTGTTCTTCACTCTGTCTTTATGGAGACATTTTGTATTTCTCGGACATACTGCATTTATATTTTTAATATATTGTTCTCTTGGTATAATATTATATAGCTAGGTCTTTTAATAATGGCAAAAGAAATGCTGTAGCTACTTGTTACTAAATCACTATTCAAAGTGTTATTTGTAACAAAAAATATTAGCAAGAATATCTGTAAAACCATTTCTCAAACTATACATGGAAGTGCTACCGTTTGCAATACAACAATCTTAAAACACTTGTGAATTCTGAATTTCTGGAATGGTACTATGTGATACGTGTGGTATTGCATTTCTTGCACTGCAGGTAAACGTGGATGGGTCTCTATCCTGATACTCCCCAAGTATATATTTATATAGAACCGCTAGGTAATTTTGCACTTCAGAAAGTCTGGATGTACATTATAAGTATTTTTATTTGAATTATCTTCAAGTGCTGATTTTGGAGTCTTACTTTCTAGTCAAATGACTTATTAGATACTTCGTCCTTGTTTGGTTGTTGTTTTTTTCTTTTTTAACTAGTATGCATGGGAATAATGTAGAATATATTTTGTACTTGCAAAGCAAAATCTCGTGTCTCTTAGCTAAAAGAAAATAGTCCTTGTACCGAATCTCAGCAGGTGAAAAGAGTTTTTCACAGAACCCAATTTTTCTCTTCTCTGAACACTGAGGGCCAGTGGTACAAAACAAATGGATGCTGATGTTCTAAGATAGCTGCAGGGCTAATAGTAAAGAAATCTGATAAAACAATATCTTGGGAGGTAGCCTGGCAATGATGATAATAAAGTTACTCCTGGCAAAATAAGAGTATATTTGAACAATAAACAAAAATTACAATAAATACTCTTTTGACATTACAAGGAATGTACCTTGCATGTAGACCCCCACAGATTTATATGTTTTGAACACTATCTTCCAGTTAATGCTAACCAAGAGTTTTAAGTTAGTTTGGCAGACGTGGATTTTAGAGCACACTGTGGAACTGCAATCAGAGCAGTTTCAGAGAACACAGATGCATTTCAAAG